>LPNX010088013.1:13893-241329 GCA_001517045.1 Pseudotsuga menziesii | reverse complement strand
TATATAGATAGATAGATAGATAGATAGATAGATAGATAGATAGATAGATAGATAGATAGATAGATAGATAGATAGATAGGTCCTACGATCAGTTAATATCTTTAAAGTGAGTACATATACATGTACAACAAAGCATGTGTTGTGTTACCTACTTGGTACAAGCATATGTCGATTCAAATGTCTCATATTCAATGAAATTAAGCCAATATATATGAATCCTAACTAGTACAATGATTGAGAAAAATCACATCAAATATGTTGCTCATATAGAGCATATTGTAAATCCGTAAAACTTCACAAAGTTCCTAGTTAGTTATATCCGATACATGGTGCAAAAGGAAGTTGTGTAAAATTTGTACATATCCACAAATGAGAAGTACTTCCAGCATATTTACTAAGCCTCTATCCATAACAACCATGGTATAATATGAAATACTTCTCTACTTGATAATGGAGTATTAATGTATCTTCACGGGAAAAAATAGTTAAAAGTACCCAAACTAGTGAGTAATGGTATATGACTTAGGTATCCATGGGTTGTGATACCTTGCAGAGAGATTCCACATGAGCATATAAATGGTCAAAGGCTTGGATAGTATTGGATACTCTAGAATACTTATAGTCTACACTTTTAGAGAATAGTTAAACCCCTTGTATAGGTTATATAGCCACACAATTGGCTATGTGGGGTACCATGAAATAAAAACAATATGAAAGTGATCAATCCTTGAAGAACATGACAAATAATGGCAAGATCAATAAGAACTTCTTCAGATGGTATAAGATTCTTGGAGTCAAAAAATGTTGAAGATTGAAATAAAAGAGAAGAATTTATTTTTGAATGAGATGAGACAATTAATGTGTTGTATTTGATGGATATGAAATCCATAGTTTCTAGTTTAGAGAAATTGCATTATGGATCAGATTCAAATGATGTTACCTTGAAGAAGTAGTTGGTTGGTCTCTTAAAGTACCTAGCAGACCCGTTGTATTTTTTTATGATTGTGAATAATAATACATTTGAGTACCTTTGAGGTATATTAGAATATGTTATTTATTGTATTTTAATACATGTTAGACCTATTATATAGATTGGGATTAGCTATGTGTATTGGGGATAGTAATGTATAATCTAAATTTATTTTACAGATAGTACTACCTACTAAAGAGTAGTGTAGCATGGGATGCTACCTACTAGGGTGAAAGACTTGAAGCCTACAATTATTAGCTATTAATAGTCAATCTTTCTAAAAATCCCTATGTGTTATGATATAGCACATTCAGATGAAGTTTTACTTCATAGAATTCATGGTCATGTAAAAATAAAATTTTAGAACATAGCTACTCATGAGAAGATGGAAAATTTGTGAACAAGCCACTACCAATAATGAAGTTGAGATACTTTTGAGATAATCTTGGTATGTCAGGACATTCTTGGTAAAGCAAAGAATGTCTCCTGCTCTAAGAGGGGTTTTTATTTCTACAACATCAGGAGTCAATCTCCAAACTTATGAGTAATACCAAGTTGAACTTGTGAGTCACATCAACTTCTATGTACCCTCATATGATTGAGGTGGTGATGTTATATTGTAAATCTTGTGAGTAATATCAAGATGAGCCTTGTGAGTAATATCAAGACTATACTTGTGAGTAGTAGCAATCAAGTATTCTTATACAAGGCACCCTATGAGAATGGATCTCCAATTATGGAGATGATCTTTTGTTGTATCAATATTGAAGTATTGTGTTGTATCAAGATTGAGGACCTCCATTTGTTTAGGTGGTTATACTATGTGATATATTTCTAGTCATGGTAACTTAGTGCTATAAGTATCCTTTAAGGATTAGTTACTCCTAGAGTGAATTACTTTAGAATATGACTATATGTCCTAGGTTAATTGTTGGGTCATGGATTTGTCCCTATTTTCATCACTTACTAACACTTATTTCATCCATTTTCTTCCTATTATTGCTCATTTATCATTCCATTTTCCATTCATTTTCTGTAATTTCTCGTAAAATACCGTATTAGTCCCATTGATTCTTTGGTGGTTAAAAATGATTATTTTCCTTTATTTTTTATGAATTGAAGACTATTATGCATGATTTTACTAATGATGTTTTATGAAGCAATCTCTTGTAGCAGTACTCATGGTTCAAGCCTCCAAAGTTGGCATGTTGTCACATGCCATACCTAGAAATATACAACATCGTTGTGTTCTTAGATTTGATGACATGGATTCATGATCTTAAATTCGTACCCAGATCCAAAATGATAGCCTTCATCTCATGATCAAACGGTCCCAACCAAAAACATGTGCTAGATAAGAACACATTGATTTGCATTGCAATTTTCAGGCATATTAAGAAGAATCTCGAAAATACGGGACATAGGTTTTGTACAAGATGACTGAATTAGTTGAATCACATGAAAACCTCCCAAAACAACCATATTTTGAGAGATATGACTGTTTCTTTAAAGGGTATTTTGCAAGATTTATTGTTGCGACCAATGTTTCAAATTAGAAATTTGTTAAAACATATTCCAAGTTGATAATTCGGTTCCTCATCCTCATGAGATATTTTTAGGTATAAAAATGTAATCAATCTCATGTTCAGGGAGTTGAACAATTAGTCACCCAATTCATTATTCTTTTCGTTTCCAACTTTGAAACAATTCAAGATTGGTTAATAGGTGTTAGTGTTTTATTAAAACAAATTTGTCGAATTCTCATTATGGAGATCTCGCTCTGCTTAGTGGAGGAAGGGCCCTCTTCCCTGAGAAGATTTGGTAGTGTTGATTGTAAGTGTGTTAGTGTGTGAATTTGTTTATTATTTAGTTATTGATTTCATTCATTGTTATATTTATTGTTTTTTTAATTCAGGTTAATTCATTTTGATAGATCATTGGCCAACATAACACTTCTTTCAAATTTATTTAATCAGATATTGCTTTATAAGAATTGATTTTTATTGCAATGTTTGAATTGTGATTATATTGACAGTGTGGTTTTATGAATAGGTTTTGGGTTTGATTTCTTTTAAATAAGGTGTGATCTAGTTTACAATGAGTATAGATTTCATAACAATAGATCAACAGTGTCAGGTAGAAACTATGCTTGCATAGATATTGAACAATATCTTTTACATAAAAGACTTCCTTGGGTTGACAATTTATGTTCTCAAAGTTTTTTTTTTATATCATCAGACAATTAATCTTCCCAATATTTTGGCACCGTTGTCGAGGAAGTTACCAATGGTACAAAAATACATCTGACAGTGTTTTTTGGATGCATTGTTAAAATAGAGCATGGGATATGTGTTCCTAATATTGAAATGTAGCGTGGAAAGGAGTAGTTAATATCTACAAATCATTCTACATAATGTAATGGGATCAACCTAATAAGGGTCAGGGCATGTAGATTGCAAGATTACTTTTTAGTTTATTGAATTTTATTTGAGTGTGGGTTTTATTTCTTTGTATTTAGTTTTAATTCATTTCAATTTTTGAAGCATAAATCTTATCACTCCCCTTAGTGGTGTTGTAAGAACCACCTATTATAATAAAAAGTTGATAGGAAAATTCGAAGGAGGTACAAATGGAAAGCATTCCCCCATCTGCTCTACCAAGTTTTCATGGTTTGGAAAACAAAGACCTTGATGGATTTTTATTTCAATTCGAAGGAATTTGTAGAGGATATGGTTATTGTAATAATGATAAAAAATTTAATGTGTTCCCCCTTACTGTAAAGGAACATCCCTCTGATGGTTCATGAGCCTTGGTGGGAATTGCATACAAACTTGGGAAGACATGAAGCATGTATTCTTGAAAAGGTGCTGAGATTATTGTAGGGTGAATGAAGACATGTTCAGAATGATGCAAGGAGAAGAAGAGAGTCTGGAGGACTACATGGAACTATTTCAATACAACCTTCAAATATCTAAACAAACAAAACTAGGGAAAGAGACCTTGAAAACACTCCTACTTAAAGGAATCCAAGATGAATATTTAGAAATATTAAATATAACGGGAATAGATGATGTATTTCAGATATCATATGATGATGATTCTGAGTTATGTATAAGGTATTCAAGAGGAAACTCCAAGATTGGTAAGAATTCTAAAGAACTTTCCTCTAGAATTTTTAAATTTGATGCAAAAAAAAAGAGTTTTAGGAGTTGAAATAAGTAAGTTTATTTGAAATTTCTAATGTTGAAATCAATGGTTCACTAAATTAATTGGGTATTTTGCAGTTTAGGGAAAATAATGAGGAATTTGAAGAAATAGTCTACCCTCAGTTCCAGAAGAAACATCTTGCAATGGATTGTCTTTTGGATAGTCTCACAATTTGTGGAATATGTGACTTGAAGCATTCCACAGATTGTTTCCCCTCCTTACCCAGGATGAAAGAAACATATCAAAGAGATATAGTCCTACATGGATATAGTGGCCTACATGTATGGTTCAAAACTATATACATCCATTTCCTTACTCTCATACTCAATTATTAAATACTCCTCCAACATGGTAGTTGTTGCGGAATCAATTTACCTTTTACATGAATTATCCACAAGGGTGGAATAGCCTATTTTATAATCATATGGCCACTCTCCCTCATGCTGCAACACAACTTGGTCCTTCAATATCATCCTCACAAACTTATCCTCTACACCAACCACATATATCTTCTCATCAAACTCTTGGGTATCCAACACAATTTCTTGTCCAATCCAACTCCGACCCTAACCATAATAAAGTAGTACAATATGCTTACAGTGCTGAAATGCAAAATTTTCCTACATTTCCACCTGCTCTACCTCACCTACACTATTGCAAAGAGACTGTGCACTATTGTAGCAGGTTCATACAAGGCCCGAACATATTATACATCCAAGATTTGCATATGAGGTTTCTTCTAGTCCTCATAAGCATGCAGACAAGATCAACAAGCCACACATAATATATGATGAAGAAAAAGGATTGGAACAAAAAAAAAAAGAACTTCCATCATTGTTCTCACTAGATTTGAATATCTTATGCATTCAAGAAGATCAATTTTCTAAAGAGATTCATGATGTAACAACTATGGAAAATCAATGTCACAAGTATTATATTGAATCTTTTTTTCAATTTGTCATTGGTATACATCATCATTCCATACTTCATCAATTCTTGGCACCAAAATTTTAAGGTAATTTGGTCTCTCATATCTTAGAATTTATAAAGATACATTTTTTATATTTGGGTATATGCATATTTGATGCCTTTATTCAAAAGTGGCTTGATGGTGTTTATGTCCTTCCACCTGGGTTCAGAACTTCTTTTGTGCACAACAAATCCCAATATATAGTCCCAACAGAGCAAGGATTAGTCGGCAGCACCTGCAATGTAGATGGTGTCTCACCCGAGATAACTCTTGTGGGTAACTTCTAAAACTAGGTTTCCACAGTTGGGTGGGGGTTTCTTGTCCCTTGGCACCTTACCAACTAGCTCAACTGAAGTTGGTGGGTGTATTGATTAACCTTACTACACGTCGATAATACACTACAAAAATAATTTGTCACAATGATTATAACCATGATATATGCTTAACACACATGTTATCTATAAATAGTGTGACTCATGTATGAGAAAAATCATTCATAAGCAAATACATAAACACTTAATCATAATATTCATTCATGAAAATTAAGTACATTCATCATATATATTCATATGCATTCATGTGACATAAAAAAATTCATCATCTACTCAATGACACATAATTTAAGGTTGAAACCCATCCGGGAAAAACCACAAAGGCGCTTTTCATATGGCATGAGAAATATATGGAACCATTAGTCTGCACACCAAGATACCGACTATGTTCTATATCTTCTCCTCTTTTATATAACGACTTCTCTCTTCTCTCATGCTCTCTTATATTCTGTTGCTCAATATTCTCCTACATGACTCTATGGTTTATCTGTACACAACCTGGATCAACTACTCTTTTGTATACTTCTGTGCACTCAACTATAGATTACTCAACCTTTCTTACAGACACAAAATAACTAAATGACTCTGTAAACAACAACCGAAGAAACTCAAAGTAACTAATAAAGTAAGTCGAAGTAAACGAAAGAAACCTACACACGTCTTGGGTTCTTCATTCTTATATACTCTTACATGTCACTATCAGTTGACTTCATTGAGTTAGCCAATAGTTTGTCATTCCTATTCTAGCCACATTTCGGAGTAGGCAATAATGGTCCTAATTAGAAATATTATTGTATCCCTTACAGCACGTGTAATTCCCTCTTACTCTAGCCATCCTTGTACCCATGATATTCCATGAACTATCATTTTCATCCATTTCATCGTTTCACACCTTCTCCACCATGGTTCCTTCCATCGTGGTTGATCTCACCACATCCTTTCCTTCTATTGCAAATTCTCTTATGTTTCTACCTCTTCCTTTGTGAACTCTTTTCCTTTGTGAACTCTTCTTATGATGTGGCTTTCTCTGCAACTACTTCTTTCCTTAACTCTTTCCTCCTTATCTGCTTCTATTGTTCCTTTTCTACTTATGTTCTTCCTTCATTTGCTTATGTCACAGCTTCGTTTTCTTCCTATGACTAGACTTTTCACCTTCTTGGGTAGAATTATAACTTAATTCTTCCTAGCTTTCCCTAGGGACAGCATGCCCCCAATACTCAGATGTGGCTCATCCCAAGCCACGTAATGCTATTCGTCAGCTTCTGCATTTGTAATGACTTTACCTTGAGAATATCGGAATACTTTTAGTATATCTTTTATCTCCCACCACACATATTGTTATGCCTTTTGCAATTGTTCAACAAGGTTGGAACTAAGGTGTTCCGAAGTTACAAGCTTTGTAGCCTCTGCTAATCATGGCACCTTTTGATGTACATGTTGAATAATGCTTTTAATCCTTTCTTCTTCTGCCTGCAACTCTAAGACTTTATCAGTTCTTTATGTTGTTGAGTGCACAACACTATAACTTGTTGTTGTGGATTCTTTATTTCTACTTCCTTACCCATTTTCTTTGCTAAGGGTAACTTTTTCATCTCATTCTTCAGCTGAGTTTCTTTTTCCTCAACTATGTGTAGCTCCTCTGCAAATTTCTCCAATGTATGCCTTTTGCAATTGTTCAACAAGGTTGGAACTGAGGTGTTCCAAAGTTACAAGCTTTGTAGCCTCTGCTAATCATGCAACCTTCTGATGTACATGTTGAATAATGCTTTTAATCCTTTCTTCTTCTGCCTACAACTCTAAGACTTTATCTATCATTTATGTTGTTGAGTGCACAACACTATAACTTGTTGTTGCGGCTTCTTTATTTCTACTTCCTTACCCATTTTCTTTGCTAAGGGTAACTTTTTCATCTCATTCTTCAGCTGAGTTTCTTTTTCCTCAACTACGTGTAGCTTTTCTGAAAATTTCTCCAATTTGACGTTGTCAATCAATGCTTCCGAAGTCTGGGAGACTTGGTCGACATGTTTGGAACATAATTCCTCTAGTTCTTCTATCTTCTTCATAGCCTCAATTTTTTTTCCTTCTTTCTTCTAGTACCTCTAGGTGTGTACTTGGTTTTACATGTGCTTCTAGTTCTGTGACCTTTTTGCAAAGGTCTCCAACTATCTTACCAAGTTGAATGAAATTGGCCTCTAGATGTTAGGATATTTAGACACTTAGGAGTTATTTAATATCAACTTGTATAATAAATCCGTTAGGAAAAATGTGTTCCTTTAGTATGCATTAGTATGCATTTGTAATGATCTAATTCAACACTTATGATATGTTCTAGACATAGAGTGATCTGACGGTTCATCTTCTCTTAGACCATACCTACCATTGATATATGGCTTAACACTCAATTGGTCCATGATATCTATTTAAAGAGCATGGAGGGTCATTGGCAAGTTGATCGATTATGAGAAGCTCATTCGTAACTTTCTTTCTTTTTCATAGTAAATTGCCTCAAGTAGCTATTTGGCTGGGGTCATGGAGTGTTTCCCTCTCAAGCGTTTAAACCATATAAAAACATCAATGTATCAATCTATGATCTATTTGTGTGAGTGTTTTCTCTAGGTGTTCATTACTTTGGGAGTACCCTGTGTACCTGAACATGGTATCAGAGCATTTATGAAGAGCCTCTTCTTGTTATGATCTAGATCTTGAACTGGTGTTGCCCAAAATTTGAAAGGGTTTATGGTTCAGGATTTTATGTTCCTTTCTGGGCTATGGGAGGTGTTCCATTACGTCCAGAGTGTCATTTCCATCGGGAAATATTTTTTGTTTCATCGAAAATGGTTTTTGTTTTCTCAAGATATGTCGATTTGACAAAATATGAAGGGATAATGTTACAGTGACGTTTTTTATTTATTTATTTTTAAATCTCTCATATTTTATGAGTTTTATTATTAGATATTTCTTGTTTTAGTCTCATATTTTTTCCTTCCCTAACTGCATATGTTCTTTTCCATGCACCTTATGCGATCATGGTGAATTAGAAACAGAAATGGAAATGGTTTTTCTCGACTGCATATGCTCTTTCTTGTGCACCTTGTGCGATCACGGCGAATAAAAAACAGAGAGAAAACATAGAATTTCCAAGAAAGCTAATGATATAGAACCCCAAAAGCGTGGAATTTTTTTTTTTGTTTCTATTTGTGGTGTCATTTGCAAGAAAAGAAGCAAGCACAAAGACCGAGAGGGAAGAGTAAAAAACAAAAAATTCCCCTTCCTCCTTCCCTTCTTTTATGTACCTTTTAATATTAGCTCACTTGGTTCAAAGTTGCTTTATTCCTTAATAGGTCTTGAGTTCAAGTCTTGTTAAGTTAGTTTTTTAAAAATTGCATGCAATTTCTAATTTTAAGTTACTTTATTGTAAAAGCGCATCTCACTTAAATTTAAAAAAAAAATGAGTTACTTAAGTCTTTTGTTTTTTTACTGCACTATTTAAAATAACATCATTGTAAAAATGAAAATCACTTATTTTACAAAAGTGATTCACTTAAAGAAAATTTCTTGTAAAGTGATTTTCAAAGGTTCATCTTAGGAAGAGGAGGTTCCTTTTTTAGTTGTTCAATTCTCTATTAGCCACGACACTATTGGGGACATCTTCAACATTTTCTTTTATCAAGGCTAACTTCATCATATGGAGTCACCTATCAGTGTCATTTTTTTAAATAGCCTATTTGTTTTAGCTCTTCACATCCATACTATTGGTTTTTATTTTTACAGCCATTAATTTACAATATGATCGCCCCTTGTGATATTCTACTTACCAGTTCCAACTATTTCTCATGGAATCTTGTATGGAAGATGTTATACAAAGTAGGGGACTTTTCAGAATTACCTCAGGGAAAGAAACATAACCCACTGATGACGATAACAAAATAAAATGGGAAAATATATGTGATGAAGCTCGTGGATTGATTGGGATGTCAATCTCTACTAATTTGCGATTCCACATATCTGTAATTGATGAACCTGATAAAGCTTGGGAAAAGTTGGAAGCTGTTTTTGTTAAACACAATGAAATTCAAGGTCATAACCTCGAAAATGAGTTCATTTCTTTAAATCTGAGTGATTTTTCTTGCATTCAAGCTTATTTATCCAAGTACAAAACTCTTAAACTCTTATGTGCAGACTGCAAAATTAAAAGCGAAGACAAACAATGCATTTATCATATTCTTTCCAAACTTGGACCTACATATTCTGTTTTTGTATCTACATTTTACTACATGAAAGAATCATTTAATACAACTAGCTATCAAGAGCCTAGTCTTGAATCCTTTAGTGATTCATTGATCAGAGAGAAAGATAACATCATACATCTTGGAATGATTATGAATGCAGATACATCTGGGAAAGCGTTATTGTCCCAACAGAATGAAAATTCCAAGCCTCCTAAGAAACCAAATTTTTGCAATAATAAGACAAACAAGGGTCCCAAACCCTCTAAGTCAACTCCTTCTTTAAAAAATGAAAAAGGATCCAAACCAAAAGGAAAGAAGACTAGGCATCATTGCAACTATTGTGGGAAATATAATCATGATGAATCTAACTATTTAAAGAAGATGGCATCCTTGGAAGCAGAAATGAAGAAGCACCACATCATCCTAGATTTGTCTTCAGAATCTACCTCTCATGGACCTGCACTTTGTGCTTTTGGTTATTCTTATACTGCATCTCCTTCTTCTAATTCAACTAAATGGCTCAATGATTCGAGAGCATATTATCATATGGATAAGGATCAAGCCATCTTTTCTATTATGCATGAATGTAACACTAAACAAATATTTGTTGGTGATGATAGATATCTAAGTGTTGTAGGATCTGGAACAATTCTAGTAGATAATGGTGATTTTAGTGATGTACTATGTGTTTCAAGAATTTTCTGCAATTTGTTGTTAGTCTATCAAATCACTCATTTCGGTGAAGGTAAAACTGTAAAATTTACACCTCACCAAGTTGTAATCAAGGATTTTAAATATCCTCAACATGTCCTACCTACCGGAATTGTTGATGATATTACAAGGTTGTACAAATTTACCAACTTTGGGTCATAACCTTTTCCTTCAGTTTTGGTTGCTCATAGTGATAACTTGAACAAACTTTGGCATGAGTGATTTGGTCACTTGAATTATCGCTCATTACAACAACTATGTAAAGACAATATGGTGATAGGTATTATGATGGTATTTTGCAGGGATGGTGTTTGTTCCGGTTGTGTACTCGAAAAACATCATTGGGATAGTTTTGACAAGCGTGCCTCTTGGCATGCCTCAATTCCCTTGGAACTTCTGCATAGTGACTTCTGTGGTCCTCTTCCATCTACTTCCTTTTCTGGTTTCAAATATTTCTTAACTTTCATTGATGATTACTGTAAACGCACTTGGGTTTATTTCCTAAAACTTAAGAGTGAAGTATTTAACATGTTCTTGGCCTACAAGGCCCTTGTTGAAAAACAATTTGGTCATCAAATTATTAAGTTAAGATCTGAAAATGGAGGAGAACACATGAACAAAAATTTCACTACTTTCTACACTGAACAAGGAATCCAATAGCAACACATTGTTCCATATACACCACAACAAAATGGTGTAGCTTAACATAAGAACCACACTTTAAAAGAAATGGCTAATTGTATGATCCAATCTAAAGGAATAAGTCTTCAATTTTGGGCTGAAGCCATAAATTGTGCAAATTAATCACACCCCCACTAAATATTTAGAAATTATCACACTAGAAGAAGCATGGAGTAAAAGTAAACCAGATGTAAGTCACTTCCATGTGTTTGATAATGAAGCATGGGCTCACATTTCGGATCAAAAACGGAAAGCATTGCAGCCTAAAAGTGAAAAGTGCATTTTTTTTGGATATTCTAAAGATGTAAAAGGTTATAGAATTATTCAACCAAATTCTCATGATACAATCATTAGAAGAGATATTAAATTTGATGAAAATATATTGGCTTGCGAGCCTAATTTGGCGGTTGTGCCATCTTTGTCCTGCGAGCCTGATTCGGCAATTGTTCCTTCTTATACTTCCAAATTCCTTGACAGATTTCCAACTTCAATTTCTGATAATGATGGTGAGGATGAAAATCCACCTCCGCCTACTCATGTTCCTCCAGTTGCACCAGAACAATTTCTTCCTTGATGGGTCCATTCAACATGTGAAGCAACTCATGATCTTGTCATCAGATCCTAGAGATCAACGTCAAACACGTTCTCAGTTTTAGTGAGCCCCTTCTCTTTTGGCTAGCTTTCTACTTGACACTGGTTTTTCTAGATTCCATTCTAACCCCAATGTCTATACTAAGAAAGTAGGAAACCATATCACCATACTTGTTCTTTATGTTGATGATCTTATCCTTATTGGTATTGACCCTAAGCTTTTAACCCATGTGAAATCCAGTCTTAAGAAAAGTTTTGAAATGTCAAACTTAGGACATTTGCATTATTTTCTTGGTATCCAAGTCTTGCTAACCAAAGAAGGAATATTTATTTCCCAGTCTAAGTATGCTTGTGACCTTCTTCTCCTCTTTCACATGGAAGATTGTAAACCAACCGCTTCTCCCTTCCAGTTTGGAGTCAAAATTTCTACCACTTGTACTTTGCCTGAAATAGATGCCACCTTGTATCTTTAGCTTGTTGGTAGTCTCTTATACTTGACTCATTCCCGTCCTGACCTTTCCTTTGGCATTGTTCGTGTTACCCGTTATATGCAAACACCTCATGAAAGTCACTGGAAAGAAGTAAAAAGAATACTTCGATATATTTGAGGTACAATTCAGTTTGAGATTCATTACAGTACAGGGGGGGCACCTTTGTTGGTTGGTTTCACTAATTCAGATTGGGCCGATGATCTTGATGATCCAAATTCTACTAAAGGTTATGTTTTTAGTCTAAGATCTGGACCTGTCACTTGGGATTGAAAGAAACAACAAGCTCTTTTTCTTTCTTTCTTTCTTCATGATCGCGTTCTTAAAGTGCTCTTTTGACCAATAGATGATGAAGTTGTAGACATCTTCACCAAGTCTCTTACAGAAGCGAATTTTTCTAAACTTCAATCTACATTAGGAGTTCGGGAATTTGTCATTAAGGGGGGATAGGCTCTAATGCCTCCTTCCTTCTCCTAATAGTGTCACTTTTGTAAATCCTTCAATCCTATCCCAAGTTGTTCTTAAGGGGGGATGTTAGGATATTTAGACACTTAGGAGTTAGTTAAGATCAACTTTTTTATTATATCCATTAGGAAAAGTGTGTTTCTTTAGTATGCATCTGTAAATATCTAATCCGATGGTCATGATATGTTCTAGACATAGAGTGATCCGATGGTTCATTTTCTCTTAGATCATACCTACCATTGATTTGTGGCTTAACACTGGATTGGTCCATGATATCTATTTAAAGAGCATAAAGGGTCCTTAGCAAGTTGATCAATTATGAGAAGCTCATTTCTAACTTTCTTTCTTTTGCATAATAAATTACATCAAGTAGTTATTTGGATAGGGTCGTGCAGTGTTTCCCTCTCGAGGGTTTAAACCACGTCAAAACATCGGTGTATAGATCTATGATCTATTAGTGTGAATTGTTTCTCTAGGTGTTCAGTCTTTTTGGAGTACCCTATGTACCTGAACACTAGAAACATCTCTTCTATTATTCCTTCATCAACAAAATTTGTGCATGCAAGGGCTACAACATTGTTGAGTCAATGCTTGTTCTCCTCCCAAGTTTTTTATTTGTCCTCAGTATTCTACATTGTTTTATTCATTTTTCTGACACTTTTGTTTGCTACTTTCTCCTTCTTAATCAAGGATCCTTCTCTTACATTCATCTCCTCGAGTGTGACATTATTCATTGCATAAAACTCATTCACCCACATATGCAAGAAGTCTATTATCACCTAGCCTATGATTTTGGCCACTTCATTAAATTCATGGGTTCACAGGTCAAGTGCTTCATCCATCACTTGCATCTTGATTGGTGGAAATAGAATTGGTGTCTCAATTATCACTCTCCTAAAGTGCCAGGTACATATTGTGACTCAATTGCATGCGATGTATAATCTACTGTAGTTCTGACCTCTTCAATAACTTTGCAAATAAATTTCAGCAAATTAATAATACTTCCTATGAGCTCCATCTGTCATGCATCAATTTTATTGAAGCTTTCCTACGCAACTTCTTTCAGTGCTTCTGTCACAAGTGTAAAATATTCACCATCAAGGCTAATGGTATTTGCAGTTCTAATAGCCTTCCTTTTCTTATGTCTTTCCTCCATCTACATTGTCTTAGTCTATTTTATCTTCTCTTCTATGACTAGATCTATCGGAGTTTTGCTTGAACTATTCTGAGGAGGGTTGGGATAATTTGTTTCTGCCTATTGGTCCCATGCCTAATCTCCATCATTCTACGATGGTTTATTGTCTTATCCCAATTCTTCATCTACATCTAATTGGTACTCTGAAATAGGAACACACCATTCTTTCATCTAATCTTGGACAATGGCCTCAACTTCTTCTTCAGTCAACAAAAATTATGTCACCAACCATTGGTGATGTGGTTCTTGTCGCGGCTGTAACATAACATGATGTAGGTTAATATAAAATTTGATAATTTGGAGAAACCATTGAACGATTTTTTCCATAAGCCTCATCTACTTCCTCGCCAGATGTTAGAGGGCCTCTCCATGCATAAAATATTCCACATTATTATCTCACTATCTATTTTTCTTATCCTTGTTGAACCAGAGATTTTGGTATTGAGCTCCTCTACAACATATTGGTAGGTCTACCCCCTGGTAGTTTGGTGGTTTCACCCGTGTAACAAGTGAAATCAAAATCAGTATCCAAGAACAATGGAATGCATTAACTTTTTCCTAGGTCTCTACTCCAGCTGTTAGTAACTCATTTAGTAGAAACTATGACCAATTTATTTGAACTACCTCTGCATAGAGTTCATCTAGAGCAACTGCACCCGCAGTCCACTGGTTTAGTCACATATTGTGCAACAATTTTCTAGATAACACCTTAGTAGTGAACCAAATAGTATAGTCACTAATCGAGGCTATGAGGAAACCTCTAGTATCTCTACACAAATCATAGTTATCCTTCATTTTGTTTAGTAGCACAATTTCTTGGTCTTTCCTTAAATATGACACTAGATCTATACCTCCTAATGGTATCCCTATAGTTATTGTGATGAGTTTGAAATCCACATAGCTTTGTTGGTTGAGCCAAAGGTAGCCATGATGAAAGGACACTAACAACTGTTTCACACAGGAATTTATTTCTAGGCTTCGGCCAAAGTGTGGCATATACAAGAATGATAATAATAGTAACTTGTCCAACCCTCTTTCCCATTCCATATGAACAAATTGCTTCAGTGAATTTTTTGTATCCTGTATAGTAAGCATGCAGTTATTTTTCTGTAAATATTCTTTCCTCCTCGTATCATGATCAACGAAGGAAAGCTTCTGCAGGTTTGGCAGAATGTCCTGCAATACCTTAACTCATGTTGGAATCATGGGTGCTACCAGCAAGTGCTATGACTTCTTTGGGACTCTAATATTTGGTGCATTAGAGCATCTTGGTGGGATGTAGGGTGTCAACATATTCCTAGTTTCTGAGTCTTCGTCCTCCTCATGTGGTGGTGGTGTTGGTGGTGATGTTGTTATTCCTTTATTCTTTCTATTTCTAGTGCACTTCCCCCATGAGATTCCAGACGAACCTAGTAGTTCTGAACACGCTTTTCCTAAAGGTCAAACTAGAATTTGCTCAGTATATTGAACAACCTCAGCTTGTGGTGGGACATATTCGATAGATTTTTCCATGATCTACGTGGGTGATGCAGTCACAATTTCAAATTCAAGAGTTGTACTTGTTCTTGAAATCGAAATTACCATGCTCTAAACAATTCACTTTGTCTCTTCGAGTTGAAAAAAACAATTTCTCTTCTTGCATGCAAACATAATGAAAATGAAAATTGGGCACGAAGGTTGATAGCATGTAACCACTCTCTACAATCGTTCTTCACACGTGCAAGCAATCAATAGAAAGGTATATGCCCTTCCAGTCACATGGGATGATCATCTTAGTAATTAAGGAAACTTCTATGCATGTCGTAGTTTAGTTGTCACATCAGGTAGTAGTTATTTCCATAAAGGTGAACGTGACCAAAAATCACACCGCTTGGATTATTCAAATTAATGATGGTCAGTCAACTTAATGATGGCCAACTATCACTTTTGCGATTACAGTAGTACTTGTG
Organism: Pseudotsuga menziesii; assembly: GCA_001517045.1. NCBI lineage: Eukaryota > Viridiplantae > Streptophyta > Pinopsida > Pinales > Pinaceae > Pseudotsuga > Pseudotsuga menziesii. Next base: position 225,541 of record LPNX010088013.1, on the reverse strand, counting down.
ATAGCGTCGCACTTCCTATGACATGTAGTCTTCCTTCGACATAGTTCCTTTAGTTTGATAAACTAAGTACCTTCACCATCATTTTTATTCTTACGATAGAAAAATATTATGTGATACTTTTCTTCTCACTACAGTAGAATATCTTTTTGCGACCAACAAATGCATAAAAAGGTTGAAGGCTATTTCTTGCGACTAGTATCCTTCCTTTGGTAGACTCCTTTCTGTGTGACATATGGGGTATCTTCCCCTTCATTTTTGCACCTACGACAAACACATATTCTATGACATTTTTCCTCTACGTGAAATTTACTAGAACTCTACAACAGTCTTTACTTTCGTGATAGCAGATTTCCTGCAGGAAAACAAAAATTTTCTTTCTTTATTTCTTCTTTTTTTTCTCTCTTTTTCTTTCTCTTTCTTTTATTCTCTTTTTTATTTTTATTTTATTTTATGCAACCAAGCCATGAATGTCATGATACGGATTCAGTATAATTCCATTTATTCATCCTTTGCATGTGTTCCACCTAGCTTTTGCAATTTCATTACGCCTCCATTAGTGATATGAATTACAATGTATGGTCCAAGCCAATGTTCCTTTAACTTACCAAGATGCTTGATGAAATTTATTTCATACACAAGAACAAGTCTTCTGACCTAAGATTTTTTGTTCTTAATGTGTCAATCATCTTATACCGTTTATCTTTCTTTTTCAATGTTTTGGTGGTACTCTGTGACAAAACGTTCTTCTTCCATATGCACAAGTTGCAATAGTATCTCCTCGATAGCATGAACATTTTTCATCTCTTTGATCACAGCGATTCTTATAGTTGGTATAATATACTCCATTGGCATCACATCTTCTTGTCTATACACCAAGCGAAATGTAGTGTGGCATGTCATTTTTTTACAAGTCGTATGGTATTCCCATAATAGTGCAAAAATTTTATGATCCCAGCCATCTTTTTTGGCATTACATAACTATGTCAATGCATTTTCCAAAATCTTATTAAATTCTTCGACACCACCATTCGCTTGAGGGTGATATGGCATTGTGTTTCTATGTTGAATCTGGTATTCCTGTGTTAGTTCTTCAATCGACTAGTTGACAAAGTGCATACCTTGATCACTTATTAAAATATTTGGGGATCCAAATCTTGTCACAAATCCCAAATCATCCAAAGTCCTTTGAAGTGCACATATCTTAAATTCCTTTCAAGCACTATGTAAAGTCTATATATGATTTCCTAGATTTGCATAGATATGAAATTCACCTACTTGTGTAACTTTCTACTGTAGTTAAGATACATAGCAATGGAAAGTTAAAACATACTTTTTTCATTTGAGTGCATGTTATGCTATTTTTTCTCCTTTTTCTAAGAACTAGTTATCATTAAGGTACCTGTGAGATGTACTTATTTTTAATTATAATTTTTTTGGGATATTTAGGCCTCCCTTTTAACACAAAAGTCATTTTCTATTTTTTTTTTTATGGCTGAAATGTTTTGACAAGCACCTAAAATTTCAATTCTCAATCCAGTCAAGTTTTGCATGCATATCTAAAATGTGCTGGTTTACATACTACAGTCCATAGTTCCTTATTGTTGATGGTACCCTCCCTTGGTCAAAGGAATGGGTTTCTAAACTAAACTGGTGTAGAGATGGTGATATCTACACAACCCTCTTTGGAATTTGTATTTTGACCAAATCCCCCCTTATTTTCAAGTTTGAATCTATAGATGAGAATAATTATTGAAGAGAATCTCAAGTTTTCTTGAGGTGCAACCTAAGGAAAAATAGGGAAAATTGGCGTTGTTGTAGGGAAACTATATACCTTTTCTAAAAGAAGTACCACTGACACCATTTATAAGTTAGAGAAGAAAGGGCATAAGTAAGGAGATACTTTTTCATTTTATACTTCAACGGTATTATAGTGCATTTTCAAAGTTTTTGTTTATCCTATTTGAAGTTTAAGTTACATTCTCAATCCTTGGTATCAAAACCTTATTACCAAGAGGAAGTCTGAGAAACAAACTTTAACTGGAAAATCCACACCCAAAAGTGACTCCACTAGAGAAACATATTTTGTTGAAAATACAAATTCTAGAGTAATGATAACACAATATAAAGAAAAGGGAAGCCTCATTTCTTCCCTAGCGTATACTGGTCTTGTCTGGAATAAGAGGAAAGAGGAAATTCCTCATGTTGTGTCCATAAGTTTGGATATCCATGTTGAAACTCCAAACATTATTGAAGAGTTCAACTTATTACCAGGAATTACATACAATCCACCTATTGAGCATCCATAATCATTCCCTTCGAAAACTCATTCCTATCACAATACCCCATGTAGCAAGTGTACCCCTATTGGGTCCTCTACACCTACTCGAACAAATTTTTCACTCAAATATTCACTAAACACCATGATCCCATCCATTCATTTGTTGATCCTAACCCTCTTTTTGCATCCTTCATATTCCCACTCACCATCATTTTCCTATCCATCATGCACAAATGCCCATCTAAAAGGGAAGAAACCAAAAAGTGGTTCATGAATCTACCTGATATCTCTATCTCCCATTGGAAGCAATTTTTTGATAGGTTTACAAAGAAACGGGGCATGAGTAAAGATAATATGCATATCCTGACTTGGTTAAATGCATTGAGAATAAATAATGGTGAAATTGTTAGAGTTCACTGCTCGGTTTTGCATGTTTTGTCATGGGATACCCAACGGTGTTAATCCCTTGAAATATGCTTCTATGATCACATATTCAACCACGTTTGACTCTGATTTTTATTTTCTCCTAAGATAAAGAAATTCAAATGACCTAGAGACATAATATTTTTATGCATAAGATATTGAAGAGAATATGAAAGTCATCAATATCCCTTTTAATACCAAGACTGATCAAGACCTAGAAGATGGAAGATATCCTAATAAGTGTAAATAGCATGGAGTCTTTTCAGTCCATGACGCACTAAACTTGGAAGACATGACCAAACTCCTAAATAATATGGCTAACAACCTCATCAAAGTCAAGCAAGGCCAAGCTACAGAACCTTTTGCTAGCCCTCCTCTTCAAAACAAAAATCCTCAAATTCATGGCTAGCCACAATACAAAAGAAATTTCTTGATGGTGTTATAGTGAGAAATACTGCAAGAAAACCATAATGTCCAACAATATTCTTTGCCATCAGCTAATGTTTTCCCACCCACCAAAGAAGGGTATAGATAATTACTACGAAGTAGAAAAGTCAAATGCGATAAATCCTTCTTCCATCCTGAACATGCCTTTTCCATTTAGATGAAATGTAGTGCAATGAATACTTGCTAGGGTCAGAAGGTATGTTTGTGATGGAATATGAAGGATATTCCTTCAAGGAGGATATAGTGTATCAAGAGAACAGAGCATCGAAATTATCCCCAACTTAGTCGTAGTTGGTTACAAATAACATCATGATAGAAGTAACATTAAGGCATTCAACGTTGTTGTTTTATCCATTAGGAGTTGAAGTTAATCCTACAATGCATGGTAAAATTGTTAGAATAATCAACCCATAGTTAGCTACCTTAGACATTAATTAATCCAATTTTTGTATTATTTGCCTAGTTTCCATATTCCACCTTATGCAAGTTGTCCTCCACACATCCATAGTGGTCAAACTTGATAAATTTGAGTCATGGAGTGCTTGGGAAACCTCTTGGAATCAAATCTACTTTATTCCTGGCCTCTCTAGCACATGTCTTCTTTTTCTGCTTTATTGCCTGCTTTTTCTGAGTTTTAAGGCAATTGGGAAAGTTTGACTAGGTGAAGTTAACTTGTTTTTTGTCCTCATCATCCTCCACTCTTTTCTCCTATGAAAAGCATGTATGAGTTTTCCTTCCACCACCTATTATCTTTCCTAATTGATTTTTCCAATTCGTGAGCTCCTAGATAGTTTTGGAAACTGCTTTATGCACCTATGGGGGATTTGCTTAGATTTAGTAAGCCTGCTTTTGACCAAATTCGAATGGAATCCTTATGCATTAGAATATCTCATGTAATTATTTATTTTGGCATCCTATGACTTCACAGGGTTGGATTTTGTACACTTATTCAATACAGATTAGTGTTCTGCTCCATATTCATTCTCCTTTTGTGAGTAATTTGCATGTGTAATTGGCAATTGTAGTGAGTGTAATTGTTCTAACACCTGGGTTCAATTTCCACATGGTATCAAAGCCTTTTTAGATCAATTTATCTCCTTCCAATTTGTTATTGCAGGTTTGACATCATTGATTGGGAGCATTCTGCTAACTGAAGGGACAATTTATGAGCTATGGATCAATCTCAAAAGATCATCTCGACTCCATTTAACTTCTTTGAATGGAAATCAGAGATGCAGATACTATTGAGAGTGAAATGCCTCTATAGAGTGACTATGGAAATAGAAGTAGAGCCCAATGTAGCTGCAGAGAATATTAAATGGCACAACAGGAGGGATGAGTCCTATGGTCTCCTGTGTCTGAGCATATCCAGAGACCTCCTTTTCCATATTGATGAATTGAAATAACCGAATGAAGTATGGGAGAAGCTTGTTGATATTTTTGGTAAGACAGATGAGATGAGGGGACATCAAATTGAAAATGAATTGATCTCCCCGAGTCCCAATAGCTTTGAATCCATGCAACTCTATTTTTCCAAGTTCGAAGCACTTGTTTTGCGGCTAAAACAATGTGGGATCGAAAAAAAGGATTAACAACTAGTTTTGGCCATAATCTCAAATATTGGCCCCAACTATTCAGTGTTTGTATCGACCTTCTATGCCACAAAGGTGACAGCTCGATCCTGGAAAATGCCTAGCCTTGCAAATTTCATGGAATCTCTCACACAAGAACAAGATAAACTGGTGATGATGGGCACCATCAAACCTTCCAAATACCAAGCTCTGGTTGCTGGAGATTCGAGGGTGGATTAAAAAAGCAAGAATAAATCTAAAAATCCACCTGAGAAAAAGAGAGACAAGAACAAGTCTCCAGAGGAACCTCAAGGTTCCAAGAAGAACCCCCAGAAGAAGAAGAGAAAAGGATAAATGAGCAAGTGCGCATACTGTAGTAAGGGAAATCATTCTGAAAGCTCCTGCATGAAGAATCAAATTGACATACTGACCCAACTCTTGGAGAATAATGGCATCTCCCTTCCAGACAGCTCAAAGAAGAGGGAAGGAGGATCAAGTTTAGAAGACAGAGAGAGATTTCATGCATTGGTTGCTGGCACATCAAGCTCACCTAGTTTCATCATTGATTCTAGAGCTTCAAGACATATGGTTTCGACCAAGGAGGCATTCACCTCACTTGACATGTTGAAAGGTCCACCAATTGTACTGGGAGATGACTCTCTCACTGAAAGTTTGGGCAAAGGGAGGATTTATCTTGACCATGGTAAGTTCAACAATGTATTGTATGTTCCAGGTCTTTCCTCTAACCTCTTATCAGTGTATCAGATGACCCACATAGGGTCTCCAAAGAAGGTCATATTCTCCCCTGATGAAGTTGAGATCATAGATATCTCAAGTGGTAAATTCATTGCAAAAAGAGTTGCAAATCACACTTTGAAGGTATACATGTTCTCACACTTCCTACCCTACTCAAACCCCTCTACTCTTCTTATTCATGCTAATGAGGAAAGAAATATTTGGCATGAAATATTTTGCCACCTCAATTACAAGTATCTTTCTGATCTTAGTGAAAAATAAATGGTCATAGAGTTACCAAAGATTAAGTTTTCCAAAGGAGTCTATCAAGGTTGCATCCTAGGAAAACACCCAAAGCATAAATTTGAGAAAGCTAGTCATGAGAGAACCTTTGCACCTCTTGAGTTGATCCACAGTGATGTTGCTGGCCCATTTCCTCATATGTAAATGATTCAGGCCAAATATGAATTGACATTCATATATGACTTTTCTAGGTATTGCTTCGTTTACTTCCTGAAACACAAGTTTGAAGTTTTTGGCCTCTTCAAAGTCTTTAAGGCTTTGGTTGAAAACCAGTCTAGGAGGAAACTCAAGGTCCTTAGATCTGACAATGCTAGTGAGTATGTCAATTCTGAGTTCATTCAATATTTTGTAGATGCAGGTATTCAGATGCAGCATTCTATCCCTTACACACCATAGCAGAATGGTGTTGCTGAGAGGAAGAACAGATCACTGAAAGAGATGGCAACCTGCATTATGGAGGCTAAGAATTTGCCACCAAAGTTTTGGGCCAAAGATATAAAATGTGCAGCCTATATCCATAATAGGTTTCCTCATAAACATCTTGATGGTATGACTCCTTTCGAAGCATGGAGTGGGCACAAACCAAATGTGACCCATTTCAGGATTTTTGGCTCAAGGGCTTGGGCTAGAATTCCAACAGAAAAGAGGAAGGCTTTGCAGCCCCAAATCCAAGAGTGTCTATTTGTTGGGTACTCTAAAGATTCAAAAGGGTACAAAATGATCAATTTGAGCACAAACAAAGCCTTCATTGAAATGTTTGTTTAGTTTCAAGAAGAGCCCCTAGCAGCAGTGGAAGTTGGAGAATCCTCTTCACCACTAGAACCTCTGAATGTAAGTGAAGAGATAGTTGAACATGATGATTCTGATATTTCTGATAATGATGATTTAATTGAAGATCCTAATAGTCCTACAAGACCAAAATCGGCAGCCAAAACCATTCATGCAACTGGAGAACTAGCTGGAAATCCTAATGATCCTAGGAGGACTAGATCTCAGTTTGAGAGTGCTATGTGCATGAAAGATCCTATGTTTGTAGAGAAATTATATTTTATGATTGAATCAGACCCACAGACATATGAATATGCAGAAAATTATCCAATATGGAAAACAGCCATGGAAGAAGAGTTCAGCTCACTCCAGAAGAGCAACACTTGGGAGCTGGTTGATCTTCCCCCAGGAAGGAAGCTAGTTCAGTGTAAGTGGGTGTACAAAACCAAATTTTCTGCTGATGGTTCACCTATAAAGTAAAAATCCATATTGGTATCCAATGGATACTCATAGGTACATGGCATATACTACAATGAGACCTTTGCACTAGTGGCAAAGATGGACTCCATCAGGCTAGCCTTAGCCATTGCAGCTTCAAAGCAATGGGAGGTACACCACATGGATTTGAAGTGTTCTTTCCTGAATGGAGATCTCACTGAAGAGATTTACATGCATCATCCTCAAGGATTTTCTACTAACCCATCTCTTGTGTGCAGGCTAAAGAAGTCATTGTATGGGCTTAAGCAAGCCCCCAGGGCTTGGTATGCCAAGATTGATAGCTTTCTGCTATCACTAAATTTTGTTCGATGCAAGTCAGATACAAATGTCTATTTGAAGCTCATTCATGGTTCATTAATGATTATTGTTTTGTATGTTGATGACCTTCTCATTACAGGAAGCTCAAAGCATGAAATTGCTTCCTTGAAGGATGCAATGAACCATGCCTTCTCAATGACAGATTTCGGCTTATTGAGCCAATTCTTGGGGCTCGAGATTGCTCAAACCAAAGAAGGAATCAAAGTACATCAGTCCAAGTATTCCTTGGATTTTCTAAACAAATTCAATATGAAGTATTGGAAGCCAAGCAAGACTCCTTTCCTTTCAGGAGCTAAGCTTGAAGAAGTTGATTCTTCACCTATGGTAAACAATATACTGTATAGGCAATTGATTGGATGTTTGTTGTGTCTTACACATACTTGACCTAATATTATTAAGCAGTAAGTGTGGCTTCATGATACATGGATCAGCCTCATGAGATCCATTGGAGATCAGCCCAAAGGATCCTTAACTTTGTTCAGGGAACAAGGACTCATGGGATCTTCTACAAAGCTAAATCTGATCTTGATTTGATTGGGTTTACTGACAGTGATTGGGCAGGTGATAGCACATATCGAAAGTCAACATTAGGATATGTGTTCATGCTTGTTGAAGGGCCAATCAGCTGGTCAAGCAAGAAACAGAGTGCCATTGCATTCTCATCTACAGAAGCAGAGTACAGAGGAGTTGTAAATGTAGCAACTCAATGTTTATGGTTGCAGGGGTTACTTGGAGAGTGTGGCTTCGAATCAAAATACTCAACTACTATCTATTGTGATAATTAGAGTACCATTCGAATATACAATGATCCAGTTCAGAAGTAGAGAACCAAACACATTGAGATCCATATGCACTACATCAGACAGCTTGTGCATGATGGAACCTTTCACCTACTCTTCTTTTCATCTTCAAAACAAGTAGCATATATCTTCACCAAAGTTTTTTGTGAGAATACATTCAGAAATCTCAAATCACTTCTATGGATTGATGATCATGCTATGAAGCATGAGTGATGACAATATTCCAAATTTTGTTTTACTGCCCATGTTTAAGGGGGGATTTTTCCCACTGGGTTTTTGCCTCTTTCCTTGGTTAAATGGACATGCAGTATGTAAAGGGTGACTAAGCCTTGTTGCTAGGCCCTATAATTTTCTGATATTTTACTCATAAGTCAGGCTTAAGGGGGGGTGTTATAATAATCAACCCATAGTTAGCTACCTTAGACATTAATTAATCCAATTTTTGTCTTATTTGCCTAGTTTCCATATTCCACCTTATGCAAGTTTTCCTCCACACATCCATAGTGGTCAAAATTGCTAAATTTGAGTCATGGAGTGCTTGGGAAACCTCTTGGAATCAAATCTGCTTTATTCCTGGCCTCCCTAGCGCATCTCTGCTTTTTCTGCTTTATTGCATGTTTTTTTTGAGTTTTAAGGAAATTGGGAAAGTTTGACTAGGTGAAGTTAACTGTTTTTTTGTCCTCATCATTCTCCACTCTTTTCTCTTATAAAAAGCATGTATGAGTTGTCCTTCCACCACCTATTATCTTGCCTAATTGATTTTTCCAATTCGTGAGCTTCTAGATAGTTTTGAAAACTGCTTTATGCACCTATGGGCGATTTGCTTAGATTTAGTAAGCCTGCTTTTGACCAAATTCGAATGGCATCCTTATGCATTAAAATATCTCATGTAATTATTTATTGTGGTAGCCTATGACTTCACAGGGTTGGATATTGTACACTTATTCAATACAGATTAGCGTCCTGCTCCATATTCAGTCTCCTTTTGTGAGTAATTTGCATGTGTAATTGGCAATTGTTGTGAGTGTAATTGTTCTAACACCTGGATTCAATTTCCACAAAAATAACATAATAAAATCTAATTACAGAAAAATGAAATACATGGATTAATCTAAAACTGAACTACAAAAAAAAATTTCAAACCCAAGCTAATGCAGATATCTCTAGAGTGCATAAATCTAAACTGTATGTGTTGTGATGGTGGGAAAATTGAAAAGTTGATCAAGTATACATGGTCAAAACTGATTAACATTTAATGGAAGGAAAACCTAGTAAAAAAATGACAGTTAAATTATGATTAATCATTAATTGCATTTAATTGACTATTTTTTCAAGGTATTTAAACATGTGCAAAGGACATACCAACTTTCAATGCAAAATGAGAAAGACTGACATAACCTGCCAGAAATTGAAAATATCAGGTATCGTGTGGTGGGAGGAAAATTAACAATGAAAGGAAACATGCCCTGACACCCGATATCATAAACAAAGAAAATAAGAGACTTTCGAACTTTATCGAATTTTGAGATATGATTTTATAATAATTTCAATGTCGGCGACAAAACGCCAAGAAGTAAATTTATAGATAAATTATTTCAATATTGATTTCCAATTCCCCACTAAAGTAGAATAAGTGGGTATGAAAACTACAAGACTTAACATAGTTAACAAATTAACTTGTGACCTATGATTATCATGAGAACAAAATTTGGGAACATAAATTTTGGGTGAGATTTACATTAAAAGTAGTTTTCCTAATTCTAATTCCCGATAATTTATGAAATAGGGAAGTTGGAAATGAACATCGGAGATATCAAAATTAATATTAACAAAATCCTAACTTTTGACTTATGATTTCTATAAACTTGTACTGTATAAACAATTGAGATGTCATAAGGGTTAGAACTGGATCAATCAAGGATTAATTTGTTCCAGATTAACTTCTAAGTATATTTAAAAGGAAAATTAATGAATATATTAGGAAAATGAAAATTATAAAAACTACTTAAACTATGGAATTAAAATTTGAAAAGGGGATCCCATATTTTAGAAATATGGGATCATTATGGCTACAATAAGAACCTAAAATGACCTATGTTATTAGTGACTCTAAACATCCGACCAATTTCTCTGCTTTCACTCATGATGTGTTAGTTATCTTTTTTCTCGACTACCAACCCCTCTTTCAAGATCAATCCAAACCCACAACAACTCCTAAAGAATCATCTTTTGATATCTCCTTTTTATACGATATACACCATGAGAATGGCCATAAAGAATTTCACAATCTGTGTGACTATTTGATTAATTTTTCACTAGAGAAAATATCGTTCCTCTTTCCTAAGTCTTGTTGTTCTTATAACAACAATGCACCCTAACACAAAATTCCAATACCGACACCTAATGATTTAAGAAGTGAAGACATGTTTTAGTCAAATATATTTGATGTCATCAAGCTAAATGTTAGGCAAGTAGTACAAGGGTGTTAATACAAAAATGGGATGATGCGTAAGTGATATCCAAGAGCCTGTTGAAAATCCACCCCATTCAAACAATACCATGAGTTATTAAAGAAAGGAAAGTAAGAAAGAATACAATTTAAATGGAATAGATGTAGTTGTAGGACTTTTTGAAGAAGAGAAACACCAAATGTTTTCCAAGATAAACCAAAAAAGGTTCTATTTTCTGGGTAGTAAGGGAATAAAGCATTCAATTCATCTTAAAGGTATTGTGTCATCTGCTCAATATCAAAGACACAAGAATCCTGAAATACATTTAGGATTCGGTAATCCCTAACGTAAGGAATCCTTGAGCAAAAAAATCGCCAATCTATCGTCCCACAAGATGAATCCTGAGGTTCCTTCAAGGATTTTTTATGAGCACCTTCCTCATGCTTGTATCCAATATCAATCCCCCCCCATAAGAGGAAAAGTCACTCAACGCTATGTATTATATTCCTTATTTTATGGTTTTGTTTTTTTATTTTTGTATAGTTTGCTTCTTTCCCTAAGGTATCATCATTGATTCCTCCTTCTCCATCGAGCAAGGAAAAATTCCACAATCGTCATTTTATTTTTCTAGAAATACTTTTGAATGCACTAAAATGCATATGCAAGTTTTACTTTATGGCCCAATAAGAAGAAAAAGTCATTGATATACTATTCTCACAGATTGAAGATGAATTCTTGGAACCTCATGAGAAGGAACCATCCCTCAAAAGAAGTCAAGTGTTTTATCCAACTCTGTTCCTACAATGATATCAAACTATTCAAGGAAAGAAACTAGAAAGAATTCTAGCAAGGGTCTCATTCAACCAATTGTTTGAACAAAAACACATTGCTTGTTAGAGTAAATTTTATCTGTCAAAGGTCCTAAGGACATATGAAGGATTTAATGATGGGTTTACCTCACTAACTTCTTAAATTAGATCATGTATGTTTCCAATATTATATTGTTTCTACTGGAGGTAATGAGGCATGTGTAAGAGTTAAAAAATACGATACCTCGTTGGTGGCCCAGATGAACTATTGCATTTTTCCAAATCAAATCTTGATCATTGGAGGCGTTAGGGGTAAACTATGAGATAAAGAATGTGTTCCTTCATTCAACACATAAGATTCAAACCATGCAGCTATCTAGAAGCAATTATGAACTGTTAGAAGGAGTAGGACTAGTGCATGCAAGTAAATAAATTTATTCTCCTAAACGTTGTGGATCTTATAGGCACTAAGTTTTGGGTTCATCCTGACCATTGGTATCGTTAAGATGCATGTAATTTCAAGAAATTCATTATGTTCATTGGTAGTAATGTCATGAAATAAATAAATGCTCCTTTTGTCATGTGTAATATGTGACCCTTGGAGGGTTATTAAAACTAATTCTCACCACCAATGGTTATGAGATATGACATGAAGTAAGCAAGTACACTCATTGCTACAACTAGAGACTCCTGACAGACATTCTCCAAGAGCAGTACCAAGCATTCATTCCATGAAATCAATTCATCTTCTGTAGTGACCAATGAAAAATAAATCCATCAAAGTGATAATTTTAATATCAACATGATTATCCATATAACCAAGATCCTATTCACCTACATGAAAGGGAAGTTATCCAGGGATGCACCAAGTGCCAACCTTAGCAATGCAATGTCTTTATACCTATACTTCCTCTCCTCATAAGTCAGTTGGTGATCATCCTATACCATTGCATGTATAATAACAATCCCCTTACTCCCAAATTCATTAGATTTCCATCATGAAAATATTCTTCCAAGCATCCAAATCTAGATCCATTATTTTTCCGGTTATTAGCTTAAATAATTGTGGAGGAATTCTCAACCCATCTAATGTGTGTGTGTGTAAAGAAAATTATTGTATGCAGCCCATAACCTATTCATGCTTTACATGTTATAATCATATGTGCTATCTTGCATTGGTAATTCAGTTTAACTTGATGATACGAGCAAGTCTTTCATTATTATCATATTAGGTATTGTTTCAAAAATTCTCGCGTACTTATTTTGGATAAACAGTCCTCTTGAAATGCTCTAAGAATATTTTTTCACATTAAATAAGTATTTTGAAGCCTCCCTCTTAAGAGGAGTTATATGGGCCACAATAAATAATCATTTCAAGGAATCTCATTGAATTCCAAGTTGTAGTGGCCTTTTTTTCTTCCTATGGTGCTCTATCATATGATTCACATTTGTCACCTCTACACAATTTGGAAATATGACAAAGAAAAATTTTCAAGTCATGGAAATACCATGTGAGTCTCATGATTTTGTTTTCTTATTGTATCTTCCATACACATATCTACGCGATTCTTGTGAATTAATCTCAGGGTGAACTACACCAATTGAAGATCACTAGAATTTGTCCCTTTCTTGGAATTGAGCTCACACTAATAAAGGCCATGCAAGGGAGGATTTTTCTATGGAATATGTCCTTGTGCACACCATGACGATGGGGTAAATAATGAGATTCCTTGTATACTTCCTTATGTAGCACATCATTATGGAAAATCCTCCTTAGATAATATGTTGATGAAAGAATCAAGCTCTCCTCTCATTGTTGTTTAGTACCACATTCAGTTTTTTCCTTCCAACAACTAGATAGCTAAAGGCACATGAAGATTTGAGGTCAGGGGATTATGGCATGTGGGATTGAGGCACTCACAAATATCCATTACAAAAACTACCCAAAAGATGTGGATCCAAATAATATGGCAAGGTCACGTGTCCGTTGGAAGAGAACATACTCAACATCATCTGACATACAAAAACTCAACTCAAAGTACATAAATTAGAGGTTCATTCCTTTTCTTATGTGTTTTCAAAGATGAGAGTAGTTTCATGGATATATAAAATTAATTATCTCCTTATTTTTCTCCTTTCCTCATCTTTCATAGTATCATATAGTTGAAATTATATTGTTGATCTAAAAGATATCATAATTGAGGAAGAGATGAGTTAATCCCCCATTCTATATTTTGTTATACAAGAGAAATATGAGAACTATATTTTCTGAGATAACCAAGACCAAGGCTAGCTTGCCACTGGTGTTTATTGTTTGTAAAGTGTTTCTATTGTAAATGAATGAGATGTGTGCTTTATAAATAACCAGGACCATGGAAAGCATGCCACTGAGGTTTTTGAATTAAATGTCTATATTCATTGATATATGAGTTTGTTGTTGTATAAGAAAGCACGGACCGAGGAAAGCATCCCACTAGTTGTTAAATTAACAATATTTTTGTGCATATTTTAAAGTCCTTTGAAGCAATATGTCAAGTCTCCATTTGATGGCCTAGAGTTACATAGATCTTAAATTTACCCACATCTGTAATTTTATGTAGTAGCTAAGATTCATAAAAATGGGAAGTTAAAACATGCTTTGTCAATGGAATGCATGATATGTTGTCGTTTCTCAATTTTGTGATATTTGGTTATGATTAAAGCGTGTGTGAAGTGCACTTCGTTAGTTTTAAATTTTGTGGGATGTTGGGCCTCATTTTCAAAACAACACTCATTTTTTATTTTGTTTTCATGCCTGAAATTTTCCCTTAAACGCCTCATATTTCAGTTCTAAATCCAATCATTTTGTGCATACATGTCTAAAAGGTACATAGGGTGATATACTAAGGTCCATACCTCTTTATTTTTTAGGGCTCCCTCCTATGGTCAAAGGATTGCCTTGTTGAACTAAAGTGGCACAAATATGGTGCTATATGCACAACCCTCCTAACTATTAAAGAGTATCTCAATTTCAGTTGAGGTGCAACATGAGGAACAACACTCTCCACACATGTATCACATAACACTACATTTCATTGTATTTTATTTCATTAGGACTCCTTTACCTCCATTTTATACTTTAGAAGGTTAAGAGAGTGATGCATGTGGTATAATACATTTGTAAGATAGGTAGTTATTGAAAAACAACTTAGCTAATAATCTAACATTATAGAATTCCTTAGGCATATACATTAGACCACTAAGTAACCATTAACACATTCCAATATTTTAAAATTTTAAATTTAAATCCTTAATCGGGTGTTCTTAAGACAGACTTTGTGTATTAAAGGCGACGAGAAGACATTTGAGTTGGAAATGCCATACGAGGTGGAGGGGCATTTATCACACCCTCCCCTCAAGGCGTGGCACCTACAACGTATTCTGGGTCACTTAATGCATAGTAATGGCACATGGAGGGAATGAATCGATGGCAAGTACACAAATTTGTTCTTGGTGGAATGGTACTAAGTGGGAATTCGACCCCCATGTGTCTAGACTTTAATGACATCTTTATTGTTGCAAATGTTGAAATACAACTTGAGATCTAGCACGAGGGTGGTGGAGAAGGCACGATAATGGTGAGGGATAGCCATTTTGATCCAATTCAAAGAAGTCTCTATTGTCACATGTAGAACAGAGAAATGAGTGGCACTACCTTGGCTAGGCACTTGGCCTCCATGATGGACACACTATTGAACATAAAAAATGGCATACATGACTGCGATAGTGAAATGTAAGGTAGAATGCATGACTTGGAACACATGGTTCAAGTGATTTTAAAGTGGTGCATGGATATTGTAGAGATTTTCAACGTCACTTATTCGCTCCTTATGATGGTTGTGGATCCTACGGTTGAAAAATCAACCTCTGTAGTTCCATTAGTGGATATGCATGTTCAAAGCCTAGTGAACCCTAGTGAGGATGGGAGAAATATCAAGGAGGAGGAAGAAAAACCATAGGTATCTATAATTGTGATGGAGGTTAAACCAATTGTTCCTCCCTCAAGAAGCAAAGAGCACGAAGCTACAGATCCTATCAAGGCAAGTGAGTATCTCCACGATAGTGATGACGCTTGGATCTCGACTCCTCGAAAAATATTTAGTAGATATTTCATCCTCGTGTCTCGATACTTTATCATGGTTTACCTCTCCTAGACTATTTTATGTTTGTAATTTTTTCATTCATGACTATTAATATTAAGTAATTTTGAAATCTATGAGTCCTTTTGTATGTTTTCCAATAAAGGCAATTTGGAAATGCTCTTTGGGATTTATTAAGAAGCTTTTTTTAACTCACAACCTATGTAGTTTTTCTTTTTTAAAGGTTCAATACCAACTTTCTCTATACATATACGTAAAAATTTGAATACTATAACGTATGAACTCATCTAAAAAATTATGGTAAATTCTTTATAAAATACATTACAAATTAAAAAATTATGACTAATATATAATTGTAACTTATTTCAATTTATATTATAAATATTTTTATTTTTATTAATATTAAAAATAGTAATAATAATTTAAGAAAAAAAATCATTATCAAAATATTATCATTATCATCATTATCATTATCATTATCATCATTAATAAATTATCATTATCATTATCATCATTAATAAATTATCATCATTAATAAATTATCAAAATATCAAAATATTCAAAATATTTTATATAAAAGTTATTTACTAAATAATTTACAATTTAATAACAATAACATTTACGTTTTGTACATTAAAACCTTTTGCTACTATTCAAATCATCTTTCAAATTAACTCATCATCAATGTTTAAACACTAGTTATCAACATGGTAGCATGGCCCTGTGTTTATTAATATTGTCATATTTAAATATTAAAAAATTGAATGGAAACTTTTTCTACTATGCAAATCACATTTCGTAATTATTCTAACGATCAAGGTGTTTGAACTTTATTTATCAACATGGTTGAAATGTTAAAAGAGTTATATAATGGAAATTGTATTTTCAATTAAAGTTTAGCAAAATATTATAATAAGTTGTATATGTTTTAATTATAAATATATGATCATATTTATTATATTTTTAATTAATGTTTAGCAAAATATTTTTTTGTAAGTTCAAGTCTATTCTATTAAGGAGAAATAATAATACAGATAAAAATACAATTCAGCATATCCACCATGCATGAACGCAAAAACCGAGGAAGCAAACTGGTCTTCCTAGAGGAGATAGGCATGTTGTGACTGTTAAGGTGATCCTCCCATAAATAGGGAAAACATATATTACAAAACAAGTATGTTTTTAAGGAATAAAAAAAGATTTTGTCTTAGCCTGAACAAAATTGCTCTAAGGAGCAATATTCTAGAAAACAACCAAAAAAGAGAAAGATTGGAGCATTTAACCTAGCCTTAGATATTTTTGAAGGGCACTTCAATGATCGGGCAACCAAAGCCTAATGCGTAAAGCTCGTCCTGCTCGACCTTAACTGTGGAGAGGACATGTTCCTTGTGGAAAAGCATGCTCACCGTCACCGGGAGCTGAAGAGTCGTTATGCACAGAGGAGTCATCATCGATTCTGCATGTGAGTCTTGTGGGAGTCACCATGCACAGAGGATCCAGACTATCACTTGTCTATGTGTGAGTCTCGTTAGCTCCTCCAGGTGGGGTGGAGTTCCTAGTGACGTGTTGGGGCTCTTCATTCCGGCGATCGGTTCCATTAACCTGCCTATCATGCGCATCCGGGGAGAAATCTTTGGTCACCGTTTGGATGTAGTCATTCCTGAAGTTGGTGTTAGAGATCTCATTCAGTGAATATTGTTGGAGGAAAGAGGAGGAAAGAACTCCTATGTTGGCTATTTTATCTACGAGAGAGTTGGCTTCACGGAAAATATGCTGAAAAGTGATGGTCGTCGGCTCTTTGAGAATATATGCAAGTTGTTGGAGGTCGTGATCCACGTGCTAGCAATAGGAGAACTTGGTGCTACTGGAGCCATTTTGGATTTTGGAAGCAATGTTCAAAATCAGTTCTAAATCACCCTCAACAATGAGTGGGAAGGAGCTCTGAGTGTAGGAAATGATGATTCCCTAAAGAAACCCCATTGGATATGTCGTGTTGTTTCTTTCCATCCCTAGTTTTCTGAGATAGATGCGCAGGATCTAGCCTTTGTTTGTTTTGAATACCCCTCCAAAACCTTTCAGTCTAGGGTTTCTTTTCGAAGCCCCATTAAAATTTAGCTTGAATAAGCCCTATGGGGGGGAGACCAAGTGGTAGGGGAGGAAGAATGAATCCAGGGAGGGCCAGAGTTAGTGAGTTTGGAGGGAAAGTGGATGAACCAGAAGTTCAGTATTTCTTTTTCCCCAGAGTTGGATTGAAGGTCTTTGTCCTGACAATTGGATAGCATGGTGGTTTCTTTGAGATTTTGTCATAGCTGACCACAAACGGTCTCCATCGAGTTGGATTTTATTTCGAAGATCCGGCTGTTGCACTCCTTCCATATGTTCCATATGAGGAGGCCACGGATGAGCTTTAAAAGTCTATTGAGAATGGGGTTTTTGGAAGGATGCACGTGCCAATTCTTAATGGTGTCAGCAATGTTTCCTTCGTGTCTATCAGTTTTTTACAAAATAAGGCTATTCTATTCCATAACTGATTGGATAAGGAGCATTGATCAAGGAGATGCTCCATGGTTTCCTTGTGCTCCTTACAAATCATGCATTCAAAGGGCCCAACGAGGCCTCTTTTGAGAAGGTTATCCCAAGTGAGGATACGCCTATGCAGGACTTGCCAGAGAAAATTGGTAAGTTTGGGCCAAGTTTTGATTTTCCATATTTTGGACCAGCAAGGATAAGGATGGTATTGGGAGTTGATTATGAGATGATAATATTCTTTGATGGAGTACATTCCTTTGGGTTTGTAGCCCCATCGGAGAATGTCAGTACCATATCTGGTGTGAATGCAACGTTGTTGAATGTTCTCCCATAATGCCCCAGAATAAGCTTGTTGATGAATCTGATGCTAATGGTCATGGGTGAGTCATTCCCGGAAGTCTTGATGAGGGCTAGCAGCCCAGAAGGTGTGAAATTTTTCATGCTGAGGAAGTAGGAATCTTTCATGAAAGGTGTGCAAATGAAAAGAGTTTTCCAATGAAGGCAGTTGGTTCTAGGAGTCAGTCCAAACATTTACAAGAGAACCATTGTGTATTTCCCAGAAGTAGTGTTGTTGTATTATTGGTAGTTGGCTGCATTCTAGATAAGAGAGTCGTTGATGTCTTGCAAGTACCTGATTAAGTGATGGATAGGCCAATCTGTAGCATATTGTTTATTCCATAGTTGAGCCCATGAGTCGTGTTTTTTTGGTGATCCAGTTCCACTAGATTTTAGCACTGAGAACTTCCTTGTTGATAGTTGGATCCCATAGACTGAGGCCACCTTCTACCCTACTTTTTCATACCTTGGCCAATTTTACCAAATCCCAATGGTGCACTTTCTTGTCCACTTTCCAAATAAAGGTTCTCTGGATCTAGCATATGGATTTGAGGACCCATCTAGGGGATTCTAGGACTGAGAAGAGGTAAAGTAGCATAGTCTGGAGGACAGATTTGATGAGAACCAGGCGGTCAACAAGATTGAGAGTGAGGAGAGTCCATTGAGAGAGGAGGAGCTCCAATTTGGCAAGAAGATCCTTCCAAGAGGAGTGATTGAGGGCTGAATCTGTGAGGGGGGATCCAAGATACTTTGAGGGGAGTTTGGCAGCTTTGAATCTGGGGATTCTGGAGATGTTTCTCTGAGTGGTGAAAGGAGTGTTGAAAAAGAAGATCTCAAATTTTTGAAGGTTGACCGTCATCCCAGAGGATTTTGAGAAGGTGGTAAGAATGTTGTTGAGGGAACGGAATTCCTAGACTGAGGGATGGCCCATGAGAAGGTTATCATACATGAACTATTGATGGGTTAGGAGAGAGTGGTCATGGAGGGAGAGACCTTTCAGGGTGTCCTAAGATTTGGCTTGATTAAACATGCATCCAAGACCTTCTGACATGAGGATAAAGATGAAGGGAGAGAGAGGGTCTCCTTGCCTAATTCCCTTTGAGGGGTTGAAAGGTTTGGAAGGAACACCATTGATCAAGATTGAAAAGAAAGTAGTGGTTATGAGGCTGAGAATCCATCTTGTCCAAGAATGATCAAATCCAAAATCTAGAAGGGTTTTTTCAATAAAGTTCCAGTTGAGTTTGTCAAAAGCTTTGGAGAGATCGAGCTTTAGATGGGGGAGGGGAGGATAGGTTTGAGGCTATTGGCTATGACCTTGGTTATTATTTTGTAGAGTACATTGCATAGGGAAATAGGCCTGAACTTGTCCAAAGTGGAGACATTGGGCTCTTTGGGAATGCAGGTAAGGAAAGTGGCTTGATTACAGGAAGGATCCTTTGGTTGTGTCGAGATTATTCGACGATTTCCCATATCTCATAATTGAGCATATCCCAACATGCATGAAAGAAATTTACAGTGAAGCCATCTATTCTAGGGGCTTTGTCTTCCTTCATTTTCTTGATGTCTATTTCCACCTCTTGTATAGTGGTGGGTCTCATTAGCATGATAATTTGTTCAGCTGTAGCTAAAGAAGGAATGTGAGAGGCTACCTACTGTTGAATTGCTTCTCGGTCAAAATCATCCTCTACTAGGAAATTGTTATAGAAAGAGACAAGTTCCCTTTTTATGTCTCGATGAGATTCCAATCAATCCCCTTGATTTTTATTGAGTTGCGTGATGCGATTATGAATGCGATGTTGCAAGGTGGAGTGATGGTAAAAGGTAGTGTTGCGCTCCCCCTCCTTGAGCCATTTTATTCAAGATTGTTGCATCCAGAGGGTTTGTTCTTGTTTAGTGCGCTCTTTGATCTTGGAAAGTAGAAGTTTCTCCTGCTGATCAGCATCCTCCAATCTACCATTTTAAATGATATGATACTGATGGTGTTCCATTTCCTTCTCTAGAAGTGCCTTGCTAGTGAAGATATTTTCGAAGGTGTGTTTGTTCTAGTGTTTGAGATGAGCCTTGAGGAGTTTAGGTTTTGTGTGCATTCTGTACATGCAATTTTGGCCTATGACATGAGTGTTTAGCCACCAATTCCTGATCATTTCTAAGAATTCAGGATGGGTGAGCCAGAATTTTTCAAATCTAAAGGGATTTCACTGGGCTGATTCTCCCAATTGCTATTGGAGACTGATGGGCCAGTGATCAGAACCAACTACGGAGAGAATAGAGGTGGAGAGTTCTTCATTTATGAGCATGAGGTGTTCAGTGATGAGAAAACGGTAAATATTGTTAGATATCTGATCCTCACCCCCTCAGTGATTGTTCAAAGCATGGATTCCATTGTTGGTGTTAATCTCTATCAGTCCGTTAATGTCGATGAAATATTTGAAAACTTAGCTTATGGGGAAAGGAGATGGCACCCACCTCTTCTGTCCTGAAGGGAAGTGATGAGATTGAAATCTCCTCCCATAATATAGATGGGGTGGGGCTGATCATTAACAAGCTAATGGAGGAAGTCTAGGAAGGTGATTTTCTAGGCAAGGAGTTGGGGTCCGTAGGCGTTGGTGATTCTTCCATGAATAGTGGAGCCAAGAGGATGGAAGTGCACAGAGATAAAACAACATGTCACTAGGAAGTTATCAAGCTCTACTTCTTGAGGGTTCCAGGAAATGGATAATCCTCCTGAGGTTCCGAAGGAATCAACTAAGATGCATTGGTTGCCTTGTCAGAGTCTGGGAATTAAGGTGTGCAAAGTGGTACAGTTGGATTTGGTTTCTTGTAACATTCTGATGGAGGTTTTTTCTTGCTGGATCTTTTTCTTGATCATTCTATTCTTGTTGGTGCTTTTGATGCCTTTTATATTCTAGGAGATAACTTTCATTGGGGAATAGAGTGGTTGGAGTGGAATAATTCAATGAGCTGGGAATATTTCCCTGATTCAATTAGCTTGGTACCCAAAGTGGCCAATCTTTGAATATTTGATCTCTGCCCATGCTTCTTGGGTTCATTGATTCTTTTTTTCATCTCTTTGAGATGGTTGATGATAATTCCTAGTTTGGACCTGGTGCTAGGATATTGCAATATATTCGTGAGCAGTTGGATTTATTTAGGAGTGATCGCATGTAGAGTATTGTTTTTGCATGCTTCCTCTAAACCAAAGAGATCTAATAGTTTTAGGTCAATGTCTCCAAAACATTCCTCCATTGGTACATCTGCATCTTGCATAGAAGAGGGTGTTTCTTAATCCTAAGATGCCTTATTTGGAGATTAAGGTCTTGCAGGTGCATCGTTCCTAACTGTGTGACTAGGTTCCTCTGTTTTCTTGTCTTTTTGCTTCTCATGGTGTGTGCATTTCGATGATGGACAAGGATCATCAGGGTCCTTCCATGTTTCCATGGGATACGATCTTAAAATCCCAAAGCTATTACTAGTGGAGGGCATCAAATATTTGCTGATAGTGGGGTTCTTTCTGCCTTGTTTCCTCCTATTAGAGACCTTATTGAAGCTTTCTTCATCATTTGGGGGAGACTGCTTGTTGTCCATATGAATCTTGTTTTGAGGATAGTCTCTATACAAATTTCTGTGTTCAGGACATTTTCTGCAATGGAAGGGAACGTGTTCATAATCTAGTGGCTATATCCATTCTGTGTCTTCATGTGCTAGCATGATAGATTCTAGAAGTGATTTGGCTATATGCATATATACACAGATGCAAGCATAAGAGGTGTACCTTTGATGCTTCGTTTGATCTGTGATTTTGACGAATTCCCCTAGGGAATTGTTGATTTCCTTGAGGGTTTCCTCATACCAATAGTCTTGTGGTAAGGAATAAAGCTTGACCCAGACTAGAGCCCAGGAAAATTTCTCTGTATCAAGGTTGAAGCGCACAATCCAGTTTCTAAGAAAGAGTCATGCCGAGTTGAAAAATATGGGCCACCTTCTAGAACTCGGTCTCTGTCTTCCAATAGCAAGAAGATGATGGTAAAGAATCCTTTGGACCCAAGCTACACATCAAAATGTGCCTTAGGTCTCCATTTTGCTGCAATCTAGTTGAGAAGAGATTTTTCTATTGGCCATATCCCCATGAATTTCCCGATGAGTGCATATGTCTTCATGTGTTCCATTCTGGCGTTGATTCTGGAGGGCAGGAGGTTGATGTGGGGCTATTCAACAGATTTGGATAGGAAGGTATGGTTCTTGTTCTTTGCATGGGCAGAGTCTATGCCAATTGGCGGTCATTATCAGCGATCAAGGTTTCTATGACCAGAGGACAATCAAGGTTCAGGGTTGGTGTATCATCCTGCAGCAACATGGGACAGGCATCCTCAGGCGGTGACTAGGAGGGACCATTTGTCCCCCCCCTCACGCGTGGGTGGCCATGGGAGAGATCCAAAGGGTAGCGGCCGAAACCAAGAGTTGGATATCTATGAGGAGTCAAAAAATGGTTTACGGAACAATCATTAGGATTTTGGCATCGAAAAGTTGCAGAGCCCTAGAGGAAATTTCATCTCAGAATGAAGTATTCTAATGTTTAGCAAAATAATTTGTATATATTTTAATTATACATATATGATTATTTATTGTATAATTTGAAATACAATTTTTAATAAATATTATTTAAAACTAAAATAAAATGAAAACCACCCATAAACAAAAATACATTGTTTATTAATAAGCTATTCTTTATCAATAATTTATACTTATAGAAGTGGGATTTAAATTTATAATATATGGCATGGGGTCAATGGAAATAGACATCATTGTTTAGAATATAAATAATTAACAAACTTAATTATCAATAAAAGATAGAATTTATCAATAATGATGATGACGATGATGAGGATCAATGTCCACTGAGACAAACTTTGGTTTATCGAACTTTGAGAAGGTTAATACTTGGTTTACTTTTAAATCATGTTCCTGTGTTCAAAAAAAATTCCAATAAGCTTTCCAAGATCACTATAGTTTTGGCAAGTTAGGAGGCTATAAAGGTTTGTATTGTAACAAATACAATGAAACTCATATCTAATGTGGGTGTAAGAAAGGCACTCTAAGAGAAAGTGATTTTCATCCTCAACATTCATAGACTCACACAGATGGAAAACCATTTCCGCCCATGGAGTCTTAGGAATATGCGAACTCCCTGTTTCGCTCTGGATTTCATGAGAATTCGTTCTGATCTTGGTTATGTTAAGTTTCTTCCATGAGCTAGTTACTACTGAGAGATACTTCTAATCTTCCAAGTTAGGATTAATGACCTCCTTATAGTATCTTAGTTTTCTCCTAACCGCTAAATTTTCCTTACACCAGAATTTCTCTTTAAACATAGAAGTAATAATATTTTTGACATTATGAATGTTCTCAAAAATGTCTTTTTCATTAATGCCCCAATGGTTTAACCAAGCCATGCTATCTTTACACCAAGACCACTTTAGACGTAGTTGGTTTTGACTTGAGTTTAAATAAATTTTAGGAAGTTTCTAGTTTCCCATATTATTTATTTTATGCTTGTACATCAAGCACCTAGTCATGGCCATGTTCTCGATGGGGGAAAGACCCACTTCTATGAGGAGAATAGGATCAGGCGTATTTCTTTTAAAAGTTATAAACTATTTCTTGATTTGCTCAATATTCCTCCAAGATTCTTTAGAAATGTTGCACCCCCATACTTCACAACCATACAAGATAATAGGGATGACAAGAGTTTCAAAGAGGAACTTCTTTCTATCCCACATGACCATATTGGTTGATTTACAATTATTTTTAAGACAAAAATATGCTTTTCACCCTTCATTAATCATTTTCTCAATGATATAGTTCAAATTGAGCTTGTGATGAATATCAATTACGAGATACTTGTAAGAAGTCACTTCCTCTAGATTTCTATTATCATAAATAAAATTTGCATATGTGTATTTCTTATATTTTATAATCATGTTTTTTGTCTTGTTGGTGTTAAGAGTCATAGCCATGTTAGAGAAAAAATATTTAAGAATTCCTAATTGCTTCTTGAGATGAGAAGGATGCCTTCCCATAAGGACAATATCATCAGCATAAAGTAGGATGATGATAACTACCACAACTAAGATTGTACCGGCACATCCTCCTTCTTCTAAACACTTTTCTAGCTTATCAATGTAAATGTAA
The DNA here is from genome assembly GCA_001517045.1 of Pseudotsuga menziesii. Lineage (NCBI taxonomy): Eukaryota > Viridiplantae > Streptophyta > Pinopsida > Pinales > Pinaceae > Pseudotsuga > Pseudotsuga menziesii. Next base: position 200,948 of record LPNX010088013.1, on the reverse strand, counting down.
AAAAGGGTAGGGGAGAGGGGGAAACTTTGTTTAATTCTGATATTACAATTTATATTCGTTGTCCACCCCTGATTATTATTAAACTTGGCAATGGACTTTTTGTATAACCTTATTGGGGTAACACTCTTGACTCAAAAGGAATCTTAAGCTCCTCTATCCTATTCCACATGTTATTTCTAGGCACTGTATAAACCATACTTACAAAAATAAACCCTCAATTTAAATATATCTTAAAACCTTAAACAGTGTAGTTGATATTTAAATGATGCAAGTTATACGGCCTATCTAATATAAGTATGGCTCATAGATGCTTATCCTAGTTTCATACCTTGTATGAGCTATGAGAATTTGATTTTTCTAGGAGTTAGTTGCACCAACAATTTGAAGTATGACATTTAAAAGCCGTTTGGTGATTCCAAGAGCATGACTTTAAGGGGGAGATGTGGTTGTGGAGGCCAGTATGGAGGGCAATGTTGGTAGGTTCATCTCATCCCCTACCTAATCATAAACTTTTGTTTCCTTCACCCTTAAGGGGGAGGTTGGTAGGTTCATCTCATCCCCTATCTAACCATCAACTTTTGTTTCCTCCACCAATTTTAAAGTACAATGAAATATTGTTATAACTTGATAAATTGTTTGACTTAATAAGAACAATAAATGGCAAATTGGACCTCATCGCCAACTTTAATCATGGGTTTGTTTTTAAAGTGTTTGATTATGAACAAAATCAAAGTTATGAATAGGATAAGATCAATTCCCATGAGCATCCACCTTTAGATCGTAATCTAGAAGCAAAGATATCAATTCCTCATAAAATAGATATTATTTAGTTTTATTTTCAAGTTTTGGAAATTTTGTTTACTACAATATAAATAAATTTTTATAGCTATCTTTGTATGGTAGAGAATAAGTTTTAGATCATTTTTATTTACTTAATTAGTTTGGTTTCCTAATAATAATGTGGCTAATGCAACCCACATTAGTACATCTACTAATGTTAAAATATCTCATTTTTTATATTCGTACATAATTGCTCTAAATTACTTTCTACATATATATTTTAAAAACAATTTCACACTTGTGAGCAACATACTAATCAACATTATCGGAGCACCTGATTTACTGGACAAATTTTCCCTTGAGAAGAGAGCCTGTCAAATGGGCACCAGATATCTCATCCAACTATTGATGAAATTGTCATTGATTCCAACATGGACTTGTAGTGGCCCCACGGGTTGTCATTGATGCCACCAAGTCCCACCTGCAGTGCCTTGACCCCTTACATAGTGGTTTTGTACCTTGAAGCACCTTGTACCCAGTTGACAAGGTCCTTGTACCCACAAGGATGAATCTTGAAGCCGCCACCCTGCTGATGGCATTGAAGACCCTAGAAATGGTCTTCAAGCCTTGATGGATGTTGGAGAAGCCCTAAATGGCTTGGAGAAGCATTAATGATCCATTCTGTAGTCATTTATGCTTTTATGGTGTCATGGTACCCCAAAAGAAGGCCCATATACCACACAAGTGATGGCACAATGGAATTTGGACCTTGGAGGCCTAATGGTGTGGCTCATATGTGTGGATGTCTTGATGGAAACCCTTATTTGTTTGATGATTACCTTAATACCCTTGGTGGAATTCATGGCTATTGGCATGTTGTGGAACCCATGCACATTCCCTCTGCATGATGAAGAAGCTCTTGAATCACTTGAAGAAGCATTGAAGAAGTGATTCTACCCACAAGTTAGTCCTTAAGCCCACAAGCTTTATAGAGCTCATGTTTGACACCCATTGGGGAGTTTGGTTTTATGATGAAGTATTTGACACTGATTATGAGGTTGAAGAAGGTTGAAGAAGCTCATATGGTAACAAATCACATGTTACTCTTACTCTTGGGGTCTTTGATACTTTGTTGCTATGATGAAGTCCTATGTGACGGGTTTGAAATCACCTTGTTTAAAAATCGTATGACATATTTGAAAAGAGCTCTTGAAACCCTTGTGATTGAAGGTGTGGTATTTGCACCCATCCTTTTGTGCTCTTGATAGTATTAGAAACCCTTGATTACCATTAAAGTAATTGAAGTAGCCATCAAGAGATTCAAAGTAAATTTTTGATGTCCTGCACAAATTCAATAAAATGGGAGTAAAGGACTTTGTGAATGCAACCAAGAGTTTCATAGAAGGAAATTTATCGTCAAACCCTTTTTGTTCATATATGGATCGTCTCCTAACTCCTCATAGTTGAAGAGATTTGTATTTTTGAAGTCTAAAGAATAATTGTTTTTCCCCCATACAAGTCGGCTCAATCAAACAAGATTTAATAAATAAAAATATATAAAAGCATATACAAGTCGGCTCCATAAAGTTAGTGAAAAATGTGTATAAATAGGACATAACATGTCCTCATTTTAGTATGAAAAAATTCTGTGGATGAGCTCTGAGGCATTTTTGGGACTGAGGTAAGGGACTGAGGAAATTCGGGTGGCAGTAGTCCACAGAAGAAAAATGCAGAAATTTTTGCAGCAGACATGTGAATTGTTTTTCCTTCTTATTCTTCTCTGATTTTGGGGTGTCATCTCTAAGGAAATTTTGCGTATGAGATAGTAGTTTGTTTTATCTTTTTCATCCAAACACAACAACAGAGGTTTGTATTTTTTCAATTCTGAAAATTTGGAATGGACTGAGTTTTATTTCATTGACTGAGGGTTACAGCAGCAGAGAAGAAGTACAGACCCAAATTTTTGCAGCACCTTTTTGGGCAACCTATAGGTAGATTTTGAGTGGATTGAAGTTGTCCTTTTGGGGTTAGAGGAGCAGTACTTGCAAGTGACTGATATACTTGGTGGATGAGCAATATTTTCTCCTTTTGAAGCACCAAACCATTCTTTTGTTTATAGAGTCTAATTGCAATGATGCCCTATGATGATGTACACCCATTTCAAGGTCAAGTATGAGCAGTAAGCATTGCCAGCAGAGAATCGAGATTCCTTCAAATTGTTTGATGCCCTAACAGTCCTAAAATTTTTGACACCCTAATAGTCTCGAAGTGTTAGATTGAATTTATTGCAGCATCCTTATAACAGTCCACATGTGGAAGAAGTATTGGAGGCCCCAATTCTTGCTGCAGTATAGCTTTTTGGTTTAATCTTTAGTTGGAACAGGTCGAGTTTGCAGTAAACTAATTAATGGTGTAGTAGTTCCAAAGTATAGCAATGGTCCTCAAGTGGTAAAACAGTCCATGCTTGATGGATTAAAAGTTTATTGTTTCCCTTGGACAGACCCAACAGTCACAAGTCATGAATTGGAGCCCGAGTTGGAAGTCTTACCAGCACATACAAAATAGTCCAAAGGTGGAAGTTATTGAAGTTGGCTAATGATGCATAGACCACAGTCCTCATCCATAGCTTGGAGTCTGTGCACACAGTCTAAATACATACATGGTCATCCTCGTGACATCTGGTATGCATAACAGCTTGAAATGCGACTTACATAGGTGGTTGTTATAAAGGTAAGTCTGATTTTCTCCTAGTCCCCAGCTACTACACATATACAGTCAGTAAGGTTACATCACTAGATGCATGACTTAGCCCAAGTAACCTTGAATGTATGCTGAAGAATCTGAAGTAGACATAGAGAAAAGTTGCTGATGTGTTGGTGCATGAGCTACAGCTCTGATTGAGGGTTTAATTATTAAAGGCAGGCATTTGAATCTCAAACCTCATGTGTTAGGGCTTAGTGTCTTGTATAGTTGAGAGTGCAAAGGATTGAGGTGAAGAATAAGTCTGATAAGACTTGGGAAGCAGTTTAATGCTGAGTTTAAAGAAGGTATACATAGCCCTAAGTTTACTAATTAGGGATATGACAAGTTGTATTGCAGAAGTTTGACCAGCATAATGTTATACCTACATCCATGAAGACCTTGATGATTGATGACTTGATAAGAAGTGAGCAGATCATACAGAGTTGCAGAAGTAAAGAATGAAGAGGATGAGCAGCAGAGATTGACCAGAGTTTCATGAGCAGCGGTCTTGATGAGTAGATTGATGAGCAGACCTATGACCAGCAGTAGAGATGATGAGCAATGTTGATGATCAGTTGACCAGCAACAGCAGAGATGAGGAGACCTTAGTGATTGATGACTAGATGAGCAATGTTGATGACAGTAGCTACCCATGTTTACACAGTGAATGCTTGACTGTGTTACCTTGACAATGATATGCTTGAGTATGTCAGTGAGGATTGATGATCAGAGAAAAGGATGAGTAGTAGCAGAACAGATTGAAGAGATAGGTGATGTTGATGTGATTGATGAAATGTTGTGACATTGAGCTTTAATTGGAAAAGCAAATTTGTCTTTCTTTTGAGTTTAGGATACCTCAAACCCTTTTTAGCAAGGTCTAAGAAAACCAGGCAGGATCCTGATTGAAGAGTAGGTGCTCTTTGTATCAGTAGGTGCTGATTTTACCTCATGGTTGTAGCTGGTCCAAAACTAATATAAAAATATTACAAAATTATATGTTGTTGTGTTCTTTTTAGTTATGGTTCTTGCTGATTCAAATACTTATGATATGTGAATGATGGAGTGAAATATGTTTATGAAATGACTATGAAATTGGTAGAATGATGTGGTAGTTAATTGTGACAAGTTAAGAAAAAGTTTTAAAATTGGCTTTACATTGATTCACCCCCCCTCTCAGTGTCTAACAATTGGTATCAGAGCCAGCCTTCATCACAAGCCTAGCAAGCTTGAAGGAGATCCTTAGACACAATGGAGGAAAAGAAAGAGTCATCAAGCAATGACATGTCTATACTTGATATTACAGATTATTTTAGTTGGAGGAGAAAAATGAAGGCTTATCTGAAGAAGCTTGGTATTTGGGAAATTGTTATCAATCCACTTGCTCCATCAAATATTAAAGGAAAATCAGCTACACAGAAGGAAGTAAAGAAGGACAACACTAAAACCTTGAAGTTCCTCATCGATGGACTTCCCAGCTTAGTGAAGGAAAGTATAGGAGAGTACACTTTAGGAAAATACCTATGGTTCAAGTTGGAGAATGAGTATCAAAAGGAAAGACTAGAACCTGAAAAGATAGATCATGAATCAAAAGACAAGCCCTCAGAAGAGCTCAATCAAGAAGAAGACAAACAAGAAGAGCACTCCCGTAAAGGTATGTACTCTTGTGATTATAATGATAGCTTGTGTGATGAAATTGAGAAGGTTCTTACAAAAGATGATGAAGGGATTTCAAAGACTGCACATGAGATACATCTCACATTGTTGAATATTGATCTCAGAGCCAACTGGTTTCTGAACACAGTAAATTTGACCCAGAGTGACTTCACAAGGTTCAAAAAGAAAATCTTGGACTCCTTGAATGAATATCAGCAGAAGACCATGTCAATGAAAGTGTTGCTTGTAAATCTCAAAGACAAGGACAAAGAGTTGCGAGATCAAATGAAAGACAAGGATGTTGAAGTTGAACAATTAAAGAATGAATTGATCAGTCAAAATGAAGAATCAAAAAATCCTTCTCAAGAGCTTGAAAAAACTAGAGAGGTCAATCCTGATTTTAAGACTCAGTTGGAGGAAGCCAAGAGGATAGAATAAATCCTGAAGAGTTAGCTGGAAGAAAAGGAGGAGATTGTCCAGAAGTTGGAAATGGAGGTAGTTGGTCTTAGGAAGAAAGGTAAGAAGAACGAAGTCTTGGTCAAGTTCTAGGACAATTCAATTTTCCTAGATAAGATCTTAGATTTCCAAAGATCTCCACTCGACAAAACTGGTCTTGGTTACAAGAAGAACAAAGAAAAATCTGAAGATGAAACTTAGTCTTGGAAGACTCCAAAAGTAGGTCCATCAATGTCCAAAGCTACTCCCCATACACCTTGTAACGTCCCTGAACACAAAACATACATACATATAGTGCTGAAGCATGATACTTAAAACATCAAACATTTTATGAAGCATAATCATTCATATACACAACGGAAGCAAAACATATCAATCATCATTCATGCATATATATAGATCAACATTTAATATGCATATCATCATTCATCAATGGTAATTATAATTGCATATACAAGTTGGGCAAGAATACTTATCTTATGAAGAACTTGTTCCACAACCAGCTATGTCGCTGCAATGTTTCACCCAACCATAGGCCCACGTGCTCTTTAATCTCTCAGAAATGCTACCACCCCTAAGTCGGGCATGATTCCCCAAGGAATAAGGAAGTAACAAGCTTACACATAGTCAAGGGTAACAACCCACAAGGGTACACAATTCAGCCAATCCAACATAGTTGGGTTTATCAAGCGAACAACAGACCAGCCAAGCTAATAGAGTTGGGTTTATCAGGCCATCTAGGAGTTGGGAAAGGATAATGCTAAGCTGGTGCATCGACACCAGAAATATCTTGGCTTCTAGAACTCCCACACACACCCAGCACAAGGGAATCAGTCCTTTCTCTACAACGCAGTCCCTCAGAACCGGATCTCCCTTCCAGTGCTATTTAGGGGTTGTGGAGAAGAAAACCAGCTCAATGGCTCTATCAGTGTGGTTCTCAACCCACCAAGATTATCATGCATCTCAGGCCCTCATTCACCACTCCAGTGCAGGCTGAGGACAAAACCACTGCATGCAAGTAGCCAAATAGCTATTCAAGCTTCTACAGGGAAAAACACAGTCAGTCCATTGTGGCAAACAACAGCCCACAACAACTATGAACCCACAGCAATTCTCAATGCAATTGTGGCCAAACAACATTTAACACACACACATGAACCCACAGCACCCGCTCCTCAATACGATCAATGTGAGACTTGCATAGACCAGAAAATGGTAAGGGAACAGACTCTCAAACTACACCTAATGGAAAAGGTCACTGGCAAACAAAACTGGGAAAGAAATCACGGCCATGGCCCAGCAATAGAGTAGCAGTCTTTAGGTCACGATTGCGGCAATGAAGGTTGGAACAAATGTCTAGTCCAAAAATGCGTGGGGCAAATTGATTCTCTGTCTGAATGGAAAGAACACAACACATAGACCGGGATCAGTAATGAAACCACAGTAGTCTAACAATGGTGGGAAATACCAACGCTTTGCATGAGCAGGGGAAAAATACTCACATACTAGCAACGGGTGAGAGACAGAGGGAAAACCATGAACAAAGGAATGTGTATTCCTTTAATTCAGTCCCCATGAGGTGAACGAACAACCATCATTCAGTTAGTCGATTGTCCATCCAAAATACAGAAGGTGGTTGTGGAGGAAGTGCAGGTGCGTGGGGAGAATGGCCATTGTGGCGTAGTGGCCTTGTTGTCAGTGAATAGATGCCCCACTAACAATAGAACAATGAAGGCGATGGTTGGATGAGACAAGGGAGGGTGAGTGAAGAGAGTGGTGGCACATGGATTTTCCCCTCCATGTCTCAGGATTTAGCTTTCCCCCTCCTTACCCTTAGGAAATCATGCCCCTTCTCAATTTAGTTGCAGTGAACATAGCTTGCTAGGTTATTTAATTAAATGTGTGTTTACATGATGCCACATTCAATATATATGCCACATGTCCTGATATACCATCGGTGACCATTTCAATCCAAAACATATCATAACCAAATCATAGTGGGGCCTTGGCCTTTAGCTTTGCACCAAGATTATTTACAATATACGTATCATGTATTTTAATGTAAGCGATGTTAAAACCAAGGTATTACATTCCCCTCCCCTTTCAATAGCACTATCCTCAGTGGTTTACAAAATTTGAACAAAATGCTACACTGGTACCACCTCAGTGTTCCACAGGATTGAACAAAAATGGATGTGCCAATTGCATGGTATCCTCCAACTCCCACATAGCCTCTTCAGGTTTGTAGTGCTCCCATTGCACCTTTACCTGCCCTATGGCCCGGTTCCGGAGCATTGTGACCTTCCTGTCGAGGATGTGCATTGGCTCGATTTGGAACTCTCCCTCGGGTTCCACCTGAATCACATCCCAATTTAGCACATGGTTAGGATCATGTACATATTTCTTAAGCAAAGAAACATGAAAAACATTATGAGCTCTAGTACTAGCAGGAAATGCAATTCTATATGCAATAGGCCCTATTCTTTCAAGCACTTCAAACGGCCCACAATATCTAGGTGACAACTTGGCACAACTTCCAAGCTTCAAGGAACTTTTCTTTTCCTTCACTCTGAGGTAAACATGTTCTCCAACACTGAACTCTCTGTTCATCCTATGCTTATCTGCATAGCTTTTCTGTTTGTCCTGTGTTGTTTTCAGATTCTTCCTAATCTTTACAACCTCTTTCTCCATTTCCTTGATCAGATCTGGTCCAAGCACAACTCTGTTCACTAGGTTATCCCAATTCACTGGTGTCCTACACCTTCTTCCATACAAAGCTTCATATGGACTCATCCCCAAGGATGCCTACTGTCCATTGTTATAAGCAAACTCTACCAAGTGCAAGTAATCTTCCCACTTGGTTGGCTTGTCCATCACATACATGCAAAGCATGTCTTCAAGCACCTGATTCACTCTTTTTGTCTGCCCATCCGTCTGAGGATGGTATGCAGTGCTGAAGTTTAGTTTTGTACCTAAATCTGCAAGCAACCCCTTCCAAAAATTGGAAGTGAACTTGAAAATATTTGCAATGTCATCAGTCTTATGCGTAGACTTCACTGGTATAAAATGTGCTACCTTTTTCAACTTTCTACAACCATGATGGAATCGTGTTGTCTCCAAGTCATCAACAATCCTGTAATAAAATCCATGGAAATAAATTCCCATTTCCATTCTGGAACTGGCAAAGGCTGCAACAAACCTATTGGATGTTCATGCTCAACCTTTACCTGTTGACATTTCATGCACCTTGAAATGTATTCAGCCATGTCCTTTTTCATACCTGGCAAAAAGTACTGCCTTCTAGCTGTAGCAATTGTCTTCTGATATCCTGGGTGACCAGAATACGGAGCTTGATGGATTTCATCCATAACAACTCTCCTCAAATCTGCTACATTCAGAATATAAATTATTTCTTTGTAAGTGAGATTTCCATCTTCTTCCAATTTATATCGCTCATACCTCTTCTCAAGACTTTGTTGCTGCAATTTGTCTTTTACCTGTTCATACAATTCATCTCTGGCAACATGATTAACAATATGTTGCCTCAATTCTGATTGGAAAATACTAAGAGATTCCACCTGTATTTCATGTACCTTCCAGCTGAGTGTGTCAACTACCTTGTTTTCTTTTCCTTTTATGTGCTTGATTTCGAAATCAAACTCACATAAAAATTCCCACCATCTCGCTTGCCTAGCATTTAGAGTAGGCTGATCAAACAAATAATTCAATCAACAGTGATATGTTATGAGCTCAAATATTCTACCCATCAAGTAATGTCTCCACATCTTGACAACATGTAGTATGGTTGTAAGCTCTAGATCATCAGTGGCATAGCTCTTCTTATGTTCCTTCAGCTTTCTCGACTCATAACATATCATGTGGTTGTCTTGCATAAGGACTCCTCCAAGCCCTTGTCCGCATGCATTGGTACATACCACAAAATCTTTTCCTGGATCTGCAACCTTCAATACTAGTGCACTGGTGAGAAGATTCTTCAACTACTGGAAACTTTCTTCACACTTCGAAGTCCATTCGAGCTTCATCCCCTTCTTTTGCAAAGAAGTGATGGCATGTGCAACCTTGGAAAATCCTTCAATGAATCTCCTATAGTATCTTGCAAGTCCCATAAAAGATCTCACATCCATTACATTTCTTGGAGTAGGCCAATTCATAATGGCTTCAACCTTCTCAGGGTCTATTGATATACCCTCTTCGGAGATAATGTGACCCAAATACTGAACTCTATCCCTGTATAAGTCACACTTGCTCAGTTTTGCATAAAGCTAATGTTCCTTGAGCACTTGCAATGTCAATCTCAAATGCTCTTCATGCTCTTCCTCGTTCTTAGAATAAACAAGAAATTCATCAAGGAAGACAAGAACAAACTTGTCCAAATAATTATGGACTATTCATAAGGCACATAAATGTAGCTGGTGCATTTGTGAGACCAAACGGTACCACTAAAAACTCATAATGTCCATACCTTGTCTTGAAGGCTGTCTTATGAACGTCTTCATCTTTGATTCTCACCTAATGGTAACCATATCTCAATTCAATCTTGGAAAATACCTTTTCTCCTCTCATTTGATCAAAGAGGTCATCAATCCTGGGTAAAGGATATTTATTGTTCGCAGTAACCTTATTCAACTATCTGTAATCAATACATAACTTGAGTGTACCATCTTTCTTCTTTACAAATAGAACCGGTGCTCCCCAAGGAGACACACTTGGTCGGATATACTTATTTTCCAACAACTCTTGCAGTTGCATCTTCAATTCTAGCATCTCCGGTGTACTCATTCTATAGGGTGTCTTGGACACTGGTGCTGCTCCCGGCACAAGTTCAATGGTGAAACAATGTCCCTCTTTGGAGGAAGTCCTAGAATCTCATCAAGGAATACATCCTTGAATTCCTATAACACCCGATAGTCCTCCAACCTAGGAGTTTCATCTCCTATTGGTTCCAGAATATGAGCTGCATACAATTGGCAACCTTTCCTACAGAACTTTGTCAACTGCATTGCTGAAACCTGTCTTACTGAAATTACCTTCGGAATACCTTTCACAACTACTGGGTTTCCTTCTTCATCCATGCATTTAAAATTCTTATTATAACAATCAAGATTTACTCGGTGAGCTTCTAACCAATCCATTCCAATGAAAACATCATAGGAACCAAGCGGTAGAACATTCAGATCTACCCAAGTGTTCAATCCATTGATAACCAATGGACACTTCTATACCATGTCACTGACTTTTCTCTTATTCCCAGTGGCTAATTGAACTAAACAAGATTTTCTATGCTTTACCTTCCTAAAAGCACACATATCCACTACTCTAGGAGTAATGTAACTGTGAGTAGAACTAGGGTCAATCAAAATAGAAACAGATTGTTCAACAATCTTACCTACAACTTCAACCACAGTTGACTGATGATCTTCCTGGCGGTCCTCCAGTGTTACATAAATTCTAGGGACTACTCTGGCTACCCGACCCACTGTTTCTGCTCCCTGAATGTTATAAGCTGGTCTTACAATTTCATTCTCAAGTGGACAATATCTGCACAAGTGGGGTCCTTCACATTTCCAACATTTGAGTGGACCTTTATTCTGGTGTGGCTCTTTAGGATTTCCATTTGTCACTCTAACTAGATTACTCGCAGCTTGGGATGGCTGCTTTTGTTGATTCCTGAATCTAGAAGGTTTGAAACTTTCCTCCTTTGATCAAAATTCTCATTCTTCTTGTCCTTCCATGCCTTATGGTAATCGAGTTTACCTTTTCTTTGCTCATAGCAATACTTAGCCTTCCTTATTGCTTCTTCAAGAGTTCTTGGCTCATAGAACTCAATTCTATCTTGGTAGGCTTGAGGCAATCCACTTAGAAACCGTTGGATCTTGACTTTTTCATCTCTGATGTACCGGACATACCTCAACAATTCCAAAAACTTATTTTCATATTCATCCATGGTCTATTGTCCCAATCTCAGCTCATGGAACTCCTTGATCTTGTCATCATAATACCTGTCAGAAAGGTATTTCTGCCTGAAATACTTCTTGAACTATTTCCACTTCAATTTCCTTTCATTGATCCTCTTTACTTGCTTGAAGTGTTCCCACCAAATGGATGCTCTTCCATTCAGATTGAATATGGAAACTCTTTCCTTCACGTTTCCTAAATAATCCTACACCTAAAAGTACTTATTTATCCCAAGAAGCCAAGCTTTAGCCTCCTGTCCCGTCTTTATCTCACCTTCAAATGTAGGAGGTTTAGCTTTCCTAAATTCATCTCGAGAGAGATCCCTATGGTTCCTTCTTCTTTTCCTTTTATGAGAAGATGAACTTGTATCTCCACTGGATTCTTCAGAGTCAGATGATCCACTGGAATTCTTTCTTCTTCTCCTAGTGTTTCTCTTGCTGCCTTCTAGCCTTGATGTACCTCGTCCAGAATCTATCTTTTTCTGCAAGTTTATCAAACTCTGCAATATGGAAGCATTCAACTGATGCTGCTTTTCCTGAGCTTTAACCAAGCTTCTCATGGTAGCTGCAACCTCAGACGGTGTCCCCTGGAATCTCCTTCCATTAGACTCTATGTCCTCATTTCCATTATGGACATTTTCTCCCATGGCATATTTTGCTTGCTCGTAAGAATCCTGAGCATCATACCCATCATGGGTTCTCATGAATGAACCACCTCTTGTTTTACCATGCTGTTCTTTATGGAGTACTTCTCTTGGAAGTTATCTAAAGTTCTATAAATGTGTTAGTAGCAAATTTTTAGATGCATAATATTAATATGAATCAAAATTACTTACCTTTTCTTCTGGAAACTCATAAAACAACAATTATTCTAAAACATAGAATTTTCCCTATTTCATATTCATCTCTGTGATTGCTAATAATATGCTGAAATCTACTGGAAATCAATGGAAAGACAGTCAAAAACTACTCGAAAAATCACTGATAAATGCCTTTGAAAAACCCAATTCTTTTTAGGCCCAATCGGACCCTCTTCCAACTATTCTGTCGACATTGCAGTAGTCAAAAAAATTACACTTTCGATCTACATCGGCAAGTAGATCAACTATTCATCGGTGGTCTGTTCTCTTATTCCCTTCTGGCATTTCGATGGTCAAACCACTAATTCCTCGCTATGCATCTACTGTCCATTGGTTTATTTCTCTCCGAGGTTTCAAGTCCGGAGCGATCTAACCCTCCAAATCTGCAATGGCAATGAAATTGTCTATTCATCAATGGGTAAAATGACTAAACTCCTACTCTGTATCAGTAAGCAAATCATCTATTGATTGGGTGCACACTCTCATTAGCAGCTGTAATGGAAGAAAGTGTTCTTACTTTGGTTTCCATGGAAACCGACTAGGCTTCTGATCGGCGATGTCAACTACTTCTCATAGGTCGTTTCAGTGGTTGAAACTTCTGAATTCATCCACATTACTGGGTCCACAATAGTCTATTGTTCCGAACTCTGTCGACGATAGAATAGACTAACCACGTTGCATCGGCAGTCGGGTGTCCTATGCATCGGAAGGTTAGTCCCTTCAGCTTGCGCAATGGTGGACCACAACTGAACTACATCTTCCGCAGCCATGGGTCTATCAGTGGTCAGATCCTCTAGAAGTTGCGGCATTGGCACTTGGATGCTCTCCTCATCATGTGGTTAGTTCTTTTAGTCTTTGCTGTGGTGGACGTTCGGTCAACAAACTTTACCCGACATAGCTCATCAGCAATGGAACCACCTAATCATCGGCAATGTCATCAACTAACCATCGCTAATGGCTGATGATTCTATGACTTAGAATTTTTTTTTGAAATCTTTCTCTTCTATCTTCCTCTTCCTTCCACTGATTCCATCAGCTCCATCTCCCTTATCTTCTCCTATCAAAGAAACTGCTTGTCGCCGGTACTGTTCACTAAACACCATGGCACCAATGATCTGAAGGGCTAGTGCATCGGTAGATAGTTCATTTAGCAGCTGCAACTGCGGCTTATCAACTTCCATCTCCTTCTGATTGGCAGCCCAATCTGCTAAGCATCAGTGAACTGAAGCATAACCCGATCAGCATCGGCAGTCAAAACTCTTCTCGTCGAAAGACTAGTGTTCTAGGCTTCTGCAACGGTGGGTCCACAAACCACTATCTTCTTCTGATGACCGATGTTTTCATCACTTAGGAAAATTTTAAACTTTCTTTTACTACATCGGCATTCGGAGGCTCTATCCATCGGAAGGATTGTCCTCTAGCCATCTGCAATGGAGGGTTTACAATCCCTTGATCCCTTTTTCTATTCATCAGCGATGAATATCACTAACATGCTTCGATGGTCGACAAAGTCAACACTTAGAAGATTTCAGAACTTTTGTTCCATCGGTGATCGAATCAACTATCCGTCAGATGGGTAGTCTTTTAAATAGCCGCAATAGTAGATGCATCATCTGCTAACCTCTGCCGACATTTCAAAAATCGCTTTGTCCTAGTGGCATCGATTGTCGATGATTTTTAACACTTAGGTGAATTTAATGGATTTCCTTGTCGCGGGTCCCTCGTCAGGTGGTATCTCGACTAGATGATCCGATGCATCGACGGGACTTCAGAATAAGTCCACCAATGATCCGATGATCCCAATACTTAAAAGAAATTTCCAAAAATTATCTTATCATGCAGTTTTCTTCTACGCAGTAGGCATCTTTCCTCTGTTAACTGATCTATCATGGCCCATTCAGGCCCATGCTACAACCAGAGCTCTAATACCACACTATAATGTCCCCAACCCTCCGACCAGTGTAGAGAACACTATGATACATCAAATAATCCAGGCATCTTGTTAGAATAATCAACCCATAGTTAGCTACCTTAGACATTAATTAATCCATTTTTGTCTTATTTGCCTAGTTTCCATATTCCACCTTATGCAAGTTGTCCTCCACATGTACAAAGTGGTCAAATTTGCTAAAACTGAGTCATGGAGTGCTTGGGAAACCTCTTGGAATCAATTCTTCTTTATTCCTGGCCTTCCTAGCACATGTTTGCTTTTTCTGCTTTATTGCCTGCTTTTGCTGAGTTTTAAGGCAATTGGGAAAGTTTGACTAGGTGAAGTTAACTTGTTTTTTGTCCTCATCATCCTACACTCTTTTCTCCTAATAAAAGCATCTATGATTTGTCCTTCCATCACCTATTAGCTTTCCTAATTGATTTTTTCAATTCATGAGCTCCTAGACAGATTTGGAAGGTGTTTTATGCACCTATGGGGGATTTGCGTAGATTTAGTAAGCCTGCTTTTGACCAATTCGAATGGAATCCCAATGCATTCAAATATCTCATGTAATTATTTATTATGGCAGCCTATGAATTCACAGGGTTGGCTATTGTACACTTATTCAATACAGATAAGTGTTCTACTCCATATTCAGTCTCCTTTGTGTGTAATTTGCATCTGTAATTGGCAATTTTTGTGAGTGTAATTGTTCTAACACTTGGGTTCAATTTTCACATGGTATCAGATACTTTGTAGATTAATTTCTATCCTTCCAATTTGTTATTGTAGGTACAACATCATTGACTGGGAGCATTTTGCTGACTGAAGGGACAATTTCTGAGCTATGGATAAATCTCATAAGATCATCCTAACTCCATTTAATTTATTTGAATGGAAAGTAGAGATGGAGATATTGTTGAGAGAGAAAGGCCTCTACAGAGTGACTATGGAAACAGAAGTAGAGCCCAATGCAGCTGCAGAGAAAATTAAATGGCACAACAGGAGGGATGAGGCCGATGGTCTCTTATGTCTGAGCATATCCAAAGACCTCATTTTCCATCTTGATGGATTAACATCACCAAATGAAGTATGGGAGAATATTGTTGAGCTTTTTGGTAAGACATATGATATGAGGGGACATCAAATCGAAAATGAATTGATCTCCTTGAGTCCCAACAACTTCGAATCCCTACAACTCTACTTTTCCAAGTTCAAAGCCCTTGTTTTGCAGCTAAAACAGTGTGGAATTGAAAAGAAGGAGGAGCAACTGGTTTTTTCCATACTCTCAAAGCTTGGCCCTAACTATTCAGTGTTTTTTTTTACCTTCCATGCCACCAAGTTGATAGCTCGAGCTTGGAAAATGCCTAGCCTTGCAGATTTCATGGAATCTCTCACACAAGAACAAGATAAATTGGTGATGATGGGAACCATCAAACCTTCCAAAGACCAAGATCTGGTTGCTGGATATTCAAGGGTGGATTCAAAAGGAAAGAAGAAATCTAAGAAGCCACCTGAGCAAAAGAGAGACAAGAACAAGTCTCCAGAGGAGCCCCAAGGTTCCAAGAAGAACTTCCATAAGAAGAAGAACAAAGGATAAAGGAGCAAGTGCGCATACTGCAGTAAGGGAAATCATCCTGAAAGCTCCTACATGAAGAATCAAATTGACATGCTGACCCAACTCCTAGAGAAGAATGGCATCTACCTTCCTGATAGCTCAAAGAAGAGGGAAGGAGGATCAAATTCAGAAGACAGAGAGAGAGTTCATGCATTGGTTGCTGGCACATCAAGCTCACCTAGTTTCATCATTGATTCTGGAGCTTCAAGACATATGGTTTCGACCAAGGAGGCATTCACCTCACTTGACATGTTGAAAGGTCCAGCAATAGTACTAGGAGATGACTCTCTCACTAAAAGTTTGGGAAAAGGGAGGATTGATCTTGACCATGGTAAGCTCAGCAATGTATTGTATGTTCCAGGTCTTTTTTCTAACCTCTTATCAATGTATCAGATGACCCACATAGGGTCTCCAAAGAAGGTCATATTATCCCATGATGAAGTTGAGATCATAGAGATCTCAAGTGGTAAAGTCATTGCAAAAGGAGTTGCAAATCACACTTTGAAGGTATACATGTTCTCACACTTCCTACCCTACTCAAACCCCTCTACTCTTCTGATTCATGCTAATGAGGCAAGCAAGATTTGGCATGAAATATTTGGCCATATTAACTATAAGTATCTTTCTGATATTAGTGAAAAACAAATGGTCATAGGGTTACCAACGATTAATTTTTCCAAAGGAGTCTGTCAAGGTTGTATCTTAGCAAAACACCTAGAGCATAAATTTGAGAAAGCTAGTCATGAGAGAACCTTTGCACCTCTTGAGTTGATCCACAGTGATCTTTCTGGCCCATTTCCTCATATGTCAATGAGTTAGGCCAAATATGCATTGACATTCATAGATGAATTTTCTAGGTACTACTAGGTTTACTTCCTGAAACACAAGTCTGAAGTTTTTGGCCTCTTCAAAGTCTTCAAGGCTTTGGTTGAAAACTAGTCTGGGAGAAAACTCAAGGTCCTTAGATCTGACAATGGTGGTGAGTATGTCAAGTCTGAGTTCATTCAATATTGTGAAGATGCAAGTATTCATATGCAGCATTCTATCCCTTACACACTACAACAAAAAGGTGTTGCTGAGAGGAAGAACAGATCACTTAAAGAGATGGCAACCTGCATGATGGAGGCTAAGACTTTGCCACCAAAGTTTTGGGCCGAAGCTATAAACTATGCAGCCTATATCCAGAATAGGGTGCCTCATAAACAGCTTGATGGTATAACTCCTTTCGAAGCATGGAGTGGGCACAAGCCAGATGTGACCCATTTCAGGATTTTTGGCTCAAGGGCTTGGACTAGAATTCCAATAGAAAAGAGGAAGGCTTTGCAACCCCAAAGCCAAGAGTGTCTATTTGTTGGGTACTCTGAAGATTTGAAAGGGTACAAGCTGATCAATTTGAGCACAAACAAAGCCTTCATTGAAAGGAGTGTTCAGTTCCAAGAAGAGCCTTTAGCAGCAGTGGAAGTTGGAGAATCCTCTTCACCACCAGAACCATTGAATGTAAGTGAAGAGATAGTTGAGTTTGTTGATTCTGATATGTCTGATAATGATCATTTAATTGCAGATCCTAACATTCCTACAAGACCAAAATGGGCTGCAGAGACCATTCATGCAGCTGGAGAACTAGCTGGAAATCCTAGTGATCCTAGGAGGACTAGATCTCAGTTTGAGAGTGCTCTATGTATGAAGGACCCTTTGTTTGTAGAGAAATGCTATCTGATAGTTGAATCAGACCCAAATACATATGAAGATGCAGTACATGATCCAAGATGTCAAACATCCATGAAGGAAGAGTTCAGCTCACTCCAGAAGAACAACACTTGGGAGTTGGTTGATCTTCCCCCAGGGAGGAAGCTAGTTCAATGTAAATGGGTTTACAAAACCAAGATTTCTGCTGATGGTTCACCTTTGAAATATAAGGAAATATTGGTATCCAAGGGCTACTCACAGGTACATGGCATAGACTACAATTATACCTTTGCACCAGTGGCAATGATGGAATCCATCAGGCTAGCCTTAGCCATTGCAACTTCGAAGCAGTGGGAGGTACATCACATGGATGTGAAGTGTGCTTTCTTGAATGGAGATCTTACTAAAGATATTTACATGCAGCAAAATCAAGCCTTTGCTACTAATCCATATCTTATGTGCAAGCTAAATAAATCATTCTATGGGCTTAAGCAAGCCCCCAGGGCTTGGTATGCCAAGATTGATGGCTTTCTGCTATCATTGAATTTTGTTCGATGCAAATCAAATCCTAATGTTTATTTGAAGCTGATTCATGGTTCTTTGATGATTATTGTCTTGTATGTAGATGATCTTCTCATTACAGAAAGATCAAAGGATGAAATTGCCTCCTTGAAGGATACAATGAACCATGCATTTTCTATGACTGATTTGGGGTTATTGAGCCAATTCTTGGGTCTCGATATTGCTCAAACCAAACATGAAATAAAATTACATCATTCCAAGTATGATTTGGATTTGTTGAACAAGTTCAACATGAAATATTGCAATCCAAGCAAGACTCCCTTCCTTTCTGGAGTTAAGCTTGAAGAAGCAGATTCTTCACCTATGGTAAATAATACACTGTATAGGCAACTGATTGGGTGTTCGTTGTACCCTAAAAATAATCAACCTGATATTTATTATGCAGTAAGTGTGGCTTCAAAATACATGGATCAGCCTCATGAGATCCATTAGAGAGCAGCCAAAAGGATCCTTAACTTTGTTCAGGGAACCAGGACTCATGGGATCTTTTACAAAGCTAAATCTGATCTTGAATTGATTGGGTTTACTGACAGTGATTGGGAAGGTGAAAACACATATAGAAAGTCAACATCAAGATATGTGTTCATTCTTTCTGAAGGACCAATCAGCTGGTCAAGCAAGAAACAGAGTGCCATTACACTCTCATCTACAAAAGCAGAGTACATAGGAGTTGTAAATGCAACAACTCAATGTTTATGGTTACAAGGGTTACTTGGTGAGTGTGGTTTTGAATCAGAATACTCAACTACTATCTATTGTGATAATCAAAGTACCATTCTAATCTGCAATGATCCAGTTCAGAGACAGAGAACCAAACACATTGAGATCCATTTCCACTACATCAGACAGCTTGTGCATGATGACACCATTCACCTACTCTTCTGTTCATCTTCAAAACAAGTAGCAGATATCTTCACCAAAGTTTTTTGTGAGAAGACATTCAGCAATGTCAAATCACTACTGGGGATTGTTGATCATGCTATGAAGCATGATTGATGACAAGATTTTCAAATTTTGTTTTACTGTCCATGTTTAAGGGATGATTTTTCCCACTGGGTTTTTGCCTCTTTCCTTGGTTAAATGGACATGTAGTATGTAAAGGGTGACTAAGCCTTGTTGCTAGGCCCTATAATTTTCTGATATTTTACTCATAAGTCAGGCTTAAGGGGGGGTGTTAGAATAATCAACCCATGGTTAGCTACTTTAGACATTAATTAATCCATTTTTGTCTTATTTTCCTAGTTTCCATATTCCACCTTATGCAAGTTGTCCTCCACATGTCCAAAGTGGTCAAACTTGTTAAAACTGAGTCATGGAGCACTTGTAAAACCTCTTGGAATCAATTCTGCTTTATTCCTGGCCTTCCTAGCACATATCTGCTTTTTCTGCTTTATTTCCTGCTTTTGCTGAGTTTTAAGGCAATTGGGAAAGTTTGACTAGGTGAAGTTAACTTGTTTTTTGTCCTCATCATCCTCCACTCTTTTCTCCTAATAAAAGCATGCATGAGTTGTCCTTCCATCACCTATTAGCTTGCGTAATTGATTTTTCCAATTCATGACCTCCTAGATAGATTTGGAAGCTGCTTTATGCACCTATGGGGGATTTTCTTAGATTTAGTAAGCCTGCTTTTGACCAATTCGAATGGCATCCCAATACATTTAAATATCTCATGTAATTATTTATTATGGAAACCTATGGATTCATAGGGTTGGAAATTGTACACGTATTCAATACAGACTAGTGTTCTGCTCCATATGCAGTCTCTTTTGTGTGTAATTTGCATATGTAATTGGCAATTTTTGCGAGTGTAATTGTTCTAACACCTGGGTTCAATTTCCACACATCTAGCCCCACGAACATGAAACATACATACATATAGTGCTGAAGCATGATACTTAAAACATAAAACATTTTATGAAGCATAATCATTCATATACACAACAGAAGAAAAACATATCAATCAACATTCTTGCATATATATAGATCAGCATTTAATATGCATATCATCATTCATCAATGGTAATTATAATTTTAGATACAAGTTAGGCAATAATACTTATCTTATCAAGAACTTGTTCTGCAACCAGCTATGTCGCTGCAACATTCCACCCAACCATAGGCCCACGTGCTCTTTCATCTCTCAACAACGCTGCCACCCTCGATTTGGGCATGATTCCCTGAGGAATAAGGAACTAACAGGATTACACATAGCCAAGGATAACAACCCACAAGTTCAGCCAATCCAACATAGTTGGGTTTATCAGGCGAACAACAGATCAACCAAGCCAACAGAGTTGGGTTTATCAGGTCATCCAGGAGTTGGGAAAGGCTAATGCTAAGCTGGTGCACCGACACCAGAACTAGCCTGGCTTCTAGAACACCCACACACACCCAACACAAGGGAATCAGTCATTTCTCTACAACACAGTCCCTTAGACCTTGACCTCCCTTCTAGTGCTATTCAAGGGTTATGGAGAAGAAAATCGACTGAATGGCTCTGTCGGTGTGGTTCTCAACCCACCAGGTTTATCAAGCATCTCAGGCCCTCATTCACCACTCCAATGTAGTCCGAGGAAAAAACCACTGCATGCAAGCAACCAAACAGCTATTCAAGCTTCTACAGGAAAAAACACAGTCAATCCATTATTGCAAACAACAACCCACAAGAACTATGAACCCACAGCAATTTCTCAATGCAATCATGGCCAAATAGCAGTCAACACACACACATGAACCCACACCACCCGCTCCTCGAAATGATCGCTGTGAGACTTGTATAGACCAGAAAATGGTAAGGGAACATATTCTCAAACTACACCTAATGGAAAAGGACACTGGCAAACAAAACTGGGAAAGAAATCACGGCCAAAGCCCAACAATAGAGTAGTAGTCTTCAGCTCACGATTCGACAATGAAGGTTGGAACAAATGTCCAGTATGGAGATGCGTGGGGAAAATTGATTCTCTGTCTGAATGGAAAGAACACAACACATAGACCGGGATCGGTGATGAAACCACAGTAGTCTAATGATGGTGGGAAAGACCAACGCTCTGTGTGAGCAGGGAAATAATACTCATAGACTAGCAATGCATGAGAGACAGAGGGCGAACCCCGAATAAAGGAATGTGTATTCCTTTAATTCAGTCCCCATGAGGTGAACGAACAACCATCGTTCAGTTAGTGGACTGTCCATCCGAAATCCAGAAGGTGGTCATTGAGGAAGTGCAAGTGTGTGGGGAGAATGGCCATTGTGGCATAGTGGCCTCACTGTCAACGAATAGACACCCCACTAAAAAGAAAACAATGAAGGTGGTGTTTTGATGAGACAAGGGAGGGTGCGTGAAGAGAGTGGTGACACATGGCTTTTCCCCTCCATGGCTCAGGATTTAGCTTTCCCCCTCCTTACCCTTAGGAAATCATGCCCCTTCTCAATTGAGTTGCAGTGAACATAGCTGGCTGGGTTATTTAATTAAATGCATGTTTACATGATGCCACATTTAATATATATGTCACATGTCCCGATAGACCATCGGTGACCATTTCAATCCAAAACATATCATAACCAAATCATGGTGGGGCCTTGGCCTTTAGCTCCGTGCCAAGATTATTTACAATATACGTATCATGTATTTTTAATGTAAGCAGGGTTAAAACCAAGGTATTACACACCTGCACATGACAAAAAAGACTTTGGAAGTTCAAATATGAAATAAGGAGTTAGGTCTATTCCTCAAAGCAACCTCATAAAAGAAAAAACTCCAAGACCCACGTATGAAAGTGGCTTCAATGGTTATTGTTATTTTTGTTCTAACTTTGGTCATAAGGATATGGATTGTAGATTCTATGGAAGAAGAGGGTCTAGAAGCCCCAATGACTTAGTTAAATGTTGGACATGTAATCAAGTCAGACATGTTGCTGCCACATGTCACACATTGCAATGCTACACTTGCAGTGGGTTTGGCCACAAAGCCCAAGAATGTGCAAGTCAAAGAAGTCAACCAAGAAGGAGTACTTCATATACATCAGCAAGAATATTTGAAGATCATAAGACAAATTCCTATAGTTAGGGACACTCTCAGGCATGGAGAAATGAATTTGATCAAAGAAGTGTTGGAAGTTCAAACAGTTTAGTCAGGTGTTGGACATGCAACAATGTTGGTCACATTGCTGCATATTGTCATATGATGAGGTGTTATAGCTACAGTAGCCTTGGGCATAAAACTCAAGATTGTTGGAGCACACGGAAACAACCTTTGAGAAGTTTCCTATACAGCTCATCAAGGAAAGCCAGTACAAATGAAGGATCAAATGCTCAAAGCATGGATGCCAAGAAGCAAGTATGGATGAGGAAGACCAAGCAGTTGCAAATAGAAGAGGTTGATCAAAGCAAGGAGGATGGCTAACATATGGCAAGCCAAGCGTAAGGTCTCTCAAAGACCTTAGCACACTTTGAGTTCATAAGGCTAGAGGATGAACTCAATGGAGGAAGGATGGCTACTCCAGGTATACAGACAAGTCCAAGGATCGTGCATATTGATAGGGCGAGAAAAAACCAGTGACCAATGATTTCAGATACATGTATGTGGACACCCTTTGCCATTGATGCCAAAGGAGGAGAGATGAAGAAAAAGGGAGAGATGCTCATAGGGGGAGCATGAGTTGTTGTCATCAATGACAAAGGGGGAGATTGTTGTTGAAATTTTCATTGATGCTAACATGGACTTGCAGTGGCCCCACAAGATGTCATTGATGTCACTAAGTCCCATTTGCAGTGCCTTGACCCCTTACAAAGTGGGTTTGTGCCTTGAAGCACCTTGTACCCAGTTGACAAGGTCCTTGTACCCACAAGGATGAATCTTGAATCCGCCACCCTGCTGATGGTGTTGAAGACCCTGGAAATGGTCTTAAAGCCTTGATGGACGTTGGAGAAGCCCTAAATGGCTTGGAGAAGCATTAATGACCCATTCTGTGGCCATTTATGCTCTTATTGTGTCATTGTACCCCAGAAGAAGGCCCATCTACCCCACAAGTGATGGCGCGATGGAATTTGGCCCTTGGAGGCCTCATGGTGTGGCTCATGTGTGTGGAGCCCTTGATGTGTGGATGGAGACCCTTATTTGATTGATGATGACCTTAATACCCTTGGTGGAATTTGTGGCTACTAGCATGTTGTGGAACCCATGCACATGCCCTCCGTATGATGAAGAAGCTCTTGAATCACTTGAAGAAGCATTGAATAATTGCTTCTACCCACAAGTTAGTCCTTAAGCCCACAAGCTTTATAGAGCTCATGTTTGATGCCCATTGGGGAGTTTGGTTTTATGATGAATTCCTTGACACTAATGATGAGGTTTTTGAAGGTTGAAGAAGCTCATATGGTAACAAAGCACATGTTACTCTTACTCTTGGGGTCCTTGATACTTTGTTGCTACGATGAAGTCCTATGTGATGGGCTTGAAAGCACCTTGTTTAAAAATCGTATGACATATTTGAAAAGAGCTCTTGAAACCCTTATGATTGAAGGTGTGGTCTTTGCACCCATCCTTTTGTGCTCTTGATAGTCTTAGAAACCCTTGATTACCATTAAAGTAATTGAAGTATCCATCAAGAGATTTGAAGTCAATTTTTGATGTCCTACATAAATTGAAGAAAATGAGAGTAAAGGACTTTGTGAATGCAACCAAGAGTTTCATAGAATGAAATTTCTCGTCAAGCCCTTTCCCGTTGATATATGGAGCGTCTCCTAACTCCTCATAGTTGAAGAGATTTGTATTTTTGAAGTCTAATGAATAATTTTTTTCCCCCATACAAGTCGGCTCAGTCAAACAAGATTTAATAAATAAAAATTTATAAAAGAATATACAAGTCGAATCCATAAAGTTAGTGAAAAAATGTGTATAAATAGGACATAACATGTCCTCATTTTAGTATGAAAAAAATCGGTGGATGAGCTCTGAGGCATTTTTGGGACTGAGGTAAGGGATTGAGGAAATTCTGGTGGTAGTAGTCCATAGAAGAATAACGCAGAAATTTTTTCAGCAAACATGTGAAGTTTTTTTCTTTCTTATTCTTCTCTGATTTCCAGGAATCATCTCTGAGGAAATTTTGCGTATGAGATAGCAGTTTGTTTTATCTTTTTCATCCAAAAACAGGAGCAGAGGTTTGGATTTTTTCAATTATGAAAATTTGGAATGGACTGAGTTTTATTTCATTGACTGAGGGTTACAACAGCAGAGAAGAAGTACAGACCCAAATTTTTGCAGCACCTTTTTGGGCAACCTATAGGTGGATTTTGAGTGGATTGAAGTTGTCTTTTTGGGGTTAGAGGAGCAGTACTTGCAAGTGACTGATATACTCGGTGGATGAGCAGTATTTTCTCCTTTTGAAGCAGCAGACCATTCTTTTGTTTATAGAGTCTAATTGCAATGATGCCCTATGATGATGTACACCCATTTCAAGGTCAAGTATGAGAAGTAAGCATTGCCAGCAGAGAACTGAGCTTCCTTCAAATTGTTTGATGCCCTAATAGTCCTGAAAGTTTTGACACCCTAATAGTCTCGAAGTGTTAGATTGAATTTATTGCAGCATCCTTATAACAGTCCACATGTTGAAGAAGTATTGGAGGTCCCAACTCTTGCTGCAGTATAGCCTTTTGTTTTAATCTTTAGTTGGAACAGGCTGAGTTTGCAGCAAACTAATTAATGGTGTAGCAGTTCCAAAGTATAGTAGTGGTCCTCAAGTGGTAAAACTGTCCAATCTTGGTGGATTAAAATTTTACTGCTGCCCTTGGACAGACCCAACAATCACAAGTCATGAATTGGAGCCCGAGTTGGAAGTCTTACTAGCACATACAAAACAGTCCAAAGGTGCAAGTTATTGAAGTTGGCCAATGATGCACATACCACAATCCTCATCCATAGCTTGGATTTTGCACACAGTCCAAAGACATACATGGTCATCCCAGTGACCTCTGGTATGTATAACAACCTGAAATGTGACTTACATAGGTGCTTGTCATAAAGGTAAGTCTGATTTTCTCCTAATCCTCAGCTACTACACATATACAGTCAGTAAGGTTACATCACTGGATGCATGACTTAGCCCAAGTAACCTTGATTGTATGCTGAAGAATCTGATGTAGACATAGAGAAAAGTTGCTTATGTGCTGGTGCATGAGCTACAGCTCTGACTAAGGGTTTAATTAATGAAGGCAAGCATTTGAATCTCAAACCTCATGTGTTAGGGCTCAATTTCTTGTATAGTTGAATGTGCAAAGGATTGAGGTGAAGAAGAAGTTTGATAAGACTTGGGAAGCAGTTTAATGCTGAGTTTAAAGAAGGTATACATAGCCCTAAGTTTACTGATCAGGGATATGACAAGTTGTATTGCAGAAGTTTGACCAGCATAATGTTATACCTACATCCATGAAGACCTTGATGATTGATGACTTGATAAGTAGTGAGCATATCATATAGAGTTGCAGCAGTAAAGAATGAAGAGGATGAGCAATAGAAATTGACCAGAGGTTCATGAGCAGCAGTATTGATGAGTAGACTGATGAGTAGACGTATGTCCAGCAGTAGAGATGATGAGCAGTTTACCAGCAACAACAGAGATGAGTAGACCTTGGTGATTGGTTACTAGATGAGCAATGTTGATGACAGTAGCTACCCATGTTTACACAGTGAATGCTTGACTGTGTTACCTTGACAATGATATGCTTGAGTATGGCAGTGAAGAATGATGATCAGAGAAAAGGATGAGTAGCAGCAGAAGAGATTGAAGAGATAGGTGATGTTGATGTGATTGATGAAATTATGCGATAGTGAGCTTTAATTGTAAAAGCAAGCTTGTCTTGCTTTTGATGTTATGATACCTTAAACCCTTCTTAGCAGGGTCTAAGAAAACCAGGCACAGTCCTGGATGAAGAGTAGGTGCTCTTTGTATCAATAGGTGCCGATTTTACCTCACGGTTGTAGCCAGTCCAAAACTAATACAAAAAGATTACAAAATTATATGGTGTTATGTTCTTTTGTGTTATGGTTCTTGATGATTCAAATGCTTATGATATGTGAATGATGAAGTGAAAGATGTTTATGAAATGATTATCAAATTGGTAGAATGAATTGGTAGTTAATTGTGACAAGTTAAGAAAAGTTTTAAAATTGACTTTACATTGATTCACCCCCCTCTCAATGTCTAACACCAACAATGTCACTCCTCCCAAAAGAATGTTTGTCCTGTAAATAAGTTTCACCAACATTTCACCAACATTGACAAGAAAACATACGAACAATGTTAGAAATTACTATAAACGAATATAGTAGAGCTCTATGCCTATGCCTATGCCTATGATTTGAGCATTGAATTTCGTTTCATAATGAACATATAAGCATGATCTTAGAGTCACATTGACAACGAGATCAAATCCCTATAGCTTTCCATCCCTGACCTATTTATACGATAAATTTAAAGATTGATTGGTATTAGAGTATTATGTGCTTCGTATCCAATTATTGATCCTTTAATTTCACATGGAAGTTTCACTTAGACAGAGACCAAGTCTTAATAACTTGCCAATGAGGCCTGGAATTTGACGTACCATATGAAGTATTTTTCAATTTTGAACTTATTTGACATGTAAAATTAATGGTCACATTTCAATGAGAAAATGAAAACAGTCAAATTAACTGTTGGCTTTATCCATAACCCGTCATAAATTTTAGTACTAATTTTAGTACTTTGGCTTTTGTCAAGGTTTTGACATTCAAGGAGGACTATGCTGGTACCGTAATGTTAGATTTAATGCTTTGAAGTATGGTTGCTGAGTTGGTAACTATAAAAAAGTAGGTTGAGAATCTGCAAGTTTAAAACTCAATTCCTAAAAGTGGGACATCCATATCTGCTCTGCCTTCCTGCCATATCACATCCACCTTGTTCATTCTGCTCTGCCTTTCTGCCATATCACATCTACCTTGTTCATTAGCTTAGTTCTCCAAAGTATTAAATACAAAGCATTCTGGAGGATTTGAACTAAAACCACTACAAATACAAATCCAACATCAGTACCTAAAATCTTATTTATAAAAAAATATGAGTTTCTATATATTTTTCATTTAATAAAGAATTATTAAGTAATAATATACATATTGGTGTCATTAAATTATAATTATTTTAGTTTAAAAATATTTTTTTTTAACTTAAAATTATTATATTTAGAATAATTATCAAAAATATAAAATGCAAATCAATTTGATATTCAAAAAATTGCATAAAACATAAATTGAAAAACCAATTTGACAGTGATGAATTTGCATAAAACTTAAATTAAAAAGTATTTAAAACATAAAATAGTCATCAAATTTCCTTCAAAGTAAATTTAAAATTCCAGGCCTACAAAGTTGCCATTTACCTATCACAAGTTTGAAGATCATGTGACTGATATAAGAGAATTCTGGGCGTGATTATTGGCTGGCTTTGCATCCAACCAGTCATTAACCATGTGAAATCTAGGTAGCCATGCTTTAATGGCAGGGAGCAAAAATAATTTTGGACATCTATGGTGGAATGATGCGGAGTCGAAAAGGAATATGCTGGATCAAGTTTGTCAGAAATTTTTAATTTCTGTTGCAGTTAATTGAAATTCAGTTCACAAATAACCTGCTTACTTAAATACATGTATAATCAACATGAACTGAATCCAAGGACTTGAAAAAACAACACATAAATATAACCGGTTACAAGCATATGAAAATCAAAATAAAATTCATCCACGATAGCTGCATGGGGCCAAAAGCATCCAATTGCTTTCTAATGATGTCCATCAAGTCCAAACGGTGAAAATCATGAAAATCGTTCACAAATGAATGTAGTGTGGAATCTGGATAGCTCACCATAAACCTCGCTATAATTTGAAAAACAAGCTTTGAATTTCTTAAGTAATGATTCCATCCACTTCTTTAACAGGACTCATTCTCTGCCCCACAGAATCCAGAATATCCAGAATTCTGAGAAAGGAATTCTTGCAGGTGCTTTTTCTTGAAGCTGCTGGGACGTTTTTGCCCTTGTGGGATTGTCATATTTCTATTTCTTTCAATATGTGAAAGAGCTCTACGAGATGAAGCCATCTGCTAATAAAAAAAACTGTTTCCATACTCTTCGTTGTCTTTAACAGTTTCAGCAGGGTTCTGATTCTGTGTGCATATTTCTACATCGCAAGCCTTTTCATTGAACAAAGCCGATTCCTTAAGTTCTTTGTTCAGGCTCAAGTCCTCATCAACAGCAGATCTTTGACATCTGTTTAGGTGCACATTACTAGGTCTTGGCCTATATGATTTCAGGTCTTTGGTAGAAATTGAGCTCTTTGCGAACTTTGTACTCTCAGAAGCAGGAGGAACAGTAGAGAAAGTTTGTAGATTTCCTTCGTCACCATCTGCACATGGTAATCCCTTTTCTGTCCTTTTTCCAGTACCATGGGAGGGAGAGTTTGTTCTCAAAATAGAGGGTTCCAAAGTAACACCAGCCTTACTCTTTGGTGTAACAGTGTCCACCTTGAGGCATGTTCGTCCTTTTTCTACAGGTTTATTAGCATGACTCAGCTCTGTTTTTCTTCTTTTCACTTGTCTTCCATCCTTCTGGTTGTCATGATTTATGTGCAAATGTTTGGGGCTTGAGAGACCTGGTTCATGTTGATTATCCATTTCAGTTAACTCTTGTCTTCTTTGCCCGTATTCATGGTTAAGAAGATTGTTCTGAAATGCCTTGTCCCTCGATATCGATGCCAAATGTGTTGTTCCTTGAGTGAATTGAAAAGCATCAGTGTCTGTGTCAGCTTCAGATAAACTTGGAGTTGAGGAATTCTGAAACAAAAATGTATAACTGTTTGTTATAATGATGTCTTATTGTTCTTAAGAAGAACTGGACAATGTGATATAAATCTGCCGAGTCTTTATTAATCCCAAGCATATGAGAGTATGCAGATCACATTCAAATTAGCCATCCTCATCAAAGTCCAAAAATGGCTTTCATGAAGTGGATGCATCAGTATGGACTAGTGATATGAATGCAAGTTTTGTGAAGAAATGATAAGCAGTGAAAAATTCAAGCATCATATCATTTAATTCCAAAACTGGCTTTCATGAAGGGGATGCATCAGTATGGACAAGTGATATGAATGCAAGTTTTGTGAAGAAATGATAAGCAGTGAAAAATTCAAGCATCATATCATTTAATTAGAGATTGGATCACTCTAAACCCAAGAGAATCAACATACTTATATTCAATCTTTCAAGTAGGAAACAACAGAGAAGCATAACATGCATCCATGCCATAATAATATACAAACTGGACAAAGACAAGATGTGATCTTCTTCCAATTTTGTTTTCTTCTTTTCCACAGTTTTAAATGAAAAGCATATTTAAAAAAAAAAAACTAATACTTAGGATCTCTGCCACGGTTTTGACAGTTTAAGGTTCCAGCATGGTCTTTTCAAGCTCGAGCAATTTCACTGCAGCCCTGTGTCAGATGATCTAGGTTTACCCTGCATTTATTTCACTGTCAGTACTTTGGCCCTTTACTGCAAAGAAGTGGGGACCTCATAGTCGCCAACATTCCTACAGCTGCACGGGAGAACAATGGTGCCCAAAACTGCTCACAAGTTTGTTACATGGGTAATCTATGATGTAAACAGTAATACTGCTACTTCTGTTTTCCCTTTGAAGCCCAATTCAATATTTGATAATTGTTGATTTTTTTTTTAATGAGATAGTTATATGGTAATTATTTTTGTATCATTTCTCTTGGAAAGAAAAATGGATTTAACTTATTTCTGTTTTTCCTTTGAAGCCCAATTCAATATTTGATAATTGTTGATGTTTTTTTAATGAGTTAGTTATATGATAACTATTTTTGTATCATTTTTTTTGGAAAGAAAAATGGATTTAACTTTTAGTTATTTTTTGAAAAATAGTTGAGCAAATAGTAAATCTAGACAAGGAAATTACTATATTAATTTGTACAAGGAAGATTAGTTCACAGCTATATAAGGATTTGTTCTTTACATAATGTAAATATTTGGGTTGGAGTAATTATTGATGGCTCTCATTTTAATGAATGTATACCATGGAGTGGAGTGACTTTTGTATGGTAAATTTTGTTTTCCCTGGTTGAATTTGTTAGGAAGAAAGAAACTTTTTTCTCATATTTTAATGACATTTTTCCCAACTATTGTTATGAAAGATGAAAAGCATTATCACTGAGTAAGGAAGTTCTTATACATTGTAATATAGTCCATGTTGTAAGAAGTGGTTTTATAACCACTTGAGTAATCCATCTAGAAGATTTAGTAGAAAGATTATGCCATATACCTTGTACAATGGTGTATTATCTCTTCAATTGCAAGTGCATTTTGGATTTTCTTTCATTTTTATCCCATGTTCCCAATGGTCTCTAGCCATTTGTCCTCATCCTACCATCCCCACCTCCTATGTACAACATATCTTGTAATTCATTTTTCTTAAAAAAAACTCCTAGAGCTTTCATTCTAAACCTTTAGCAATCCTAGTCTTAGGGAAACCTCCCTTGTGCTAGAGGAGAACTAGCACTAAAGTGTAGAAGAGAGTTTTGAGGTGATAATGGACCCATCTTAGTTTAATCTAATTTCACATTTTTGTTTTTGGAATATATCAAATCTCATGTGAATTTAAGTTGTAATAGGCTAAAAATCCTTAGTTCCATGCCCTTAGATTGTTTTGTATAGGCTTTATGCCTCTTTAAAATGTCTTCTCTAATATTGGGAAACTAGTTCCTAGTGTATCAATTCAATCAAATGTTTCTAGTCTATAAAATTCATACTTAATGTTTTGACAACCTTTTATTTAACCTAGGTATTCAACCACCAAGGGGGGATGGTGGAAAGATTGAGCTTAGGGTTGCACAAAATCTGAAATCTTTCCTCAAATAGAAATCTATCATTGGTTATAGATGATAATGCCGTTCTTCATCAATTGAAGTTCGTCTAAATAAAGTTTGAAGAATTCAGGTTTTGGTCATATGGATCTATTGTTTTAGGGACATTCCAAAATTTATTTTAGAGATATAAAAAAACCATATTTGTGTCTCATTCAACATTTTGTCAAATTTCACAAAAAATGGGGGTCTATGAAATGTACCAATTGAAGTTATGTCATCTTGGATGTGTAGAGAAATAGGAGTGCCACCTACCCTTAGGAGTGTGTGCCCATTTATCACTTGGTAATACATGGCTTTATTGCCTCAAGGTGATTTGGAAATAACCTTTCAAGCCAAGAAAATCCATGTTTCATCTATGGAATGTGCATTGGCTTGTTGTTGGATGGAGTCTTCAACATTTTAATATTGTTTGATTAGTTTATGCTATACTTGTTCATAGTAAATCACTCCAATAGTTGGTTTCATTTATCCACATGGGTCATAAAGGCTAGGATTAGGTTAAGAACATGTGTATCCACTTCTCTAGCTCACCATTATATTTAAAGGTGGATTTTCTTCTCCACAAAGGCCTTGGATGGTTGTGTTTGATAAGACCTAACACAAGTTCTAGAGTGAATATCTTCTCCATCTCCAAAAACATAGAAAATCAATTTTTCTTTAAGGAACATCATAATATTGCATTTTCTTGATCTAAAAAAGTTGTTATAATTTTGAATTTGTTATTGAATATCCAAGCACAAGTGAAGAAATGCTCATTACATGTTGAGAACCTCACAGAATTACTAGAGTATTGAGGTGGGAATCCTTGCACTATGACTAGTCTCTATTAGACCAATCTAGGTCTTCATCACTCATTTCATCTCATTTGTCTAGGAGGATAATGGGGCAACCTATATTCTAGGTCCCATCATTTTAGTGATAGGTTCATGAGATAAAGTAATGATGACAAAGTTTCCTACATGTAGGCATGGTGTACTTACGCAACTCTCAGTAATTAGTAAGGTTCCTTGTGTATGCTTGGCCATATCCAAGGGGTGACATGTCTAGGAGAAGCATGAGGGAGACAATTGAGGCCTGCTAGTTGTGGAGTTTCTACTTCCTATAATTGGCTAGCCAAACCCACATAATGAAAATCTATAATGCATTTTCTTCCATGGCTACTTCAGGAGTTATGTTTTGTTACATCTATCCATACCATTGTGATATATTTTCATTTTACACATGGTTTGGGGACATAGGATTTTATGGTTGATCATATATGATCTTAGTGTAGATTTTGTTTCTTTATTTTCTCTCTTCTATTTGATTTATGCCACTTTTCCTTCTATGAAAAATATTTTAAACACTTTTTACAAATGGTGATGGAAATAATAATTTGTGACCCACAATTTTGTAAATGTTAATTATGTATATTATGTATTAGAAAAATAAGATT
Organism: Pseudotsuga menziesii; assembly: GCA_001517045.1. Classification (NCBI taxonomy): domain Eukaryota; kingdom Viridiplantae; phylum Streptophyta; class Pinopsida; order Pinales; family Pinaceae; genus Pseudotsuga; species Pseudotsuga menziesii. The sequence goes on along the minus strand of LPNX010088013.1, from coordinate 168,261 downwards.
TCATTTGATTGATTCTCTTGTATTTATAAAGATACTAATCTTGGACACTGAATATTTTGCCACATAAGTTGAACACTAGTATGAAGAAAAAAATAACATGTAAGATTGTTTTGATAGAACTAAAATATTTTGGAAAGAACATTATTACCTATTGATTTCGGTCTCTCCATAAAACTCTATTTTCTCAAACTTGTTCAATGTGGGAAATGAGGGTGGAAAGGAATTAACTTCTAAACCCTCCTTACCTCTTCCTTGGTTAAGATAGATGATTCTTTGATGGTGAAATGTCTCTAAAAATATTGGAAGACTATAAAGTGTTTTTTTTCAAAAGAAAAGCTTCAAATTACTAATATCTTGACCACCAAGAACTACTGTAATGTAGTATTATCAAATTTTTTATATAGAAACCCTTGTTTCTCCTCTATATAAGATTGTTTCATAAAATAAATAACCCCCCCCCCCCCCCCCCCCCCCCGCCAAAAAAAAAATACCATCTCTAATGAATTTGAGAAACTTGATCCTATAGGATTTGTTCAAGTCTATTTTTAGGCTAAATATTATTGAGAAGTTTAGACTAAATAGTGTTGATAATGAATTTGAGAAACTTGATCCTATAGGATTTGTTCAAGTCTATTTTTAGGCTAAATATTATTGAGAAGTTTAGACTAAATAGTGTTGATAAGTTTAGAGTAAATAATATCAATAAGTTTATAATCTAAGTGACATGACACAAAGATGCATGTATAAATGGATATAATATACATGTATTCCTTACTTAGTATACATACATTAAAAATAAGATACCTATTTATGTGTTTATCTATAAAATTTAAACACATTTCAAACCCTAAAAAATTGTTTTAGTGTGTCCTTTTAGCACTAGCCCACTTTTTGAGCACCCCATAGATCAAACATGTTGGGACATAGGTTCTATGTGTTTGAAACATATGGGATAAGTGTCTGGCACAAGACATGCATCCCACAAGTTTTGCACATGTGTCCTATATATTTTTATATTTATGAGACATGTATCATGTTTCCTAGTTTATAATAGTTAAAATTTAGATTTTGATTTCCAACAACTTTTTGTATAACTAGTTCTATTCCTTTCAAATTAGGTCTAGTTAGAGTGGTTGTGGGAAGGAGTGTTATCCTCTCCACAAAGGTTTCAGTCCCATAAGTGGCATGTTGTGCTCATAATGAGCATAGGGTTTGAAAAAGAAAACACTAATTCCATTCCAAATAAGTGAGTGTCTCCTTCCTATGCTCTTAGATCTTTGACAAAATACTATAAAACCTATGAAGAGGAATAAAAGACTATCTACCATCATCTTCAACACTCACAACCACATTATAGATACTTAAAAACACTCTCTATAGGGTGACTAGTTCCTCAATTATACGTCAACTTGCAATTCAAAACTATTTACTCCAACTCCTTAATGAGTTGTTTGGATTTGGGAAATTTTTATGAGAGGTTAGATACATGTTTGGTGAGCCTATGGAACTAAAGGAATAGGGCACCTCAACTAGTCAAGATACCCTTCTCCCCTCAGTGGGTGCATGCATACCTACTTAGTTTGGTCACTACATTATTATGTAGTAAAGGAAAACTCACATGCACCATGGTAAATCAAGATGCCAATACAAAATTCAACTCTACCACCTTCTAGGATTAGCTTGTTAATTCTTCGCCCAAGTCTCCATATTACAATCTACTCATGGGTAATTAAAAATGGTAGATGGTATGCTTAATAATGTTACTTCTCAACTAGGATATGTTGTTGGAAAACATGAATATTTAGCTATAAAGATAAAGCCATATAGTTTTAAGCCATTCGTTAATGAAAAAAAGACCTTTAGTCTAAGCATACAAAATAATATTTTGAAAATAAAACAAGGTTATAGTATCCATGATAGTTATAAAGACAAAGGGATATAGTTTCATTGTCCTCTTAAATCATCCATCTATGGAAGAAAAATTATTGTTATAAAGACAAAGAGATATAATTTCATTGTCCTCCTAAGCCATCACTTGATGGAAAAAAACAACTTTATTGTAAGTATAGAAAATAAAACAAAGTGACATCAAACTCAATATTTTCACCCATGATCATTATCCTCATCAATCGTAAACTAAATTAATTATGTGCTTTTAAGAACTTATATTTTGATGCAAACTCATGCTAGAGTTATCCATTGTAAACTAAGTTGTGTACTTCTAAGAACTTATATTTTGATGCAAACTCATGCTAGAATTATCCATTGTAAACTAAGTTGTATACTTCTAAGAACTTATATTTTGATGCAAACTCATATAAAAATCTTTTACAGCAATGTTGAAGTAATTTTTATCCATTGTAAACTAAGTTGTATACTTCTAAGAACTTATATTTTGATGCAAACTCATGTAAGAATTCTTTATAACAATGTTGAAGCTATTTTTACAGCAATGTTGAAGTAATTGATGACATTCACATTGACCAATGCTTTTTTAGTAAAAACATACTTAATGCACAGGATTTATATTTTGATGCAAACTCATGACATTCACATTGGCCAATGCCTCACTATTGACAACATATGGAATCCACAGGATTGGCAAAAGCATTTAGAAGATATGTATGTTGTTGCTATTTGGTACATAGCCACCACACATTTACCTCAATGTTCTAGTAATTTCACGATCTATCTATTTTAACAACAATTACATAATAATGTAAGATGTTCTCATCCAAATTTCCCCTCCTCTTGCAAACTCATCTTAATGGTGCAGAATTCTGCATGCTCATGGCAGAGCTGAGCTGGCAGTGCGGTTGATGAGACTAAATTGTCCTGGCCCTAGGTGGAAACTAACTTACATTTTTTCTCATTAATAATTGAAATAATGAATGAAATTAATGTCAAAAATAAGTGAAAGATTAAATTTATTTAAAGGAGGAAATAAAATTCAAGCATTACAACACTCACACAGTAACATGAAAATAAATGATACCCATACATAAACATGAAAATAAATGATACCCATACATAAACAATGATTTCACCTTGAAATTGGATTTTGATTCTTTTATCAGAACTTAGAGGATTTTGATTCTTTTATCAGAACTTAGAAGGTGACCTTAGCATCCTGCTCAAACCAATAGTAATGTTGTCAATAAAACCACCCCAAACATAAGAGTATGACTGTGTAAAAGCGTGAAAGGCCTCGACAGTACAACCTTCTCTTTTCCTGCCTGACCGGGATACCAAATTTCTCTTCTCTCTCCAAAAGAGCTGAAACGCACCTTGACCTCCTCAAAAAAAAAGGGTACAGCCTGCTAATTGAAGCTGTATGGCTTGTGCATCAGGAAAAACAGCTACAACGTGGTACGACCTGTTCTTGTTGCTGGTCACTTGAGGAAGTCTTCTCTTCTTCTATCAAATACAATCTTGGTTATCCTCTTTTCATATTTATTCTTTGAAAGAATAAGCTCTTCAACCCTATCGATCACCTATATCAATCTTCAATGTTGAGCGAAACCTAATATCCTCAACCCTACTCGCCACTGGTATTAAATCCTAGTAAATATGAAATCCTAATAAGTACTTTAACATTTCATTTATACCGTTAAAAAAAGTCAAATTCAAGAGATTTGTGGTCTTCTAAGTGAAATTATAAAATGGAAATGCCCAAACTGTGAGAAACACAAACACTATTGCATTGTCATGGTTTTGTATGTGTCAACAACTTATAGAATGGAAACAATCTTAAACTCTCTAAATAATTGAACAATAGATAGTGGTTGAGAAAAATGAGGAATTGGCATTACAAATCTACAAACTAATGATTAGTTTGATCCTTAAAAAGAGTCACTGTGGTGTAGTTTGCAGAAATGATAGCAAGCTGATTTATACAAGTTAGAAAGCACTCTGATTTTTAGGCCTAAATTCCTGAGTTGGTTAGCAAGCAACTAAATAGTATGTTCAAGTCTATCCCAATGCACATACAACAACCTCTATAGTAGAATATAGGATATCAGAAGAATGTAGATTATGATGCATAACCACTACCCAAGACATACTTTCCATTCTCATCAAAGAATGCTAATATTAACAATATGTTCTTCTCTTCCTCCAAGGAGACACTCTAGTGGTCATGAAATATATGTAAGGGACACTTTGACGATGAAAATACACACAAGTATGTCCACTACAACTTCTCCATCCACTTCTTGGAGATGCAATTGCACCAAACCCCAAAACCAAGCCATTGCTTTTACCTCATACAAACAACTTCATTGTTTTCCCTTGCAAAGAGAAACAGAAACCCCTACCAATACTCACTCCACCACTCTACTTATCCACTAATTTGGGAAGCTTGGTTTCCACCTTGTCACTTCTTCCTCTACCACACAATTTATGTTGAAACTAATCAGAGTCATTAATGACAACAAAATTGCATCACCAAAATACATTACAAAGGAAAATACTTAACCCAACCTCCCTTGAATTAATCGCATGGATAACCCTTCTCAAATATCAAAATCTCCCCTCCCAACCATTTCCTCCGTTAATCCCTTCAAATGCAATTCTCCAAATACTACATCCATTTGTATTCCTTAGGAGGCTGTTTAGAATAACCTTTCTATCTAAACCTATTTGAAAAGAAGTCTCCACCCCTCTCAAAAAGTCTAGAGCTTCCCCTCTTACTTCTTAAGTCTCCCATGTCCCTAATTGCATTGTGCACATGAAACATAAGAGCCTTGACATGCCACATTTTTTCGAACCCCTTAGTGCATGTGGCAAGCCCCTAAAACTGGGAGGAATCATCTTCCCTCTCTCCTAATTCTGTGCTTCCTCTTGCTAAGCACATCCAACCAATTCTTTTCATTAAAATGGGTGGAGCTACTACCAATTATTTCTTCCCAACAATTAGAAACACAAAATAAATGAAGCCAATATTAAATCTTCGTCCCAACAATAGTAGCATTGGAGAGTGAAAAAATTAATTAATGGATTTTGTAATCACTTTAATCTAGCATTCCACATGAAACAGCTAATAGAACATACAAAGTGGTTGACATAGTCACTTATGATCACTCCCTTGCACCAATAAGACTTGTGCCTTTGAATATTTGCTCTCCATATTTCAAAATTGTTCTCTAACATGATTTAATCAAGGAAATTAAAGACATGGTTCTATATAATTCACTCCCAACAATGCAATATGGATCATACAAGATAACATTTCTGAAAATTCACCAATTTCCCTTTGGCTTTCCATCCCAATTTTTTGAAAAATCAGACCTTGCTATTTTTTTAAGAGATCAAACCCTAAGAACATTATGAGGAACTCTATAACAACCCCTTTATCAATGAGGTATAAAATGAAAGAAGCTAAACCACTACATAAGAAAAGTAAACAAAATTATAACATGATAAATGTACCTTAAAACAATATCCAAAACAGAGGTGGATGTCAAAGTAAAGATGAAGCTGAAAATAATGCATTTCATAAACTATCAGCCACTAAAAAAGAGTAAAAAAAAAACCTAACTCCCTATATCTCTTCAATATCATAACTTCAACAAATTCCACAACATACATTCCCTAATCAAAAGAACTAACTCTCTATATCTCTTCAATCTTATATTTTCAACAAATTCCACAACATACATTCCCATAAAGTAAAGATCAAAATCAATAAAATAAATAATACACATTCCACAACATACATTCCCATAATCTAAAAAATCAAAATCAATGAAATAAATAATAGCCAGGATGTGCATTATGTTTAAGTACTTTTGAGTTACTAATTTGCCCACATCTGCATCAAGCCATATTCTATATTTATGCAATTTAATTGAAGAACTAAGATTCACTTTTCAAATCAGCTTAGAAAGAAGTAAGATCGCATTTTTAAATCAAATTTGATAGAATAAAACAGAAAGTACATACCTTTGCACTGAGCTTTGCCTGAGTATTCAGGGATTGAATCCCAAAGCCATGGTGCTTCTTTGGGCTCACTTTCTCGACTACAGCATTATTTTTGGCTCCTTGAATGTTGACTTTGGATATGTTATTTGTCTCCATGGTTGTTGCTTTGGCTGACATTTTGACTGTGCCTTTGGGATCTTTCGTATGATATTTCTGACGAAGTTGTTTGGATTCTTCTCTCTGTTTAGTTGAACCCTTTGGATGAAAGTTTTTTGAAACAATAATATCTGCTAGTAATCGCTTTCTTAGTGGCTTCTTACTCTCGGATTCACTGAACTTCATCTTAAAAAGCACATTCCCTTTCTCCAATGATGATGCTCGACTCGTAGAAACATCAGTACACTCTTTTCCTTCTTTTAATTTGTTTACTGGACATGAGTTTAATTCATTGCCATTCAAACATGGTACACAATTCCCATCATCTGAGTCTAGACGAGAATCATCCTTGTTTGGGACGCTAAATTCTAATGTTGGGGCTGCGAATGATTCTACTCCTTGAGGAACGGTTTTATCACCTCTTTCTTCACCATCAGCCTCTTGACGACCTTCAAGATTTTCATCATTCCTTTTTTCACCATAAGTAATGCTGAGATGACCATTGCTGATATTTTTAATCTTGTTTGCTTCTAAAAAATTATCAGAAACCAATATGGCATTGGTTGCATGTTCCATTTCTTTTTCATTCATCTTCTCACTATTCATATTTTCACTTATAATCTTGTTTGCTTCTAAAGAATTATCAAAAACTAATATGGCATTGCCTGCATGTTCCATTTCTTTTTCATTCATCTTCTCACTATTCATATTTTCACTTATCTTATTAAAGGCGTTTTTGTCCCTGGCATAGTACTCCAAAGAACGTTTTTCTTCAATCTTCTCAGTCATGTCTTTAAAAGCGTTTTTGTTGCTGGCATAGTACTTCCAAGAATTACCATCCTGGCAAGGGGTCTGAATAGTTGGACTTTCGGAAGAAGTTCTATTGTCTCCTACACAATCTTCCCACGATCTGTGTTTACGAATTATAGAAATTTTGTGGTAAGCTAAACCTTTGCCCCTGTCATGTCCGTCTACATTTACAACCTGCATAAAGAAATTTTAAATCGTTACTTACCAATAATCAAATACACATGGCATGATTTATACACGCAAACTCTTCAACAAGTTTTTATGTGATTTATCACCTTCGGTTCCCCGTCGTTCTGTTGCGAAGGGATGACTACATCCTCGGCATTTGCCATGACCCAAAATTGTACGCTTTCCGAACCTCTGCCGATTGTCTGCGCGTGTTTACATTATGCAAACCCTGTAAATATTAAAAGTATTTATGCTTAAAGTCTGGACTGACACCAAAATAAGTCCAGGCTAACAGAATACATTGACGTCAAATAACGGAAACTAAACTGACAGTTCTATCACTAATGGTTGTTAATTCTCGGCTGGGTTCCAGTGTATGTCATATCAACTTATATTTTCATTCCCATAAACTGGTTCCCCGGAATTCTCTGATGGGGGGTGCGGAGCTCCTAATTCGCAGCAAGGGACAGGCTTTTCCCAATAGAAATGAAAGAGTAAACATGAAAATAATTTTAATGTGCTCAAAACCCTAACTTAGAATTAAAAAGGGTCGCAGACGGCATCACATAAAGAATGGGGAAAATGTAATAGTATGATGGTTTGATAATCCAAAGCTTTATGAGTGCGCACCTTAAATACGTCCTCTGTCCGCCTAAATCAGTGTCAGGAAAAATGAATCCGTCAGGCTTCAGGATATTTGGCTAAGGATCAACCCTCGCAAATTGCAATCTTATGCTTCAAAAGTGGTGATTTGCAAACAGATTTCTGTAAACATTTGGACATACAAAACAAGCATAGTTAGTAAAGACCAGTTGTGATTTGAGCCCCAAATCAAACAAAACAATAGTCACCAGCTGGATCAACACTTACATATTCCAACTTCTAACTCCAGCAAAAATGGATCAACACTTACATATTCCAACTTCTAACTCCAGAAGGACGTGCAATCGATACAACGGAAAAATCGATTCAGACACCAAACGCCACTATCTTGGACAGCTATTTCTGATGAGAGGGGCTGACGAAAATGGAAATGACCAATAAGAGTATTTGATTAGGAAGCCAAAAAGGTTATAAAATGGCCAGTTGGTGAAAGGACTATATAACCTAATAGAGTTAAATGGGTAAACCCTAATAGATAAGGTTAAATGGGTAAACCCTAATATAGGGTGAGTGGGCTTAATGGTTAAGAGCATGTGTTTCTTTCTAAGAGGTTACATGTTCAAATCTAAAGGGAGGGATAGGGTATGTACACCCTCTCTAGACTTGTAGACTTTTTAGACGACAGTTAAATGAGTGCCGAGAGGGAGGTCGCTTGTTGATCTCTTTCCCTAATAGTACAAGAGGGTTTTTGTAAAATAAAAATGATAAATGGATAGAAGTAAAAACCTATTATTTTGCCTATGGATTAATATGATTACTAAGATTCTATTAAGATTACTTGTAGACTTTTTAGACGACAGTTAAATGAGTGCCGAGAGGGAGGTCGCTTGTTGATCTCTTTCCCTAATAGTACAAGAGGGTTTTTGTAAAATAAAAATGATAAATGGATAGAAGTAAAAACCTATTATTTTGCCTATGGATTAATTTTAAATAGATGTTATAAAATGATTCATTTATTTATATTATTTAAAAGAATACGTAATAACATTTTTGTCCTACAAATAAAAATAGATTGAATGCATTTACATCTTCTTTCTCAAGAAACTAAAACAACAATAAAATCTTAATAGAATCTTAGTAATCATATTGATCCAACTTATCATTCTTTTTTATTAACAAGTGCATACATACCACTTCTTTATGTAGTTGAAAAAATAAAGATAAAGAGCTAATCTTATCTTTAAAAACATATTTGCACCAAAGTTTCCAATAGGTGGTCCCTGAAACCACAAAGGTTTGGTAATCTCCCTACTAAACTACTATCCTATGTAACCTCCCTTTGAAATGGAGTGAACAAACTCCCAACAAGATTTCACAAAAAAACAGAATTCATAAAAGAGGTGCTTTATTATTTCCAACTTGAGGCAAGAAGAGAAAGGTCCATATGAGAAAAACATTTATAGTCTTGCCTTGGTATAAAGGCCGTGGTAAATCACTAACCATGCAAACACTCAAAATTTGTAGCTCACCCAAATCCATCGCACACCATACAATCACTTGACCCCATATCTATCTACATTAGTGGATACCCATTGTGAATTAAAAACACGTTAATATCAAGTCGCTTATGAAGAAGAAAGTGAATTATGAACATGCTAATATCATGTCTCTTATGAAGAAGAAAGTACAACCTTTGAGAATCATAATGAATCAAGGGACACCCAAAACACTACTCCCAATCACGCCAAATGGGGTCAAGCATGTCTATATTCATTTTCAAAATGTCCTCATGTGAAACAAGGCCGATAATCTCCACATTAATATAGGGAGAACACATGAACAATGGATCGTTAGTCATTCCAAAGTTGATTACTAGCATCCCACAAATCCATCCAATAAAAGATCCTCTTCTTACTTAGTTATCATTCTTGAAACTGAGGAATGTATGCAGGCTGTGTGCAAGAAGATTAGGGACCTTTTAGATGCGATCCTACTTTTAGGAAACACTCCCAGGGTACATAAAAACACAACCCACTCGTGTTATGTAATGCTTGGCTTGGTTAATCTCGATCCTGACATGTCATATGACACGTAGGTTAGGCTAAGAAAAACATGCACACGTTTTATAATTACAAAACATGTATGTGTTATGGAGAATCAAAACGCACACATATTATAGAGAAGCAAAACACGCACGCATTTTGGAGAAGAAAAACATGCACGCATTATGGAGAACCACAAAAAATGATTTTGGTGCAAGGCTAGGAAAATGAATAAAAAAAATAGTTTGCATCATTAAGACTTATGACCTATGGTAATATTTTAGTATCATCAAGAACAACATCTCAAACAACCATGCCTAACTTCCCAAGAGCATAATTTTTCTTTGTGTTGTAATATGGGCACCATGAGGAGGCTTTAAGAACTAAGTATGGGTCATAGTCCCTTGACCATGCTTGGGGGAGGAAACTCAAGACTTATGCCCTAAAGGTAGTTTTTAAGGATTGAGGTCCATGAACAAGGCATTGAACCTTCACATAGGACCTATGTATGTGATATTTTGCATTTAAGAGAGAATATCCAGTGAATTATAATTCTTTTAGCACTAGAAACATATCCGTAGGCATGGTTGAGGGAGGAAACATATTCCTTAGGACCTAAAGGAATCCTATAGAGATATAGGACCAAGAAAAACACCTCAAACAAACACACATGATCTCTCAAGGTTATCCTCAACCTTTAAGTTGGGATATGGCCATGATTAGGATTTTTTAGCCATGATTAGGATTTTTTAGCATTACATATGGAGGATAAAGTGTTAATCATGATTGGTACATAAACCATTAATTTTAGGTTGTAAACTAGCTTTTAGGGCTCAAGGTTCATGAATGACACCTTGAATCACCATAGATGACCTCTCAAGTTGATAGTTTTGTTTTGAATGGGGATATGGGAACCATTAGCGGTTTCTAAGTACTATGTATGTGTCTTGGGACCTTAGACATAGTAAGGGGAGGAAACCTAGGCCTTAGCCCCTAGAATATGCTCCTATCCCTTTAGAGCAAAGAATGGTGTGTTGAACAACCTCAATAGAAACTTCCATGGTATCATTTACCTTGAAATGGGGATACCAGTGCCATTAGAACATTTTTAGCACTAAGTACAAATATTATGCTCCTTGACCTGGGTGGGGGGGGGAATTGGTCCTTAGGACTTAAAGGAAGTTGTTAATCATTTAGGGACAAAATTGAGGCTCCCAACCACCACACATGATTTTGAAAGGGATTCCTTCGAATCTTAATGGATATATGCATGCCATCATCATTTGTTGAGCACTACATATACATCTCAAGGCCATGGACATGGTCAAGGGAGAAAACTATGGAATTAGGCCCTAACTAAAGCTTCTAGGCATCCACGGATAGGAAGGATGCCTTAAAAAATCACACATGGCATCTCATAAGCATATTTGGACTATGAATATGGATGTTAGTGAAATTAGGTGGTTCTGAGCAGCATGTATGGGACCTTTGAGACATGATTGAGGGAATATGCTTGTGCCTTAGGCCATAATGGAATATTTAAGGCACCCATGTTAATGAAAAATTCCTTGAAGCACCACACATGACCTACTCAAGGTATGCTTGGTCTCCAAGAAAATATGCACATGCCTTTAAGATTTTTTAAACATTAGGTATGGGTATTAAGGCCTCAAGATTGTCAAGGGAATAAATCCAAGACTCGGTCCCTAAATAATCTTTTTGGAATCTATGGATATGCATGTGTATTACTCACTATCCCACTATGCCTTACTCATTGGCCCTACCCGCCTNAGGGAATAAATCCAAGACTCGGTCCCTAAATAATCTTTTTGGAATCTATGGATATGCATGTGTATTACTCACTATCCCACTATGCCTTACTCATTGGCCCTCCCCGCCTTTGTATTTCCATATCTCTCTATCTCTATGTGTATGTGTGTGTGTCTTCCCCCCCTATCTATATCACAAACTCCCCCTCTCTCTCTATCTCTATGTGTGTGGTGTCCCTCCCTCACTCCCCATCTCTGAGAGCCTCTCTCCACCTTCTTTATACCTCTCTCACTATCCCTCCCTACATCACTCTCTCTCTATTTCTCCCACCTCCCCCCTCTCTCATAACCTCTTTCCACCTTCTCTATACCTCCCTCACTATCCCTCCCTACACCAATCTCTCTCTAATAATCACCCCTCACCTCTCTCTCTCTATCGCTCACCCCTCCCCCCCTCTCTCTATAGCTCACCGCTACCCCTCTCTCGTCTACACAATATCTCTATCTATGTGTGTGTGTCCCTCCCCCTTCTCTCTATGTATATATGTGTGTGTGTGCCACTCCCTCACCCTCCCTCTCTCATAGTCACACTCCACCTTTTATATACCTCCCTCACTATCCCTCCCTACATATCACTCTCTCTATCATTCACCCCTCCCCCCCTCTCTTTGTTGCTCACCCCTCCCTCCCTCCCTCTCTCTCTCTCTCTCTCTCTCTATCTCTCTCTATGTGTGTGTGTGTGTGTGTGTGTGTGTGTGTGTGTGTCGCTCCTCCCTCTCTCTATATCTTATTGTGTCTGTGTGTCCCTCCCTCACCTCCCATATCTCATAACCTATATCCTCCTTCTCTATACCCCCCTCACCATCCTTGCTTCCATCAATCTCTCTTTATTTCTCACCCCTCCCCCTTTCCTTCTCTCACTCACCTATCCCCCTCTCTCCCACATAAAATCCTTTTCTATCATTATCCATATACCCTATCCTCTCTCTCTCTCTCTCTCAACTTGTATCCCTCCCTCCCTATCTCTCTTCACCCTCCCTCTCCATGTTTTTCTCTTTCACAACCTCCCTCTCTCTCCATCCCTCAACCCTCCACCCTTTGTCTTTAACACCATCTCCCTATACATGTATGTCCATGCCCCCTTTCTCTCCTTTTATCTATTCCCCGCCATCACACAGACACACACATTCTATCCCTCCCTCACTATCTCTTTCCTTCAGTCTATCACCATCCATCCCTCACTCCCCCTCCTCCCTCTCTATCTTATTCTCTCTCACACTCTCTCTACATCATTATCTCTCTCTCTATTATTCTCCCTTCCTCCATGTTTTCAACTTATCCCATCTCACTACAACAACAACTAGATTTAGTGTCTCTTTTTGCATCCTTTTTTACATCTAGACCATCTTTTAGTCTATTTTTCTTCATTTTTTGGAAAAAATGGTGCAATTTCACGGGTTGGTGCTATTTTAGGTTTTTTTTGCGTCCCTTTTCTAAATATGGCACAAATTGCAACATAATTTGCACTGGGTTTTGCACCTGGTTATGCTCTAGGTTTTGCATCAGGTTTTGCGACAGGTTTTGAGCCTAGTTTTGCACCTAATTTTGCGCCTAGTTTGTACATCTACTCTTGTTGCATCTCCTTTTACGTCCATGTTTTCCTTAACTTTTACGCCCTTATTTTCATTCACTTTTGCATCCTTTTTTACATCCACTTTTGCATCCAATTCTACTTCTTTTTTTGCATCTCTTCATGCACCAAGTTTTGCATCAAAGTTTACATCCTGTTTTGAGCCTAGATTTGCGTCTCATTTTGTTTCAACCATTTTTGAATCCACTTTTGCACCCACATTTTCATCGCTTTTTGCATCCCATTTTGCATCTATGTTTATGTCTTTTTTTGCATCTACTATTGCATCCACTTTTGTCGCATCCCAATTCACACCCATTTTTGCGCCTACTTTTACACCCACTTTTGCTTCAACTTTTTCATCCACGTTTGCATATTTTTTTGCATCCAATTTTACATTAGTTATTGCATCCCTTTATGCATCCACTTTTGCATCGAGTTTTGCATTGGGTGTTATGACCACTTTTGCATCTAGTTTTGCATCTACTTTTTTTGCATCCACTTTCGCATCCAATTTTTTATCCAATTTTACATCCATGGTTGTATCCACTTTTGCACCACTTTTTTCATCATGTTTTGCTTCCACGATTACATCATTTTTTGCATCCACTTTTGCATCACCTTTTGCATCCATTTTTTGTGCACCCCATTAAGTGCCCACTTTTTCACCTACTTTTTTTGCATCCATGTTTGCATCCTTTTTTGCATCCATGTTTTTATCCACTTTTGCATCCAGTTTTACACCCAGATGTTGAAGATAACAATGAGGATAATGACTATGATATTGAGGATGGCTACGATGATGATGATAATGTTATTGATAATGAGGAGAATGATGACAATAATGATGAGGAGGATAATGACAATGATGACATTGCCAATGATTATGATGGAAATGAAATGAATAATGGTGATGGTGATGATGACAATGACAATGATGATGAATACAATGAGAATGACGATGTTGATCATCTTAAAAAAATAAGTTGTTATTTGTCATGCATAAATTGTATGTGTCCTCCATGACCCTTTTCCACTAATCACATATTTTGGGTAGATGTTATTTCTTATGCCAAAGGTAATGATGAATAAGTAATGAAAATATCAATAATCATGAAGATGATGATGTCAAGGACAATGGTGATGATGACGACATGAATGATGGTTATGCCGATGAAGATGACTATTGTGATAATCATGGAGACAATGACAAAGATGATGACGATGATGATGATCATCATCGTCATCATCAAAAACATCATCACTATCATTTTCATGTAGTTCATCATCATCATCATTTAAAGCATATGGGATATGTTTACCATTTAAAGCATGCATAACAAGTGGGATACGGTTACAATTTTAAACATGCATAACTTATAACTATGATTGAGCACATTTTAATCTTGGAGCTTGTAGTGAAACTGGGTTTATTTACCGCTACCAACACTTTCTTATAAGGATCATCATCATCATCATCATCATCATCATCATCATCATCATCGTCATCATCATCATTTCTCATGTCATTCTCATTTTCATCGTAATTGTCATTGTCATCATTACTATCATCATCATCATCACCATATAATCACATCATTGTCAACTTCATCATCATTGCCATCATTTTCATCATCATTCATCTCATCATCATTGTCATTTCCATCATCAACAACAACATTGTCATCATCATTATCCTATAATCAAATAATTGTGAATGTCATTATCATCAAATCAATTACATTTATTGTGTCCACTTTAGCACCCCAAATCAATTACATTTATATTCTCCGTATGCTAGGTTGTATTGGGAACAAAACTAGGCGGTTTATATCATTATTTTCAACTTCATCATCATTTCCATTGGCTTCATCATCATTATCTATATCATCATTCATCTCATCATCATCGTCATCATTTTCATCATTGTCATTGTCATCGTCAACAACAACAATATCATCATCATCATATAATCACATTATTGTGAATGTCATTATCATCAAATCAATTATATTTATTGTGTCCACTTTATCACCCCAAATCAGTTAGATTTATATTCTCCTTATGTTAGGTTGTCTAGGTGCAAAACTAGGTGGAGGAATGAAAATTATCGAAACTCTTTGGCATCATTTCTCATGGATTTGTTAAGGATTGAAATATATTCATTCACTTATGCTATTGTTTTATATTATATTTCATAGAATTCCTAATGATGAAAATTCATATGGTTAAGATTTGAGAAACCTATAGTTAAAGGGTGATGAAATGTTTTTTTTCTTTAAAATCCATTTGAAATTTGAAATTTCTACATGACTCACTTGGAAAATTACTTATGTAGGGATTGTGGGTTTCCCTTGGGTTGTGGTTGATGTAGGCGAGTGTCACATGACCTTAAGAGTCGAGACGAACTTGAAAGGCACTCAAGTTCAAGAAAATATTGGGTAGGTTTTATGGATGTGACACTTAGTATCTAGGGATAGCCATGACCCTTAATATCTCATGACATGTATAGACCCTTCCATCTTTAGTATTTAGGATATCCAAACATTTATTTCGCAGGTTGTACAAATGTTTTACCTGTATTTTTTTTTGTTTACAATTTTTATCACATAAATAACCACATTTTCAAGAACATTAATAAGGATAAATTAACTAACCCTTTACTATGAGTTTTTTTCCTTCTAATTCAAAAAAAATATTTTCACATAACTAACCATATATTTAACAATTTTAGCAACAATAAAATAACTTACACTTACAATGGCTTATTTTCTTTTTTCCTTATATTAAAAAAAACTAATCAATATAAAACAACTCAAAATTCTTCCTTAAATACTCCACTCCAATAATATCGTAAAAATAATAAAAACATTTAGATCTCTTCAACATTAACCCTAAACAATTACATTTAACATAACTAAAACTTATAAATAATATTGTTTTAATGTAAATAAAAAAAAATTACTTCAACGTAAAGCATTACCACTTGATCATTACACCATCCTGCTAAAGTGGTATTGTAATCATCCTCATCTTCACTTTCATCATATTCTGTATCAATAAAATTTGTTTCCACATCAGTTACATGAATTCCACCAGATCTATTTTCATCATTGCTTTTGATATCATCCATATTATCTTCCTCCATAATATCATCTTCTGAAGATGCACCTATGACCTTGCTTCTCCATATTGCTAAAGGAATATTGCCATCATTTCCATCTTCACATTCTTCTACTAGATCTTCTTCAACTTGAACATCATCATGGATTCCAATTTGTTCTCCCTCAACTATATTTGGTTGGTCATCATTGGTTTTCTCAGTATTGATTGAAGCATCTTCGAAAACATGTCTTAATCTTGGATCATAATGAATGACAAATATCCATTTTGGATGACGATGATGAATACAATGAGGATGATGATGTTGATTGTCTTAAAAAATGAAGTTGTTATTTCTTATGCATAACTGGTATTTGTCCTCCATGACCCTTTTCCACTAATCACATCTTTTGGGCACATTATATTTCTTAGCTGTCCTACACCTTGGCACATATTGGTAAGTTCTATAATAGTTTTGCAGGTCCTCAACTTGTGATGCATTTTTTATCACTTCTAGGGCCTTCAAAAAGTTCATGATATTTTCTAGAAAGCCAATGCCAAACACAAATTCTAACATCAGGTTTTTTGAAATCCTGAAAACCATTAAGTCTGTTGAATTCTCGATGGGATCTAAATTCTAATTTTTGTATATGAAGTCTGTGAATTTTGAATAGGAGCAAAAATTCTACTTTTTGTATATGAAGTCTCTGAGGTTGGAACCACTCTCAAGCAATTAAGGAAAGGAGATTGTCACTTTTAATTTAAGAATTTAACATTGCCATTTAATATTACTAACATCAATGTCACTTGTACAAAATTGGTAAAATAAATAAATAAATGCGTGTCTAGCCTCTATGCGTCCGCTATGGGCATCTTTGGATTAACTTGGTTGAGTCGATGTGGAGTCGGCTGGTTTGACCAGTTTGGTACTGAACCAAATCATTCTTTAGGCTGAGTTTTGTCTCAGTTCAAGGTTGATGATGTTTAAACCAGTTAACTCAATTGGTTTCAGTCCTAAGTTGACCAGTTTTTAAAACTATGGACGTTGCAAATAACCTTGACTAAGTGAATTGATTGCACATGATTTATGTCAAATCCTAGGCCAAGGATTATTGAAAAACCAAAACGTATGGTTAAGAGATTTAATCTTTCCACATAAAGCACATATGGTGAGAATATAGTACCCAAGTGTTGGTCATGAGAAACTCAGAGAAAGTATTTGTAGAGATAAACCTGCCAACAACCAACAACAAATTTCGTTCTAGTTTATCATCATCATCATTTTCATCTAGGTCATCGTCGTCGTCGTCATTTAAAGCGTATTGGATATGGTTACCATTTAGGTGCCAAACTAGGTGCACTTAGCACTTAGAGTAGCATCCCAAATAAAATACAATTAAATTATCCATATGCTATGTTGTATAGGTGCAAAAGGAGGCACATCCTATCAGGATGATGATAAAGTGGACATAAATTGCATCCACTTTAGCATCCCAACACAATTACATTTATATTCTCCTTACGCTAGGTTGTCTAGGTGCAATACTAGGTGCATTATATCGGGATGACACTAAAGTCGATGAAAATTGTGTCCACTTTAACATCCCAAATTAGTTACATTTAAATTTTCCTTGTGATAAGTTGTCTAGGTGAAAAACTAGGTGCATCATATCAGGATGACGCTAAACTGTACTCAAATTGCATCCATTTTAGCATCCCAAATCAATTACATTTGAATTATTCTTATGACATTTTTTCTAGGTGCATTTTGCGTCCACTTTAGTGCCAATTGTTGGGTCAATTTCAAAATATTAACCCAAAAAAGCAATCTCGACCGATGGGGTTAAAAGTAACTCTGGTATTTATAACTTTCCTAACCAAAGCCTAGTGAAAGGAGAGGCCATATGTTTATTTTTTACCTTGACATTCTTATCATGTTTCAAATAGATAAGTTCAATAATGACTAAACATAATAGCTTTGACAATGAAAGAACACATGTAATCATTAAACCGAATTGTTTTGAAGAAGACAATATATAAAAGTGGATTATAAAGTAGACAAAAGATGAGTGAAACCATGTAAGAAACCAAAGTGGTACGTGAAGAGAGATCAATATTATGGTGTATAATTATAATGCATTATAAGAGTGAAGAATCAAATATGGATACAATAAGAAGCTGCACAACAAGATCATGTAAAACTTTTTTCAACGAAAAAAAAACAACAATATTCTATTCAAGATCATGTAAAAATTATGAGAACTACATTACCATACAAAATAAATTGTGATGAATGTTGCATTGATGGTTAGTATGATATGCACAAATAAACCATAAACTTTTGAAGAATCCATAAACAAATAAAAATCTCATATGCAAACAAAGGTTGACTCAATAAATTTATTTCAAGACAAAGAAGATGTTTTGATGAAAGTAGATGCATAAGATTGCAATTTTTAATATGGCATAATGAACAACTACAAACAAAAATCGTATGAAAAACCAAAACTCTGTTTCAAAAGTCCCTTCTCCTACTTTTCCTCCTCACTTCTCGTGTTCTGCAACTAAAGGAAAAATCCATGCATATTCAAGGTTTCTTCCTCACTTCTCACGTTCTACAACTAAAGGAAAAATCCATGCATATTCAGGGTAACCTTTGAGTCAAGCAACCTTAGTCACAATAAACCTTTTGATTCACAGTAAATGGAAATGAGAAGGAAATATATGG
Organism: Pseudotsuga menziesii; assembly: GCA_001517045.1. Lineage (NCBI taxonomy): Eukaryota > Viridiplantae > Streptophyta > Pinopsida > Pinales > Pinaceae > Pseudotsuga > Pseudotsuga menziesii. Next base: position 149,331 of record LPNX010088013.1, on the reverse strand, counting down.
ATTTTCTCCAGGACGAGAACTCACAAGAACAGAGGTAAGGAAATCGAATTACTACCCAAGAGAATAATAACCATGAAATCTCATTTTATTTTTCAGCAAAATTGAATGCTGCTAATGTGATAACATCTGGGGATTCTTGCATTGTAGGAGAAAGGGTTGTCACCAAATCAGTAGGCATCAAGGTGCAGCAGGTAAAGGGTGAAGGGCTTCAGTGGAAAGTTCTCTTCTTCTTCTGCATGTGTTTCAGAGTTTCGTATTTTTAAGGTGTTGTATGGCGGTATGCATTTTTGTAAAAAACTATGTTGTTCTTGTGTGAAAACTAATTTTGATTATGGGTTCAAGCATGCACCTAGATTAGCAGCTAAAAAGAAGACACATTTACTATTTCAAGCTCCTTTCAAAAACTCGAATCTGTACCTGTAAGACAAACACATGACTATCAGCATCACCAACATTTTAAACTGTCATGACTTCCTTATAAGTATTCCCTTATGAGTATTCCCTCTGATTCTATAGTTTGTTCGATTCCAAACTCTCCAATAGGTTAAAATCCAACTCCAAAGCCTTGAATCACCATTTCAATTAAAGATTGAGAACACCAATAATCAGTAATGGTAGCATAGTCTCAGAACCACCAAAACTTAGAGAACAACCTTTTCCCCAAAACATTCGAGTAAGAAGATTCGTCATCCCCCCAAAAAACTCCAACTTATCATTCCCTGGGTAGGCGAACCAGTGACAGATCGAGTGCTACTCCAGAAGCAAACCCGACATAAATGGGGCTTATCCATTTTAGATCTAGTATAGCATTTTATCTCATTAACCCAAGACTAGTTCAGACTTTGGAGCTACAGAACTGAGAATTGTTTAGTGCATGACATATCCCTGAATTCCAGATAATGGATTTTTTTTTATTGTGGTAGCATTTTCACTTATGTTTTCACTCACTCAGCTTGTTCTGATTTCCCATGTTACTAGAAATATGACCAACAAAACTGATTCTTGTTCCATTCCTGTTTTCGTTTTCATTCCCCTTTATGATTCCCAAAAACTCTCTATCCCCATTTCTTATTCCATCCTCTTTTCATTTCTGTTTCCTTTCTGGTAACAAAGCTGGATCAAATTCCCCATTGGGAACTTTCTTATGATTATGAGTTCCTTTGGATGTGCACCTAAATCAGGCTCTATTGTAGGAGTAATTGTGACCACCATCTCCCTTAACGTCTACCCTCTCATGGATGTTAGTATGGTGTGAATGTGACCAATTCACACCTTCACCCTTAACCCTATCCTCATGCATGCACAACAACAGACTTTGGAAAAGCCCTCATAAGTGAGATTCAGTCAGTCTCATTCACTGATGTGATATTCAAACACTCTAAAGTGTCTGTAGGAAGCAGGGACGCCCTACAAAAACTAGAAGGCTGTAAGTGAAACCCTCTAGCCCCATTTTTGGGATTTGATTATTGACACTTGATTGCATTTGTACAAATAAACTGCTATAGATTCTTAAAATGTCATAAATATGATATTTATTCCAGCACCATGTTTCATGATCTCTTATATATCTTTTACAGAAATAAGGATTTACATTACTCATAAACAAGGGTGCATACACACCCATTATCAAGCAGTACATAAATGATAATCTTGGTAACCATGAAATACTCCACATTCTAAATTTATTTTGAATTCAAATTATTTCAAAGCGGATTCTAAGTATTATCTAAAGAAACTAAAAAAAATGTGATGGGTGGATTGTAGTCATCCGCCGCTTCGATTGTCTTAACAATAAACTTCAATAAGTTCAATGTCCGAGGGCTTGGAAAATCGAGTGGAGTTGAGTTTCCATTCAAGCCATTGATTTAATATCATTTATGTTTTCGATCATTGTTGCCTCAAGCCTAGAGAGGCGATGAAAGACAGAGTTGATAAAGTCTGTGGGGTCCTCCAAGGAGTTCCAAACTGATGGCAGTTCTTCCACTATATGATCTGAGTCGATCTTTGTGAGCAAATCTAAATCAATATAATCTACAAACTCATTTGATAATTCTGAAAGACTCTCATATTATATAGAGAAACACTCATGAAAGTTGGAGGTATTTCACAATCTCTCTTAAATATGGAAGCCAATATTAAAAGCCTTGATAATTCTGAAAGATTCTCATATTATATAGAGAAACACTCATGAAAGTTGTAGGTATATATTAACTCTGGGAGAGACATTTGTAGTGAATGTCATTGAATATTGCACAATCTCTCTTAAATCTGGAATCCAATATTAAAAGCCTTGGAAGTTTATTTGTGTATTAAATTGCTTATACACCCACTTCATAATGTTCCATAGCTCCCAAGTGGTGGAAACAAAATGAGAAGTCGGTCCACCTGAGTGAGGTTGCTCCACGACTTGCATAGCTAGCTTCTTCTGATGCCCCAATGCCTGGTCTTGAGAAACAAATATCAATGTCTGAATCTGATTCTTGGGAGTGATCTTCTGGGCCTGGTTACAATTTCTTCTTTTACTGAACAAGTAACTATTCTTGCAACAAAGACACAACCAAAGAAGCTAGTTCTAATCTGGTTCTATTGGGTTCATATGGTCAAAGGTATACTTATCTTCTCAAGGGCCAGGAATATTTGTGACATGCAACAATTATGCAGCTTTTCAACTTTTGCAAGCTGTGAATGGAATGCTACATGCACAAGTACATAGGGTCATTCGCTAGCAGTTCGCTACTATTTTGTAACTCCTATAAGTGGGAAAAAAGGCTTGATCCAATGGGTGGACAATCTTATAAGCATGTATAGTGTATTCATGTATTCAAATATTAGCAGCAACATGCACAGTATGCTCAATTTACAACAACGTGCACAATATGCTTAGTTTACATCTACTCCTAGTGGTACTGCAGCTGCAAACACTCCCATCCCACTTGTTCCAGATCCCAGTGATATGTTCTATGGGAAGATTATTCCAGCACTAAAAGAAAAAGGTTTGCGTAAAGTCATTTCAAGATGGGATTGGCCACAAGAAGTAAAAAGAAAGGTTCTCTTGGACCTTATGAAAGAGACTCCTAGTCAACTACTTTATCGAGAAATTTGGTGTGCAAGTGAAGCATTCCAAACATTTAGCTCAAAATTACATAGGTAAGGTCACGATTTCTTTAGTTTTTATTGATTTTTATTGGATTGCACTCTGCTTGTTTCATGGTTTTGCAATGTCTTCATGTTTTTGCAATGTCTTATTTGATGAATCATATAGTTATATTTAAATGGGTAGGTCATTAAACTTATATAGTTATATTTAAATGGATAGGTCATTAAACTTATTGCATGCCATATTTCTTAGAAAATATTGGGTACACTTGTAAAGATTAATTTGATTCTCTGATATAAAATCTGGAACAAGCTTCCAAACTTAGTCTTATAGGTAAATTATCGATAAGACTCGTTTGATTTTCCTTTGAGAATTTAGAACTAATATGAATTGCCAAAATATCTTTGAAGATAATTTTGTAGGAAAATTGGAATTGTACAATTGATTTGACCAAAAATATCTACTTAAAATGCGCTCTGCAACGTGTTTGTTGAAATCTACCATATATCTTTCTCCTTATCATGTTGCCTTTTCTTTTGGCTCTACAAAGGAGAGAAGAGGAATGCAAGAGGTATCCGAGACTCATCTAGGTCTCCCTCTATAAATTCCTGAAACACAATAGATCTGGAACATTGATTCAAGCAATTTGTTGTTCCATGACACAAGTTTATGTTTCCTATTCGTAGTTCCCGAGTTTAAGGAGATGATAGAGATGGGATCAGTGGTAAGAATAGGCGAGGTATCCCTCAGTAATCTTTGAGCACTTTCTTTGTGTTTTCAAAGCCTTCATCAAAATGCATATTTGGCTCAGATAATTTAACAAAAATAAGCTCGATCCCTTTTAACGCATGAAAAAACTTCCTACAAGCATTGAGTCAACAAGATTATAGAACAAGGATTTGCGTTTGATCATCAAAGCAGCAATATCAATCTCTCCAAGAAGAGAAGCATGATAAATGCCCTTTCCTAATTTTCACTTGCATTCCTTGACAAACCACCTGCAATAACATCAAATGGTCAATCTTTTCACATGAATAAAGATATTGATTGGATGTCACAACAGGGGCTTCCTTTTATTGAGTGAATATGGAGATATAACCAAGAAACCCACCAGAAGTCCCCAATATCAAAACCTCATGAGCATTCAGAATCAATATATGGGAATGTATGAGCTCATTTGATAGTCGGACACTCTTACTATGCATGCAATGGGAATTACCAATTATAATATAATTGATATTATAATTGTTTATATGAACAATTCCTTTTATGCATAATTAACGCGTAGTGCAATATTAAACCCGTGGATTCTCTGGGTGAAAAATATTTTACATGCAGTGCGACATATAATGCAATTGCCATCGCACTATGGGTCATTGGATCTCAACCTGTTTGAGATCCAAAGGCCCACAGTGCGACGGCCGTCGCATTAAATTCCACATGGCATGTAGAGTATTGTTCTTTGGTTCTGTGGACGTTCTTTCCTTCGACACTCTTGACACTAAGTTAATGCTTGGTGGCATACTGTTGGAAATTAGTGATGACTTGGAGTGTAGATTTGGAATTAAGACTTGATTGAGTGCAAGACCCGACATTTTTCCAAAATAAATATAAAAATTTATCATTTAAATATGCTAGTAACTTAGTGGGCTTATTTAGTAATTTGTTGATTTTGCTATCAGAAGTTGAAAACTTACTGTGAGACTTGGCGAGAGGTAAAAAAATTAACAAGGTGATTTTAGTGCTAACAATGATTGTGGACAAACAAATATAATAATTATTAGATGTTTAAAAAACGTTGTTTGTAGATGCCTTGCAACTAAAAATTTTTGGCACATCATTGTCTTCATTCCTCAAATTAATCCTCGTGCAAACTGAGGGTTAACATGGTGAACACCTCCTATGAATATTCGGGAGTATAGTTCATGGGTTCAAAGTTTGGTTGAGACAATGTTGCATAGGCTCAACAAAGGTTATGTATTTCCCTTTGTGCTAGATTAACATTTCTCTCAAATACATTTTCAAGACATACTTTATGTATTCTAGCTGTGGGAACTTAGTCTTTATTCACTTCACTAGGCCAAAGTTTTGCTTATGCTACAATGCATGATAGGTTGTAAAAGGATAGTTCCATAGGACATCATTTATGTAAATTTTGGTGCTCATCCTTTTATCTCAATATCACTTCAATTTTTCCATGGATACAATCTCTTGGTGACTCATTGTTGAGAAGAGATTCCATGGATACCCTTTATTGGCACTAATTGTTGAGAAGAGATTCCATGGATACCCTTTATTGGCACTTTTTAGAGGAGATTGCTTTTTCTTCTCCAAGCGTCTCCCCTCAATCGTGATAGAGTTAGTTATTTCTATATGACATCATGTATGTTTTTTATTAGAACAATAAAATTTTCAATTTTGTCAACCATTAGATGCTGGGAAATTATTGACATCCTTGATACTATACATATTCTCTATTTCTTGAATGCTCAAAGCTGTTAATGTAGGATTTATCTTTTTTACTTTGATCCAATACTCCACTCCTTCAATTTTTATGATGGTTGAAGTTGTCAAAATGTCATATGTTTGTGGCATGTGCTAATAATAGAATTTATTCTTTTACCACATTCCAAATTTAGACAGTATAATTGTGTTTTAATAGTCTTTAATTTCTTGATCTAAGACCTACACTTTTGTATTGTGCATATAAGATGGTTTTTCCTAAGTATGATATTCTTGGTTGGTATTCAATTGGGAGCAATGTTAAAGAGATAGATATGCAAATTCACAAATATGTAAGTTGTGCTAATATAGTAGTTGTCTTCAATTGTATTGTCAGCAATGAAACATCTTTTACTTCAATTGTAAGTCAACTTGGATGGACAACTCTTGAAACCTACAACACTCTCAAGCTTGATAGAAGTGCATATAGATATATTTTGTCAGCCTTGTGATTCCCATTTGCTCTCTGATAAAAAACATACTTACTTTTAATTTCAGTTTTCTCCTTCTCGGGCACTAGAGTAAATACTTTTTGTAATTTTTAAATTCATTGTATAGGTAAAAAAAACATAGAATTGCAATAAGACAATGTGCATGAATGGTTCCATTTCAATTCGTGTAATACTTGTACATAGGAAGGGAAGTATTTAAGCATACTTTTTAGCAAATTCAAAGTGCAAAATTGGAGAGCATATGTACATGATGCCATATGCCCAAAAAGCATATCATAATAATTTCAAGTTTGTGTAAGGTCCTCTAAGTCCTTTAGTTAGGTCATATTAGTGTAAACAATTTAAACGTGTGAGGATTGAATATGAGGTAAAGAACCAACTTTTGTGACTGCACTGAATTTTCCAGCCAAGCCTCATCATGGCCATATTTTCTAGGTTGGATGAATACTAATGAAATACTCACACAAGTTGATGAAGATTTGTTGCTCAAATCAACACCCTCCAATTTTGATAAAATTGGATAATCTAAGCATTAAAATGTGATAGAAATATTAACATGTATAATCATTTGTTTTGTCTTGAGTGAAGGGTACTTTTTGACTAAGGTCATGATAGATGAGTTCAAAAGTAAAAACCATCAACAATGGGGTATATATAGGGATTGGCTCTCTTGATTAAATGCCAATACCATACTTCCATACATGATATAACCCCGTCTTGAAATTCTCCAATCCTACCAATCTTTAAATACCGAAAACATGAAATTTTCCAGTTTTACTGAATTCTGAATGGGATATGTATTTCTACTTTCTTCATATTAAGTTTAATAAGGTTGGAACCACTCAAGAATCCTAGAATTATTAATGGTAATGTTAAAAATTCAAGTCAAATGATAAGAAAATAAGGATAAAGGAGAATTCCAACATATTATTTAGGAATTTAATACTTCTAGTTATAGCTTCCAACAACAATTAAAGTGGTGGTGGGGGGGGGGGGGGGTCAGAAAATAAAATGATAGTAATAGAAAGAATGATTTTTTTATCCCATATTGAGAGGAACAAGGTTCAGTCTAAAGCCTAGTATGGATGAGATGTGTCATGCTTGTAGTGTATAAATGAAAATGAAACAAAGGTTGAAGTCCACACAACCATAAATTATAGGAGATGTTGAAATGGAAGGATAGCAATGAGTTTGAGTTTCATGAGTAGGCTAGTGCATCCTTCCAAAAATTTACACCATTATTAAAACTATATATGCAAAGTAACTAATGATAAAGATAGAGTCATGTGGAAAATGGGGTCACAGACTAGTTAAAACTAAATACATTATAACACCGTGAGTAGAATTTTTATAGACATAGTTAATAATGGTAAATGTTGATAATCTGGCATCCTAAGTGCACTCTTCTTGTTTCATATGGTTTATATTACATAATAATTTGAAAATAATTAATAACTTGATGAAGTGATGGAATGCCCCTTCAGAATCCCTTGATGGAACAACTGTTAGTAAGATGGGAAACCCATCAACTTCATCTACCTCCTTGTGGCATTATCAATTGTGGAAACTGGTATGATGCTTTTCCCTGTTGACATCTTACTAATTTTTAGATTATAAATAATGCACATAATATAAATCCTCTTTGTTGGTGTTCATTGTTAAAATATTCATTAGATCATATATGATGCACATAGTAGACATCTTATTTTAGTTCTTATCTTACCATCCCATTACTGAAAAAAATCACATCATCAATGAATAGCAACATTTATGTAGCAACACACACATCCTCAATTGGATTCTACAACTATTTCTTAAACACATCCCTTATTATTTGTCCTTCTCACGTTTAGGTTATTAGGTATGCATCAATACATCTTGTTCTTTAATACCTTTTTTTGGACCACTTTAATAGATTGTGTAATTGTTGAGGATATTTTGTTGCCTCATCACGATAGATTTTTGTGCTGATTAGTGTGTTTGGAAAAATAAATTGTATTTTAAGCACGACTGTCTTTGGATCTTATTGTCTTTTATTATAATTACAAATGATGAAATATATGAGTTAATATTGCTCCTCTTCCTGATTCTTAAAGGGTGCTAGCTCAATGGAAGAGCACCTTCTTTACAAGCAGGAGGTTGGTGGTTCGATTCCTCCATGCCCTAATGATATTGCAATGTATTTCTAAAGGTAAAAAATGTAGTAGTGCAAGATGGATGCAATATTAGATGTAACACTAAATGCAAAACATGATGTAAAAGTGGACGTTACACTAAACACAAAAGTGGATGCAAAAGAGGATGTCAAACGCAAATGTGAACATAAAAATAGATGTCACACTAAACGCAAAATTGGATGCAAAAAAAGACTCAACACTAGACACAATTAATGCCTCAAAACTAGATGCAATACTAGGCCCAAAACTAGATGCAACAGTAGATGCAAAAGTGGACTCCTAACTAGATGTAAAATTGGGCATTAAAATGAGCACAAAAAATGGTGTATTGATGGACATAAAACCAAGTGTAACACCAGGTGCAAAACTAGAAGCAACACTTGGGGAAAACAAAAACTTAAAACGAGACACAATATTTGATGCAAGATGAGACAGAACACTAGATGTAAAACTAGACATAATATTGAATTTAAGATGGGATGCAACATTGGACACAAAACTAGATGCAATATTAGATACAAACATGGGTGCAAAACTAGGCACAGCATTGGGCTCAAACATAGATGCAAAAAAAGACATCAACCAGAATGCAACACTAGGTGCAAACCTAGATGCAAAATATGATTTAAAATGAGATGAAACATTAGGCACAAACATGGATACAAAAAAGACGTAAAACAAGATACAAAATTAGATGCAAAAGGGGATGCAACATTATAAGTAAAATTGAGTGAAAAACTAGATGCCATATTAGGCCAAAAATTGGATGCAAACCTATATGTAGAATTTGAAACATAATTTGATGCAAAACATGGTGCAAAATTGGGTGCAAGACTAAATGAAAAACTAGGAGAAAAATAAGACGCAACATTGGATGCAAAACTGATCATCAAACTGGGTGCAAACAAGGATGTAATAAATGATGTAAAAACAAATGCAATAGAACAAGCAAAATTGGGTGCAAATAAGGGCATAACAAAAGATGCCAAAAATTGGGCACAAAAATGGATGTTAAAAAGGACGAAAAAAAAGATGCAATAGATGGCATTTTACGAAATTGTACAATAGTGCCTGGTTTAGTGACGGATTGTTCACCATAATTGGGAAAAAAATACACTAAACTCCGGTGCTAAGTTCAATGCTAAATCCAATTTTTGTTGTAGTGTCTCCTCAACCCCATACCTCATTATGACCCCTATTCTCTATTTTTATCGTATCTCATTCCCATTTATTCAATTCCCCCTCCTTCCCCTCTCTCCTCCAACACATCCTCTACCTCATCTAGTACTCCATATCCACCTTTCCATTCACCAATCCTCTCTCTCATCAAACCATCACCCACTTCCTCCCCTCCACCTTATACCCCTTCATCACTCAAGTCTCGCATACTGCTTCTAACCCTATACCCCTTCAACACCTCTTCTTCTCCTAATAGTGCTCTCAATCCCCACTTCACTTCACCCTTGTAACACATAATGTTCACATTCCATTAATATTTCTCCACTTGAATTTACAACATCCTCCTAGGACCTTGATCCTTCACCACACACTCTCAACTATTAACAATACTCACTCGAACTTACAACATCCTCTTATGCCCTTGACCCTTATCCACCCCCTATTAACTATTAAGAATCCCCTCTTGAAATTCCAACATCCTCCTAGGCCCTTGACTATTCCCCACCCCTTCTCTACTATTAACCATCCCCACCTGAACTTCAAACATCCTCCTAGGCCCTTGACCCTTCCACCCCCCCTCTAAACTATTAACCATACATTTGATGTATTGCATATAGTTCTAGATTTTTTTTCTCTACATAACGTGCATGCGTTTTGTAGTTATATAACATGCACGCATTTTGTAGTTATATAACGTGCATGCGTTTTGTGGTTCTATAACATGCACGCCTTTTGTAGTTCTATAACACGCACAAGTTTTCCAATTCTATAAGTTTGGGAAATGTAATTTGAATTTAAACATGACAATTCACTTTCCCGCATGTCACCAATAGTCCTATGTGTATGGTTTAAATTTTTCTTCGGTATTACCAAACGTGTGCTATGGTATATGATAAACCATAGCTAATTGGGCATTTCTTCCAGTTTCTGAAGAAGTTGTTGTTTACGCACTCGTTACAGTATGCTACACACAATCATTTTTTATGAAAGCTTAAACATAAATAACATTTTTTCTGTAGATTCTAAATATGTAATTTTTATTAAAAAAATTATATTTTCGTATTTTTTTCATTTTCTATTGTGTCCTAACTCCTTAAGTAAAAAAACATGTTGTTAGTGTTTTTTCCATAACCTTTTCAATTCTTAATTGCTTTAAAAAGAAATTATATGGTGCACTAGAAGACATTGATCTCTACAGTCTGTAAAAAAAGATTTCATGATTATTTCATTAAGACCTTCAAAGGCTGCACCCACAAATGACGTACCATTTTCTAGGGATGATCACTTAGATAATTATAAAAAAAATAAAAATTACTTATTTTATTTTCAAAAATAGCTCTGCACTAGTGCTATATGTTCTCTACATGCCTTCAAATTTGTGCATCTCGAAACCATCATTTAGGACCTCAAAGGATGCACCCACAAAAACATATACCTTATCATTTACCTAAAAATAAAAAGTCTGTGTTCGAAAATATGAACTTGACATAATTATAAACATTTTCAATACATAAAACTTATATATTCGGAAACGTGATTCAATTTGCTACATTTAATCTTTTTCACTCAAAGCAAGACATTTCGTGTAAGTATCTCAAAAAATTAAGTTGAGGGATGCTTGATTTTTCTATTTTCTATTGCATCTAACGTGCCAAAGGTGGCCCTCATTAGCTTGCACTCACCCTGCAGCATTTGTGACATGCACCTTCCAAGTCCAAATTGGTCTTGTTGCAAAATCCCATCTTACCCAATTGACATCTTCCATTACACAAATCTAACTACGTTCTACCATGCTTCCCAAATATCTTCAACTAAAAAATATCCTAATATGTAGAAGGCATGAGGGAATGGAATTATATCACACAACCCAAAAAATATTTATCCTACAAATATGTTGTGTTGTGACAATAGGCAATCTCATCAATACGTTCCAATGATAGCTTCCCTCCAAACACCAAACAACCCATTTGATAGCCAAGATGGCATCTTAGGTAGAAATATCAATTAGAACTAAGAGTCCTTCATGTTTGGGCATAATGCGAACATCCCAAGATACTATAGGGAGGTCCCAATCCCCACCATAAATATTTAGATGTAGAAGTTTCTCTAATTTATGAAATAAAGCTCTATAGGGAAGCTAACAAGAAACATATTAAATATGTGAGGCCTAAAGGATTCTATTCACAATAGTTAGTTTCACAACAAACTAATGGTACATGTTCTACAAAAAGATAAGATTATGCTACAGATGCTCCAAAAACCATTCCCACGTCGTTTTTGAAGAAATCCCTTGACCAAAGGGGATGCCAACATACATTAATATCAAATATGGACAAGTAAATTCCCAACTGGGAGGAATCCAATTAGGAGGCTAATCAATGTTGGGAATGTTGTATTATTTTCTTATAAATTGACTAGAAAAGTAGACACTTGATTAGAGTGAGAGGTGACAAGCAATGAAAGTTTGGTCAACCAACCGACCAGAATAGACATTTGGTTGAAGGAAAAATACTAGTTGATAGGAAGTCAACAAAACAACCAAATATCAATAGGAAATTGACCAAAGTGGACTGATTCAAGTTGCTTGTAACAAGAATAACTAAAAGTGGTTAGAAAGTTATGGGTTGTCATTAATGAGCAATTTGTTGTATTAAATCTGTAAATAAGATGTAATGTATATAAGGAAATATCATGTCATGATGTAATAAAGTGTGATTTGTGGTATGACAAGTCATTACTATAAATACCTATCAGAGTGTTTCATTAATAGATTAGTGAAAGCTCATTGATTTGATGGTTTTTGTCCAAGAGGGAGGCTTTAAGGGTGATTTTAGTGTAAAGTGTTGTGTGGCAATGTCTTGCATTTGACGTGTATGAGTTAATTTTAAAACCTATTTTAATTAGTATTAAGAACTGATTGTTTGTATAAAATCTATATTTTGTTGTGAGAGAGACACCTTTGTTATTGAGAGTTTGACTTAATCTCGGATCTCGGAAATACATGTTATAGTGAGATATTTCCGAAAACATTTACTTACAGTTAGAATTGATAACATATTGAGGATAGTAATTGAAAAGTTTATTGTGATTATTCTTTTCTATTTTGAAGCTTAAAATGGAGGATCTCCTTGTAGATTGAGAACAATGAGCTGCAGTTGACCTACAAATGACTCCTATTGGAGTATTGAAGGAATATTGAAAAAAGTTCGATAGAAAGGCAATGCGTACAATACATATTTGCTTAGAATATTCTGTATTATTGAATGTATTAGAAGAATGCACTACAAATAATCTATTGTAAATATTTGGGAACTTATACCAGTCAAAATCTCTAGTGAACAAGTTGTTTCTTTGAAAGACGTTATATATTCCGAGGATCGGTGAAGATGACTCGATTATAGAGAAACTGAATGATTTCAATAATGGTATGAATCAATTGTTCTCCATGGATATTAAAATCACCAAAAAGGAGAAACACATAAATGTATTTTGTTCTTTTTCATATTTCTAGGTATCTTGGTTGTGGCTATTGGAAGCAATATTACCACATTTAAGATCAATGATATGGTCACACCCTTTTTGTAAGAACATGGAAGGTTTGACCCATGATTCCTTAATGATAAGAGGTCATCTAGTGCATAGAGGAAAAGGAAAAACCTCAAGTAGAAATTCAAAGTCGAGGGGTACATACAAGATTAGATCTCTTGGTCCAATGATGAGAAGATGGTGATGAATTGGTAAACTTGGGAATTATAGACAAAATTGCAAGTCAATGGAAGTAAATAAAGAAAAATGGTCTTAGGAAGGTTAATTGACCAATGCTAAGTATTCACAAGAAGAGAAACAAGATGTGTATTTTTCCTCCACAAGTACACCATTAGGTCAAGACTCTTAGTTGACCGACTACTTGGTGCCTCAAATCATATGACACCTCGTAGTAAATTGTTTTGTGAGTATGAGAATATCAATGGTGGTGATATTATACAGGTAGATGATTCATTAAGTAGGATAGTCAAACCATGTAAATTTAATTGACTAAAATTGAATGATGGAAGACTAGTAACACTTCCAAGAGTACTGGATACTCTAGGTTTTGCTCAAAACCTGATGTCAGTTAGTAATACAGGGAATGCATGTGTGTAGTCTATATTTGATAAAGATACATGTGATATGGTGCAACCGTAGTGATGGTAGGGCGTGAGGAGTTCAGACAAGAACCTTATACAAGCTATTGGGAAGAACCAACACTAACGAAAGTCTTAATATGGTATATGTGATGCCTGATAACATACCTTCTTTTCTATCCATCTTGACCATGTTGTGGAATCAAAGGATGGGACATTTAGGTGAGAAAGGTCTGTGTGGCATGCATAGTAAAGTTATGATTCAAGGTATCCTTAATTTATCTAAAGAAGTTGACTTCCATGTATTATAATTTGCACTGTGGATCTAGAATCTAATATAATCCTCACTTATAATTGCAACATAGATAAGCAAAATAGAGAAGAAATAATGAGAAAGAAACATAAGAGAGAGAAATCAATTGCTATAAACTCCATCTTATTCTTATTCACAAAAAGGTTACATTTATAATACATCATCAAGGAGGAAATTTGATACCCAAAGAGGAAATTCGAATAGCTCACAATAATAGAAAGCTTAGATGTTACTAATTCCCCAAATAATCTAGACAAGTGTTAGTCCAACTCAAAGATAGAGGTCACAAATGGGAAAGATTAGGCTTGGTAGGTCATGAGTGACATAAAAATCAGCAATGAATGGATTTTGAGAGAAACAAAGGTAAGTTTCAAGAGTTCAAATCTCTTGTGAAGAATCATACTGGTAAAAATAGCAAGGTGCTAATAATTGATAATGAAGGGGAATTATGTGGAAATGTGTTTGAATTGTTCTATGGACAACACGAGATTGACAAAACACAACTCCATACATGCCTCAACATAATTCGATTTATAAAAGAATGAGGTTGTTTGCATGCTAATGAGGGTATTTTTTGACATGTTAGAGACAATAGAAAATTGAAAAAAACATACATCCCTAAACTTACATGGATATTTTGAGACACATACACAATATATATTTTTACGAGTAAAAGAGATGAAATGTAGGAAATTGAATAGTGTTTCCAAATATATAAATATTTCTATTGAAAATGTTCGTAACCATATAAAGTTTGATATTTTTAACACATTTCTTTTTCTTGACAAATTATAAGGTATATGTTTTTGTTGGTGCAACCTTTCAATGCCTAAATATAGGAATCAACTTACAAAACTGGTAGACAAATAAAGAACAACTAGTACTAGTGCAACACTATTTTTCCAAAATAAATTTAATATTTTTTAAAATTATCTAAGTGATCGAATGTTGAAAATAGTACACCAAGTGTGGGTGCATCCTTTGAAGGTATTAATGCAATGATAATGAAACATTTTTTTATAGTATGTAGAGGTTCGTGTCTAGTAGTGCAACATACAATTTTTTTTCAAAATTATTTAGAAAAAAAAACGTTATGGACAAGACACTAATACTGCATTTTTGAGTTAATGAGTCCTAACACAAGAAAAATAAGAAAAAAATAGGAACAAATAATTGTTGTTTTTAATTACATATTGGAATCTACAGGAAAAGTTCTATCTGGGTCTAAAAATTTATAAAAAATTATGGCGTGTAGAATATTGTAATTAACAATCCTTAAAACACATGCATACTGAAAAAATGGATGGAATTGACAAGTAGCCATTGTATACCACATTCCATGGCATAGGCATTGTATATCCAAAGCAAAATCAAAAGTAGGAAAATAGGCATACGGATGCCGTGAGACCATGTGTGGAGGGTCGAGCACAGTTTTAATAAAGTGTACATGTTTATTATAAATTCAAATTCTAAGCCCACCAAAACAAAACCTTTCTACAATTTAGTACCATAAAATGTGTACTCATTTTAGCATTACAAAATGTGTATGCAAATTTGATGTAGGTGCATCGAGTCAAAGTCCTCTATTTTTTTATTGAGCAAGGAGTGCTATTTTTCTGCTTCCATCTAATCATTTCTAGAAGGATAGGGTTATTTTTTAATTTCTTGTAATTGTTTTATAGATAGGATTAGTTCGGATGTGATAATGGAAATTTTCCACTGATATCGTCGAATCTTGAAAGAGGTTTCTCGATGATAGGTTAGTTGTAGATTTACTTTCTCAGAAATTTTAGTTCCTGCTTATTCGGATCTAACAAGTTTGACAAAGTTCTATATTAAGTGTCGAATGTAATACTAAGGGCATGAATAAAGTTTGTGAATGAATGTACGCATGAATTGTTGATGGAATGAAGAACAGATTTGTAGCTTTTGCATGAATATTTATAAGAATTATTTTTCTTCTTTCAATAACTAGGAATGTGTTAAATTTCCTTGTGTGAATGAATTGCTTGAATTAGTCAATAATCCCCAAAATTTGTTAAGATGGATATTTATTCATGCAATGCAATGCAACAAGAATGAATTGATCATTTCACTGATCAATTCGTCTGCAACAGTATGAGTTAAATATATGTAATTTTGATAGATCGTATGCTAGAGATAGACTTTGCAAGAAATTGACGGCTCATAGGAATTGTAGAAAGAGACTTGTGGAAGGAAAGTTGTGGAAGCCCATTTCGGAAAAAATGGGAAGATACATACGCAATGTACAATTCACAATTGCAAAAAAGTTGTTGCAGAAAGGAGCGTTGCGGTATATTTATTGCGGAATTGAAAAGTGATCGCCATGAAGATATCTCAGATCAACGAACTAGAAAGGTCGTTAAGGAGATCAATGGATGGAAGTGATTCCACTTTGGGAACTTATGTTGAGGTTAAAATAATGTAGGGGATACTAAATTCTAATAAAGAAGAGGAGAATTCTTGATTGGGTTCTTCCAAACATTCAATCAGCTTCCTAAGAAAATGATTTTTATCAAGGTTTTTGTTGATTAAGATAAGGTAGCCCGCTGGCTCTAAACTAGAATCAGTTTTGGTATCAGAGCGAATATCAGAGGCTATAGAAAGATGTGACCAAGGAGAGGATGAGAACGTGGATTTCCAGTAGGAGGTGGTTGAGGAATACAATATGTGGAGATAGACAACCAAAGGGAATTAAGACAAATCCAAGCTAGGATGGAGGCTATGGAGAGAAGAAATTCATAGTATAGACACCAATAATGAAGGGGAGTCCTATGAAGAGGAGCAAGAGGAGCTTGCTGAATAAATGCAAGTATTGAAGATGCTATTGAAATCTAGTAACAAGCCTAAAGTTGAATTTCCCATGTATGAAGGTAATCTGAATGTTGAAGAACTCATGGACTAGATAAATGCTCTTGAAAAGTATTTTGATTTCGAAGAAATTGAGGATAAAAAGAAGGAAAAATATACGGCGACCAAACAGAAGGGACACACAACTATTTGGTAGGATGAACTTCAGATCCACAGAGAAAGAAGAGGTAAGTCCAAAATCAAAACTTGGGATAAAATGATAGATAAAATTAAAATTCAATTTATGCCTAAGGATTATCAGTTGACTCTCATTAGACAATTACAAAATATTAGAAAAAAGGGTATGATTGTTAAGAAATACACAGAAGAATTATTTAATATGAGTATTAGAGTTTGACATACAAGAGGGGACATATAACAAGTGGCCATATATATAAATGGACTAAGATATGAGATACAATATGAGATCAACTTTTTAAATTTAAAGACTATTAACGATGCTTATCAAGAAGCCTCAAGGGTAGAAGAGAATATACTAAGAAGACAAAACCAGAAGAATCGAGGAAGAAGTACAACCAGAGGAAAAGGATCTCCAAACAAAGGAGGTAAGTTTCAGATGTCTGTTGGATGAGGAAAAAGGTTCTAGTAGTCAAACACCCCAAAAAGGAGGATTCATAGGAGGAAGTTTTAATGTTAGAGGAAGAGGAAAAAATAGAGAAGTAAAATGCTATACATATGGAGAAATTAGACACATGTCATGGGATTTCCCAAAGAATAAACCTAAAGCTTAGAGGAATGAAAATATTGCTGAGGCTTGTGAGGATTCCAATGAGGAAGAAAAGATGAATAATCCTCCTAAGGAAAGAGAATATATTATGATTTAGATAGTTATAGTGAAGAGATATAATAAAGTGCATGAACCAATCCAGAGGAAGAGTTTGTTTAGGACTAAGTGAAAGTAACAAGGGAAGTGTTATAAGATGGTTATTAACAGTGGTAATACAAATAATTTGGTCTCCACTAAGATGGTAGAGAAGTTGGGATTGAAGAGGATATGTGGTACTTATAATATGTGGTATTATAAATATGTGGTATTATGTGATATAATTCCTATGGATGTTTTCCTTATAATCTTAAGGAGGCCATGGAAATATGATAGAAAAGTTTTTCATGATGGAAGGAAAAACACTTATTCTCTGGAAAAAGATGGAAAGAAGAATACACTGTTACCTTTGAAAGATGAAGTTGTCAAATAAGAGTAAGGATCCAATATTTTACTGATGACTGGGAAGGAATTGTTACAAGAAGCAAAGAAAGGAGAAGAACTGCATTTTTCCCTTGTTGTCAAACCAAAGGTAATTTTAAATTCTACAAACTTAGATGCTTTTCCTACTAAAGTTAAAATCATACTTGATGATTATGTTGATATTATTGTGGATGAGTTTCCAAATGATTTACCTCATGTGATAAGTATTATTAATCACATTGACTTAATACCTGGTGCACATTTACCTAATAAGGAATCCTACAGACTGACTCCTCAAGAGAATCCAGAGATCAAACAGGAGGTACATGAGCTATCGGACAAAGGTTTAGTGAAATAAAGTTTGAGTTCTTATGTTTTACCCACTGTGCTTAGCCCAAAGAAGGATGGTGGATGGCATATAAGCACTGACTCTCAAGTAATCAATAATATCACTATCAGGTACAAAATTCCCTTACCCCGCATTGATGATTTAATGGATTGTATGAGTGGTTCAAAATATTTTTCAAATATAGATTTGAAAAGTGGTTATCATCAAATAAGAATAAGGGAAGGGGATGAATGGAAGACTACATTCAAGACTAACAATGGACTGTATGAATGGTTAGTAATGTAATTTGGGCTTACTAATGCACCTAGCACTTTTATGAGATTAATGAATTAGGTCTTGAATGATAGTGTATCTGGATGATATTCTGATTTTCAGATAGAATAAAGAAAAACATTTGACACATCTTAAATTGGTGTTGGAAACCCTGCAAAAGGAGAAGTTGCTAATAAATCTGAAAAAACATAGTTTCCTGATGAAAGAATTGATTTATTTGGGATTCACAGTTTCAAAACAAGGTTTAAAAATGGATCCAGAGAAGGTGCAAGGAATTTTGAATTGGCCAAATACAAGGAATGAATATGAGGTAAGAATTTTTCATGGTCTTGTAAGTTTTTATAGGAATTTCATCAAGAATTTTAGTCATGTTTGTGCACCCATAATAGACACCTTCAGAGGAAGTAGACAACCTTCCAAGTGGGCAGAAGTAGCTGATAGAAAATTCAAATTGTTGAAGAAGAAGATCACTGAGAAGCATATTCCAGATTTACCAAGTTTTGACAAAGTTTTTCAAGTAGATACAGATGCTAGTGGGACAATAATAGGGGTTGTTCTGAGTCAAGAACAAAGACCAGTAGCATACTTCAGTGAAAATTTAAATGAGGAAAAACATAAGTATTCCTCATATGATAAATAATTGTATGTTGTTGTGCAAGCTCTCATGAAATGGAGACATTACTTGATTCCCAAAGAATTTGTACTATATTTAGATAATCAAGCTTTGAAGTTTATAAATATCCAACCTAAATTGAATCATAAACATGTTAAGTGGGTGGAATTTTTGCAAAACTTTACCTTTATGATCAAGCATACAAGTGGAAAATCTAAGAAGGTTGTTGATTCCTTAAGCAGAGTAAATTTGATTTTGCAGGAAATTACAGTCATTACTCTGGGATTTGAAAATTTGGTTAATATGTATAAGGAAGATGTGGATTTTAAGGATGTATATGCAGCCTGTGAGAATTTGGTTTTCCACAATAGAAGTCAATGGTTGGACTACATGCTACAAGAAGTATTTTTGTTCAAGAGTAGTAAATTGTGCAATTCCTAAATGTTATATGAGAGAAAATTTGATATAGAAGAAACACAATGGAAGCTTGTCAGGTCATTTTGGATAGGACCAAACATTTCTCAAGTGAGTTCTTTTAATTTTTGGCCAGGAATCTAGCAAGATTTAAAGAATTTTGTTGAAAAATGCAGAATATGTCAACATGGCAAAGGGAGGAGACAAAATATTGGACTGTATTAACCCCTACGTATTCCAACTAGGACTTGGGATTTCATCCTTATGGATTTTGTTCTAGGATTTCCTAGAACTCAGAGTGGGTATGATTCTATTTTTGTGGTAGTAGATAGGTTTCAAAAATGGATCATTTTATTGCTTGTAAGAAGACCAATGATGCAACAAATATTGCTAATTTGTTCTTTTCAGAAATTATGAAGTTACATGGTCTGCCATTGATCATTGTATCAGAAAAGGACACCAAATTTGTTGCTCATTTTGGGATAACTTTATGGAAGAAATTGGGTCCTAAGCTTAATTTTATATTTTATTATCGTCCTCAGATTGATGGCTAGACTGAAGTGGTAAATAGGAGCTTGGGAAATATATTGGGAAGTCTTGTTTATGAGAATACAAAACAATGGGATTAAGCTCTTGCTTAAGATGAGTTTTCTTACAATGATTCAGCTAATAGAAGTACATGTATAAGTCCTTTTCAGATTGTGTATGTGATGCACCAAAGAGGAGTGCATGAACTTAAAAGTTTGGGAGGACATGAAAGGAGAAGTGCAGATGGTGAATATTTTGCATCTAGTATGCATGAGCTACAGGAAAATGCTAAAAAAATGTAGGAAAGTGTTGGAAAGTATAAACAAAGAGCAGATTTGAAAATATGGGAAGTTAATTTTCAGGTTGGAGATTTAGTAATGGAATATCTAAGAATGGAGAGCTTTCCTAAGGGGACTTACAAAAAATTGATACTCAAGAAGATAGGACCTTGTAAAATTTTGTGGAAGTTTTTTGTAAATGCATACGAAATAGAACTTCTTTTCAATCTTCAAATTTCTCCAGCTTTTAATGTTTCGGATTTATATCCTTCTAAAGATTCAGGTGTTTAGAGAGAAGGAATGATCTTAGGTGAATATGGTCGATTTGTAGATTGGAAAGGACAATTAGAACAAAAATAACAACCACAAATCGAAGCTATCCTTGACAAAATAATTTAAAGAAGATCAGAAACAAAGATTATTTTTAGTATTTGGTTAAGTGGAAAGTTCAGTTGTCTGAAGATGCAGCATGGATGACTGAACCAGATATCTCCAAGTACAATGTGAACCTTGAATAACTATTGAAGAATTATTTTCTTCCCCCAGAGTATGATGTAGGAGAATCGGGTCAAGGTCCTCTATTTTTTACTTGAGCGGGAAATGCTATTTTTTTGCTTCCATGTAATCATTTCTAGAAGGATAGGGTTAGTTGTTAATTTTATGTAATTTTTTTATAGATATGATTAGTTTGGATGTAATAATGGAAATTTTCCATTGATGTCCTTGAATCCTGCAAGATGTTGCTCGGGGATAGGTTATTGTAGATTTAATTTCTTAGGAATTTCATATCCTTCTTATTCAGATCTCACAAGTTTGACACAGTTCTATATTAAGTGTCGAATGTAATACTCAAAAAAATGAAGAAAGTGTGTGAATGAATGTATGAATGAATGGTTAATGAAATGAAGAACAGAGTTGTATCCTTTGCATGAATATTTATAAGAATTCTTTGTCTTCTTTCAATAAACAAGAATGTGTTAAATTTCCTTGTGTGAATGAATTGCGTGAGTTAGTCAATAATCCCCAGGAATCATTAAGATGGATATTTGTTCATATAATGCAGCAGGAATGAATTGATCATTTCGCTGATCAATTCATCTGCAATAGTCTGAGTTAAAGATCTATAATTTTGATATATCGTATGGAAGAGATAGACTCCACAAGAAATTGACAGCTCATAGGAATTACAAAAAGAGACTTGCAAAAGGAAAGTTACGAAAGCCCATTTTGGGAAAAATGGGAAGATACATCTGTAATCCAAAATTATGAAAAAGATGTTGTGGAAACAAAGTTGCAGAAACTCAGTTGTGAAAAGGAGCATCGCGGATGATTTATTGCAGAATTGAAAAGTGATCACTGCAAAGAGATCTTAGATTAACAAACCAGAAAGGTCGTTAAGGAGATTAATCGCTGGAAGTGATTCTGCTTTGGGAACTTGCGTTGAGGTTAAAATAAAATAGTGGATACAAAATTCTAATCAAGAAGAGGAAAATTCTTGATTGGGATCTTCCAGACAATCTATCAACTTCCTAAGAAGAATATTTTAATCAGGTTTTGTGTTGATTAAGATAAGATGGCCTACTAGCTCTTAACTGACATCAAAATTGTAATGCTTTAAAATGACTGCACAATATGTAATATTCGAATTTCATTGTGAATAATTTTTTTTGGATATGTTTAAATTATGGACTTGGTTCATCATACTTGGCTTGGTGATGATAACATTGAAAATAATTAGATGGTTATGAACATATTTTGACTTAAAATTTTGGGTGGCTAGGTATATAGGATGAATGTCTTTTGACTTGGATGGATAGGTATATAGAATGAACAAAAAAAAATTGACTTCCTGTTACATGGAATTTTCATCCTCGCCATGCTCATGAAACATGTACACCTTTTCCTTGGTTTGATCCCTGAAGTGCTTGGCAAAAACTCTTTGGAAGATGAGTTCTTAGGTCTTTTCCCTTTGAAAAAAACTTGTTTTGAGAAGGTGACACCCCTTTCTCTCTAACAAGGTGGATAACCCCCCATTAACACAAAGTGCATCATTGATGCACTTTTCTTGTGTATCAAGTGCGTTAGTTCCCGTATGAAGGCAAAAAAAAGAAGTTTCGAGAAATCTCTTGAAGGATACCCTCATGGAGGTTTATTCCTTCGATTTAGGTTGGATCTCACTTTCCTACCAAGTTAGTAGGATCCCACATCATCCTTCTCCCTTAATACTCTCATCCCTTCCTCATCTCTTTTGTCCTATAAATGCAAACTTAACCTCATGGGATAGGGGGAGCTAAAGGATAACAACCAAATGTTGGAGAAATTAATCCAAATATCTTATCTTTGATAGTTTTTTTATTGAGGAAAGGATATGTTTGAAGGAATCTTCAACACCAAGGATCTATATGGTTGTAATTATTTCCTCTTTGATATTAACACATTAATGTCTTCCTTTCCCATAAATAATGTGTAATTTATGTTGATTGTACAACATCATGACTCATTCTCCATGCTTCTGAGTAATATAAAGTTGGACTTGTGAGTCATATCATGTTCTATGCATCCTCATATGATAGAGGTGTATATATTGCATTGTAAACCTTGTGAGTAATATCAAATTGAATCTTGTCAGTAATATCAAGACTAGACTTATGAGTAATATCAAATCAAGTATTCTCATAGAAGGTACCCTATGAGAATGGATCTCCAATTGTGGAGATGATCTTGTGTTGTATAAATATTGAAGTATTGTGTTGTATCAAGACTGTGGAACTCTATTTGTCAATGTGGTTATACTATGTGATATATTTCTAGTCATGGTCACTGGGTTCTTAGGGATTAGGGCTTAGATACCCCTAGAGTGAATTAATTTACCATATGACTATATGGATTCAGGTAATATATATGATCATCAATATGTAGGGAATAATTATTCTGAGTATGATATGATAAAATCGATACATAAGACACATATGTACCATGCATTAATTATTTAATGATAATAAGATAAAGAACAAAGAAAGAGAATTTGAATTCCCCATGCAAATAACTGAGTGAAATCAAGTTATAAAGATTCGGTAAAATATGAATGCCTCAATCAATGCCTCAGTCAAAGCGTTAATTGAACTATTAATGAATGTAATCATTTAAGTAAAGAAGATTTGAATGTTCATGAATTAGCAAGCATCAATTAACTAAAGAGATCCATGCAAAAGTTAAAAATAGAAATTGTGCATGGATGGCACTAAGAGTAAAGAAATGATGACACTTAATTTAGCATATTAACTAAGTGATCAGTAGTCAGATAAATATTGAGTTAAGTTCAAATTAGTTAACATTCAGTTCAGGTAAGTTAACATTCAGTTCAAGCCAGTTAACATTCATTTCAAGTAAGTGAAAATTCAGTTCAAGTCAGTTAACATTCAATTCAATTAAGTTAACATTTAGTTCAAGTCAGTTAGTATTGAGTACAAGTCAGTTAACATCTAGTTCAAGTGATTTAGCATTCATCCCAAGTCATTTAGCATTCATTACAAGACAACTAACATTCATTTCAATTTAGTTAACATTCATTTCACTTTTAGTACAAGAGAGTGAACATTCACTTAAAGATAATTGAGGAAAGGAAAGGGCGCTAATGTTTTCATGGAGGGATTTATAGTTAGTTCCTCCTTCTAAATGAACTATCTAGTGCTCTCAATGTGTTTACTGAGCCTCCTATGCGCTACCTTCTGCATGCTAGGGTTTTTTCCTTGGTATTAATATGCTAGGCATATGGAAAGCTCAAGACAATTGCATACAATTGGTTTTGCAAGGTTGCATTGGATATCTCTTCTCTATTGCTGAGGTGCTATCTATTATTAGGAAATATGCTTATGTGTTTTATAAACAATTCTTTGAAAATCTATCTATCATACTCAAATAATTTTTGGGTTTTTTCATCATCTAGATTTGGATAGTTTTCCCAGGGTATATTTGGTCTCTCATTGTTGATTGATTTATATGGATTATTTATGGAGCTAATTTATGTAGATGATATATTTATGAGATTCACATGTCACTGATATAGTCATATGTGGCTGACTTATGACATACATATGTGCTGAAATTGATTAATAAAAGTTTTAAAGTTCAAGTTTCTTTGATTTTACTCAGAACATCAAGATGGTATTAGAGCATAGGACATGAAGGAGCTTAGTTTTGTGCAACAAGATAATCCTACATATAAATTGAATATTTGAGAAAAAATATTGCATCCATGGCATCTATCTTCATTCGACTACAAGGACGACTTGAAGGAAAATCAAACTTCAACACATGGAAAGCGAGGGAGTTGAATATTCTTGAAGAGCATAACCTTGACGGTTATGTATCCATAGTGGTAGAGGATCCTACCACCAATGAAGGGAAAATAAAATTAAATAAGAATCAAGTGAATGCAAAGGATATGATCTTTGATTCGGTTAAGGAAAATCTCATGTCCATGATCATTCTATTGAAGACTACAAGGGAGTTTTTTGATACACTCACCAATCTTTTTAAGAAGAAGGCCTCAAGTCAAGAAGAGGGGTTCATCCAAAGTAAGGTTGTGTATGCTAAAGAGGAGAATATTGTCCTCATGTCAAGAATGAATATTGTCCTTTCACTACAAAGAAGCTCTTCCATTCAAGTGAATAAAGAAGGACTTCATTATTCTCCACAATGGTGCAGAGATTAAGAGGGATTCCACACAAAACAATAAAAGATAAGTAATTTATATTTTTGTTGTTATATTTTGTTATAAATTAGATCTATTTTTTTAATATGTTCCATGACTATCATACAGAGATATGTATTCCCTGACTTTGGAATTGGGTTGAGCATATACATTATTGTTTTCGTTTTATTAGCATATTGTCGATCTCATGAGTCCATATTATTTTATATAATATAGGACTGATATAAATATTAAAGTTTCCTTCATAATACATGACATAGAGGGGTGTGTGCTTACTTCATGAGTTGTGAACATAGAACTGCATGATTGGTCATAATACATAAGATAGAGGGATTCATGCTTGCTTCATGAGATATGAATATGGGGCTGCATTTCCTTCATAAAATATGAAATTTTGAACTGATATAGGACCGATATGGGGTTGAAAAACATCACATAAGATATGAGTGGGGTTATGTCAAAACACTAATTTAGTCTATGTACATATCTATCTGAACCATTGCCAGTATGTTGAAATTTTTAATGTGATCACATTTCTTGGTTATTTAATGTTATTAATCATTTGAATTATTTTTATTATATGGAAAAACATATTCCCTGACCTACAAGAAGAGAATGGCATGGAGTCATTTATATGGTTGATCTTGAAAGAGAGAAGATCGGGACATTCCTATGTTTCTTAGGAAGAAGACATAATAGAATCCCTAATTCTATTCAGCTAAATGTAAATACTCCTAAAGGTAATGTATTTATCTTAATTATATTCATATATGTGTTATATATAGAGGAGTATGAGTCTCTATGATGGAGGACTCCAATTTATGATTCCCACAACCTAGATGTTGAGAGGGGGAATCTAGATTTGCTAGCTCTTGGAAAAACCAGTGGAACTAGTTAAATTAAATTCCTTCTATGTAGAAACCATGTATGGTACTCATATTCAAAATGATTCTATATGTAAGAATCTTGGATGATTCTTATGTTTAGTGGAAAAATCATTAGATAAGATTTTCTTCTATGAGAAAATGTTCAGTAGAGTTGCTGAAAGGATTCAAGAACAATAGATTATAAATCCATGGTCACACACATAAAGACAAATATGATTCTTGTTCAAATTTGTAGGATCTCATAGATGTTATATATATCTATATAGGTCCCACGATTAGTTATATTCTTTGCAGTCAGTACATAGACATGTGCAACAAAGAATGTGTTGTGTTACCTACTTGGTACAAGTGTATGTGGATTCAGGCATGTGTCAATCAGTGAAAGTAAGTTTCACAGATATATGGATTCTGACTACTACAATGATCGATAAATATAACATCAAATATGTTACTCAGATAGAGCCTATTGTAAAGCAATAAAACTTTACAAAGTTCCTAGTTTGTTATATCCAAGGCATGGTGAAAAAAGGAGTTGTGTAACTCTTGTACATATCCATGGATGAGTAGGATTTCCATCGTTTTTACTAAGTATTTGTTTGGAACAATCTTAGTATAGTATAACAAGACTCCTCTAGTTGAAGAGGGGTATTGATGTATCTTCATAGACAAGAGTAGTTAAAATTTCCCAAACTAGTTTGTCATAATACATGACTTAGGAAGCCAGGGTCTTGTAGAAATTGCAACTCTAATACCATGTAGAAATAAATACTTGATGAAAAGAATAAACACATGTATATCTTTCTACAAATATAATTATCACAAGTATGCACAAGAAAAATAAAGAGAAGAATAAAGAGATTGAATACAAGAGAAATGATCCAATATCTTTCCAAGTATTATTAATCAAATGAATTGATTGATTATTACAATAGTATTACATCCTTATAAAGAAAAAATGAGTTGGTGGAAGAAAACTCATGCTAGCTCATAAATGAAACTAACCAAATGTGATAAACCTCCATAGGTGGCTAAAGCACTTTCCAAATCAGTCAAGGACCTCGCGAACTAGCTAAACCATGAGTGAGTTGTCATGAATGATGAAAAAACATGTTAATCCTAAACTCTAGAGGATCGGTTGGAAACAAAAGATAGCAGTTTCCTAGTTGACTAGCTTTACCTTATCCACAAAAAATCTTGAATAAAGTAGAATAAAGACAAAATCTATAGGAAGGCACACTTTTTAATTCTGGTAGTCAATAAAGTGGACATAATCAAACCAAAATCAAGATAAAAGCATTCATGGGGTATATATGGAAAGTGTTGACCATGTGGTGCAAGTGGATGCCAACTATCTAGGCTATTAGGTAGGAATTTAATAAAAAATGATTAAATATTTTTATCCTAAGTATTATGTGTGATCCAGGTCATGCTCGGGTAAATGCTGGGGACAATAGTTGAATGAATGATTCAAACACTATTATGGAGGAAGCATGAAAAACAACAAGTAAATAAGGAAATACACTATATCAACAGAAAGTATGTGTACATACAATATGCAAGAATTCCAGCCAATTTCTATTATTACTTCTTATCCATGAAGGTTTGTTGATTGTTACAATAGTGTACATTTTTATATAGAATCATGTTTCGCTTGGGTAACTACCCATTACGTTCAACTACAAGAATTTATAATGGTTAAGAAGTTCAACCGTCGTAGATGACCGAAGACAGAGGAATTCTGTCGATGTTCAGCAATCATCGATACTAACAAGGAATGTCAATATGTTATATGTCGAGCATGAAACCTGTCAAGGTTTTCAAATTCAGTTGTGTCAAGGTTTGGACTTGTTGAATTCAATGTTGAACTTATCGAATTAGTCAAAGTAGTTTAAGTAGTCGAAGTTCTAGAATTTTTTTATGTTTGACAACATGCCAAATGCTGGTTGGATCATTCTTCCTTCCTTAAGAAAAAATGGTCTCCATTGTGTATTTTTTCAAGTGAGGAAACGTGTTGGCTACTTCAGTAATGGAGTACCATTTTCCTTGCACAAGGAGTTGTCCATCTTTAGCCACTTGAAATAAGGGAATGGAGTTTCTCCTTGAATGGTGTATGTGTCTCCCCACAATGGTGTCTCAAAGAAGAGGTTCCTGAACATCTGGATGGATGTCTTTGTGTTCTGTTGTATGCAAGTCATTATGTTCCAACAATGGTGCATGGTATGGTGGAAGTAGATCTACATTGAATATTGGATGCAGGCCAAGACATATAGGAATATTGAGATGAAAAATATTTTCTCCAATCTATTTAAGGATATTGTATGGACCATATCGCAAAGGTTTCAAATTTCTATATGGTCCAATGAAGCACTCCTTCTTTAGATGTAACCATACCTAATCCCCAATTTGGAGTTAATGAAAATACGATGCTTATCGTGTCAGGCCTTAGCTTTTACATTAGTTCGTTTCAGCATTTCTTGTGCTTGCTTTTGGATGTTGTATATTTGATCTTTGAACTTTAATGCTTTCTCAATTTCTCGTCCATCGAATTCGGTGTCATTCGAATGTGTCGAGGAATTGATCAAGTAGATAGTCGCTAAGGGTTGAAATCCATAACAAATATCAAATGGAATCTTTCTCATAGAAATGTCTTGAGAATGATTGTAGTTGTGTTGTATGTATGGAAGGTTGTCATCCCATGGTTGACGATGCTTGTGGTTGTACATGTGAAGTAGTTGTACTACCAAGTGGTTTACAACTTTTGTTTGTCCGCCTGTTTGCGAATGGAAGGATGTCAAAAAACAAAGTCTTGTGTTGAGATGTTGCTAGAGATTTTTCCAAAAGGTGCTGAAAAATTTAGCGTCTATGTCAGAAATAATGGTCATTGGGAGGCCATAATTCTTCCAAACATGTTCGAAGAAGAGCTGAGTAGTATGATGTGTTGTCCTAGTCTTCTTGCATGGTATAAATATAGCCATATTGGAAACTCTATCGACTAATACTAAGAGTGCATCATGTAGATGTTTTGGTAGTAGGATATCCCATCCAATAGTCCACAGAAATAGATTCCCATGGTCGACTAGGAACTAGAAGGGGTGTGTACAATCCTTGTCGTCGATTCAACGGTTTAGCAATGGCACAAACTATGAACAATCAAATGTACTTGTTGACATCATATTTAAATGAAGGCCAATAAAAATACTTTTGGATGATAACAAGTGTTTTTACGATGCCAAAATGTCCTGTAGTTTTTCTGTAGTGTGTGTCCCAAATGAGAGTTTCTATGTGCCCACCGGTCAGTACACAAAGCTTTCCAAGCTTGTATAACAAACTATCCTTCAGAAATTCATTGGTAGTAGACAATGTTTTAGCTTGAATCTGTCAATAAATTGCATAGAAGTCAAAGTATACTAAATACAATTGTGGCCAAGTAGTGGTGTCATAACCCTGCATACTCATCACTGTAGACAGTAGAGTAATGGGTTGCTGGTTGAGATAATTGGCTGCAACATTGGATTTTCCTTTCTGATATTTAATTACCAACTAAAATTGTTGCAGGTAACTAATCCACTTGAGTTGTCAAGTTGTATGTAGTTTCGACATGGGAGGGGTGAACTGTAGAGGCTTATGGTCAGTAAGAATGATTGTTTCCTTGCCAAAAATGTAGTCTCTCCATTGTTTAAGAGCTTGCACAATGGTGTATAATTATTTTTCATACATTGAATACCTTCTAACAATATCGTTGAAAGTTTCAGAATGAAATGCGACTGGGTGACCTGTCTGAGTGATCACTGCGCCAAGGGCACAATATAATGGGTCCGTCTCAATATCAAAGGACTGATGAAAATTAGGTAACATAAGTACTATTGCAATACAAATATTTTTTTGAATTGTTCAAAATATTTTTGTTGTGTCAGTGTCCATTGGAAGACAATTTTCCCATTTCCTTTGGTCAACTGATTCAAAGGCGATGCGATGTGGATGAAGTCAAGTATGAACTGTCTATAGAAATTCACCAAACCAAGAAAAATTCTTAGTTCATGAATGTTTTGAGTAATGGGCCAATATTTCAGGATATTTACTTTTTCTGGGTCGACATGAATGCCTACAGAGTCAATTACATACCCCAAATATTTGATGCTGGTCATCACAAATGAGCATTTGTCCATGTTTAGATATAGTCGATATTGTTGGAGATGTTAGGAGTATTAATCCTCCCTTGGTCAAAACTATCTATTAGATTAATTTATCCTGACTTAGGAGTTTTAATTAATTAATTAAGTCCACTAGTATCATTGGGTCCACATGGCCTAATGGAACCACATGTACCAGTTACTAGAGTATGGGGAACACTACTAGAGGTTGACTGACATTGACTGCACTTGCATGCATCAGTTTAGATGCCTCATAGGCCAATCCCTACATTTCAGGAGCCACTAGGAGTCTCGACACCAACCTCCTCTAGTTATTTGGAGTTCGAACTAGTTAAGCTTAGTTTATTTCATTTTACATAATAATCAGTTTAGTTAGTGCCAGTTGTACATGGTTTCATGTGGATTAGGATTCTTTGCTCACCTACCACATCAGTTAGACTGATTTAACTGAGGATTACTAATTGTATGAGTTGTTTAGACATCTGGAGTTAACCAATTGTATGAGCTATTTAGACATACTGAGTTAGCTAGTCAGTTAGGTACAGTCACATCCAATTGGTAGATTTGAATTCCTCCCTAATGGATTCAAATTATTCCTTTATGTAAAGTATTGTAACACTGAATTTAATTAATGTCAATGATACTATAATTACCTGAGCTACACTCATCTGTTTCTTGTGTGGTTTGATTTGTTTAGTGTGTATATTCATTCTCCTTTTGCTGCAATAATAATTTATAACTAATTGATTGAAGATCTAAATGGAAAATCAATTTTAACATGGTATATGAGCCATCTCAAGAAGGCTTCATGTTTGTTTATCTCCATTGAACATCATAAGTAGCTGGGTTTCCACAGAAGTCCCCAATCTTGATTTGTTAACTCCAAATTTATTCAAAGTAGCGGTGTGGGCATGACGAACCTTGAAAACATTTTCATGTCGAGAGAAAAATCATGATTCTTACTTAGTTCATATTTTTTAGTGTTTTGCATTGAAAATTGACAAGTGTTACGTAGCTTTTGTGAAGAATTGTGGTCTTTTAGACAAAGAATTATGGATTTTCTACCTTCTACTCCTCGGATCCCCGCACCCTTCAATTATCTTGATTGGAGGGAAGATATGCAGTTGGACTTGTGCAAGCTTGGATACTACATGATAATACTTGGAAGAGAGGTTGAGCCCCATTAGCCAGTTGAGAAGAACAAGTTTTTGAATTTCTTAGATAAAGATTTTTGTTATATATGCATTCATATATCTAGAGATCTCCTCTTCCACATTAAAGGTTTGACAACACCCAGAGAATCCTTGAAAAATCTTGAAGACTTGTTTTTAAAACAAGATGAGCTTTGGCGCCACCTCTTATAGAATGAGCTGGTAGACTTACATCCCAGCAATCTAGAAACAATGGAGAAATTCTTTACTAAATTCAAGTCTCTTGTAGTCCAAAGCAGACAGTACAGAATAGAAAGAAATGATGAGAAAAATGTGCTCTCCATTCTTAGCAAACTTGGTCCAGAGTATTCAGTATTTGTCTCAATATTCCATTCAAAAATGGATTCCTTTTCGGATTGGAAGATTCCTTCACTTGATTCATTTTTTGACTCCTTAATCAAGGAGCAAGAGAAGTTGATTCAAATGGGACTCATCAAGAAATCCAAAGATCAATCTCTCCTAGTGACAGACTCTTCAAAAGTGCAAGCCAAAGGGAAATCAAAGAAGAAGGATCCTAAATCAGTTCATTCGAAGCTTAAACATAATCAACAGACTTCAGAAGGGGCCTCAGGCTCTAAGAAAAATAATTTTGAAAAGAATATATGTCCCTATTTTGCAAAGGGTTTCCATCTTGAAGATAATTGTATGAAGAAGCAGATTGATCAACTGTCCGCTCTCCTCAAGAAGCATAACATTACTCTCCCACAAGGAGAAAAGAATCCTGATGAAGAACTATAGACAAAAGAAGATCAAAGGTGCCATCCTTTGAAATCTATCCTTACTCAGTATACACCATACATAATTGATTTCGGAGCATCCAAGCTCATTGCTTCCTCCAAATAATCCTTCTCGACCCTTACATTGTCAAAGAGGCCTAATATTCACATGGGAGATGATTCCTAGATTCCAGCAGGATGAAGGGGCTCAGTGAGATCAAAGCATGGCGAGTTCAAGAATGTCCTCTATGTGCCCTCCCTTACAGCTAATATGTTTTCTGTTTATCATATGGATCATACAGGCTCTCCCAAGAGAATTACATTTGATTCAGAGATAGTTGAGATGAGAGAAAAATCCACTGGACAAATCATAGCGAAAGGTATTGCAAATCACTCTACCAAAGCTTATGAGTTCTCACATTTCTTACCTGTCTCTCCTCCTACAAATTTACTGTCTCATGCTAACAATACCAGCAATATTTGGCATGAGATATTTGGCCATCTCAATTTCAATTATCTTAAGCAACTCCACAATGATAAAATGGTTGAATGTTTTCCTTCCATCCAAAATTCCAATGGAGTATGTGTTGGTTTCTTGGTAGCTAAGCATCCAAAAAAGAGGTATGATGTTGGGAAGGAACATAGAGCTGACTCTATACTTGATTTGATACATGGTGATGTAGTTTGACCTATTCCCACAAACTCCATTAATGGTTTCAAATATTTACTCACCTTTATTGATGATTGTTCTAGGTACTGCTGGGTCTACTTCATGAAACACAAATCAGAAGTTTTTGAGACTTTTAATGTTTCTCATGCTATGGTTGAGAACAGTTTTAGTAAGAAAAACAAGTCCACAAGATATGTTAAAGGAGGATAGTACATCAAAGGATACTTCCAAAATTTCTCTGAATCAGAGGGGATTTGAATGGAACACTAAGTTCCATACACACCACTATAGAATGTTGTGGATGAGAGGAAGAGCAGATCATTGAAAGAGATGGCAACATGCCTTCTCCATTCCAAAAATTTACCTCCTTCTCTTTGTTCTGAAGCAGTAAACTATGCTTCATATTTGCAGAATAGAGTGCCTCATAAATCAATGGTTGGGACCACTCCATTCAAAGCACTGCATGGGTATAAGCCCAATGTATCTCATCTAAGATATTTTGGTTCCAAATCTTGGGCCAGAATACCACTTGACAGGAGGAAGTCCTTCTAAGCCCAAAGTAGTGAATGCATTCTACTGGGATATGCAAAAGATGCAAAAGATTACAAAATGATGGAGGTTGCAACCAGGAGATGCTTCATTGAGAGGAGTGTTGAATTCGAAGAAGATCAGTTGTATGACACACCACCATCAACAACATAGGAAGGTACAACCATTTCTCTACCTATTTTTTATGATGATGATTTTCTACAGGTTTCAGATTCAGATGAGGAAGATCAAATTCAGTATGATCATGCTATTGAGACTAAATCTCATGAGATTCTAGATCCAAAACCAGTATCCATTCCAAATCAAAATCCTAAGCCCAGATGGGCTCAAAATCTCCTAGATGCAGCTGGAAGTGGTGCTAGAAATAAAGAATACAAAAGAAGAACCAGGTTGCAGTATTAGAATGAACATGCTACACTATCTCTCACAGATTCACTCCCTATAGAATGGTGTAACAAAGTTCTAGGTCAGTGCTACTTGATGATTGTGAATGATCAGCTACATGGCCCATAGAAGAAGAAACTTGATCATTCTCTACCTTCACCATCTAGAAGAAACATACACATTCATCAGTTCAAAAGAACATTGAGAGGTTCACATGCACAACTTCAAGAGGATGATGCACAGCTGGACCATGCTGCTACATAGAGTTGCAATTTGCAACAGTGTTTTGCTCAAGTTATTTTTCTAAGGAGGAAGCTTCTTTATTCTAAATATAGCTTGCATTTTCTTAATTTTTTATTATTTTGAGGGGGGGGGGGTTTCCTATGAGGTTTTCCCCTATTTCCTCGCTTGTATTAAGTAACATTATGTCTTTTAGATTGTATTTTCAGTGACTTATGGCCTTGTTATGAGGGCCCACAGTTGTCCAAGTTAGGATTCAGGGGGGGTGTTAGGATTGTTAATCCTCCCTTGGTCAAAAATGTCTATTAGATTAATTTAATTTGATTTAGGAGTTTTAATTAGGTAATTAAGTCCACTAGTACCATTGGGTCCACATGGCCTAATGGGACCACATGTACTAGTTACTAGAGTGTGTGGGACACTACTAGAGGCTCGTTGACATTGAATGCACTTGCATGCATCAGTTTAGGCACCTCCTAATCCAATCGCTACATTTTAGGAGACACTAGGAGTTCTGATACCAACCTCCTTCAATTAGTTGGAGTTGGAACTAGTTAATATTAGTTTATTTCCAGTTACTTTCACTTACATCATAATTATTTCAGTTACCACCAGTTGTGCATGGTAGCATGTGGATTATGCGCCTTTTCTCACCTACCACTTTAGTTAGACCGAGTTAACTGAGGATTACTAATTGTATGATTTGTTTAGACATCTGGAGTTAACCAATTGGACTCTAATATTGATTGAGACATCCTAAGTTAGCTAGTCAGTTAGCTATAGTCACATCCAGTTGGTAGATTCGAATTCCTCCCTAATGGATTCGAATTTTTCCTTTATGTAAATTATTGTAACACCAAATTTCATTAATGTGAATGAGACTGTAATTATGTAAGCTACACTCATCCGTTTCCTGTGTGGTTTGATTTTTTTAGTGTGTATCTTCATTCTCCTTTTGATACAATAATAATAGAGAACTAATTGCTTGAATATCTAAATGGCACAACAATTTTAACAGGAGAGTGTCAAATACTTGTCGAAGTTGTCTGACATGTTCTTCCCATGATTGACTGAAAATAAGGATGTTGTCGAGATAAAAAATGACACACTTATCGATGAAGGGTCATAGAAGGTCATCCATATATCTCATGAAGGTTACAGTTGCATTAGTTAAGCTAAAAGGCATGACTAACCATTCAAACAATCCTTCCTTGATCTTGAAAGTTGTTTTGCATAAATTGGTGGACTTGATCAGAACTTGATGATATCCCAACTTAAGGTCAAGATTTGTAAAGAACTTATCACCTTTAGACATTCAATGAGTTAGTCTATCCTTAGATGATGGTATCTGTTCTTTACTGATTTTTTTTTTCCAGATCCCGATAGTCGATGCACATGTGCTAAGTCCCTTCTTTCTTTGGAACTAGGACGAATCGACTTTCACAAAGAGAGGAGTTGGGGAAGATATGACCTTTGTTGATCAAATCCTAGATTTGTCTGTGAATTTCTTCATTCTCAAGAATGGATCTTCTGTAAATAGATGCGTTAGGTAATGAAGAACCAAGAACAAGTTCAATGGAGTGTTTTACCCGACAATGCAGAGGTACTCCATTCGGCTGTTGAAATATGTTTTTGTATTCCCCAAGAATGTGGTAGATTTGTTGCTATCTTCAAGATCTATTCTGGTCAGTGAGTAGACATGTTGCTGCAGTATTCCTTGAATTCCAAGGCTTTATTGTAATTAATCTGAACTTCTGAGCATGATTGATGAGATTCTTTGTTTGTTTGGAAGTTATCATAACAATTGTTGATGTGTGTTATTGCTCTAGTATGTCATACCATTGATTCCATATTTTGACAATCACCTTATGTGGCCATGACTAATATGTACTAGGTTGATCCCATAGGTACTTTTTTTTGAATAGGGATTCGGCTACGAAAAGTGGTGCCACATCACATAATACTTCATCTTCAAAAGGATTAATGAAGTAGGTGAGTCTGCATTTGCGTGTGATTCTTAGTTCTTTTCCATCCTTCATCCAACCAATATTGTAAGGATGATTATGTATAGTGGTGACAATGTTGGAATAATCAAAACCCATCCCAAGATTTAGGATAAAATAATTAATCTCTTTTGATTAATTCCTAGGTGCTATACTAGCTAGTTTGCACCCAAACCCATTTTTGAGGTCAAACATGCCAAAAATGCCTCATGGAGTGATTTAGAAAGATTCTGGATAAGATCCTTCCAACCTACAAACTTCCTAGAATGGAAATTGTGCATTACTATTTTTTTCAGTCTTTCCATCTTTTCTACAATTTTAAGGCAAAAGCTAAAGCTAGTTTTAAGGTGGACTTCCTTGTTTTTTGCACCAACTCACCTCCCTTATTTTCCTCATATAAAGGCATGATAAATTAAAATTTCCATCACTTATGACATGTACAAACTCATTCAACAAATTTGTCATCCTCTTCACTGATTTGGAAAGTGCTTTATCCACATATGGGGGATTTTAACTAGTTTGGTAAGCATGCTTTTGTACCAATTCGAATAGCTTCCTAAAGCTTTTGAATCCTTGGAGTATCTATTGTATGAGACACCTAAATATATTTAATGATGGCTGACATAAATTAATATCATCAACAAATTTTGTATTATAAAATATTCGATCTCCTTCTTGAGTGTTACTTGCCATATTTTCAAGCAATTTTGTGAGTTCAATTTTTTTAAGCTTGGGATTAATTTCCACATGGTATCAGAGCTATAGTATCTCAATTATTCTCCTCTTCAATTTTATTTTGTAGGGTCAGTATCATTCACTAGGAGTGCAGATTGTTTGGACAAAAAGTGCAGCTGAATTATGGATCAATACCAATCAATCATCTTGAATCCATTCAACTACTTCAAATTGAAGGAAAGGATGGAGTTACTGATGAGGAGTAAAGGCCTCTTCAGACTAACCATGGAAATAAAAGCTGATCCAAATGCAGCAACAAAGAGGATCAAATGGCATAATAGGAGAGATGAGGTGTATGGTCTCTTATGTCTTAGCATTTCCAAAGACCTTCTATTTCATCTTGATGGTATTACATCACCGAATGAAGTGTGGGAGAAAATCCAATATTTTTCTGGGAATACATATATGATGAGAGGTTATCAACTGGAGAATGAGCTAATAGCATTGAGTCCAAGTAGCTTTGAAAACTTGCAAGTCTACTTCTCAAAATTCATGTCACTGGTTTTGTAACTAAAACAATGCGGTATTGATAAGGAAGATGAAAAACTAATATTGGCCATTCTTTCGAAGCTTGATCTTGATTATTCACTATTTGTTTCAACCTTTCATGCCTCCAAGTTGACAAATCAAAATTGGAAGATGCCTTCACTAGCAAATTTTAGGGAATCCTCTACTGAGGAGCAAGGCAAATTGATCTTGATGGGCACCATCAAACCTTCCAAAGATCAATATTTGGTTGTTGGAGATTCCAAAGACAAGGAGAAAACTAAGAAGCCTCTAGATAAAAAATGAGACAGCTCCAAGTATTAAGAGAATTCCTCAAACTCCAAGAAGAAGAACTTTCGGAAGAATAAAGGTAAAGTAGAAGGAAGAATGTGTGTATACTGTGGTAAGGGATTTTATCCTCAGAGCTCTTGCATGAAGAAGTAGATAGATATGTCGAATCAACTTCTAGAGAAGATCAACATCTCCTTCCCTGGTGGCATAAGAAATAAGGAAGGAGGATCTAGTTTTGAATACCAAGAGAGAGTTCATGCCCTGGTTGCAAGAACTATAAGATCTCCTTCCTTTATCATTGATTATGTAGCTTCTAGGAATATGGTTTAAAAATAATAATAATTCTCATGTCTTGATTATTCAAAGGGTCCTAATATTTTGGTGGGAGATAAATCAGAAACTGAAAGCAAGGGTAAAGGTAGCATATATTTTGACCATGGTTCCTTCAATAATGTCTTGTATGTCCCAAGTCTTGCTACTAATATCTTGTCAGTATACCAAATGACCCACACTAGGTATCCTAAGAAGGTTGTTTTCTATCCCAATGAAGTTGAAATATATGATATTGTAAATGGTAGATTCAATGCTAAATGTTTTTTCGATCATAGTTCTATAGTTTACATTTTGTCACACTTCATGTCTTTCCCTAACCCCTATGATATCCTCACACATGCCCATGAAACAAGAAAACTTTGGAATGAGAGGTTTGGTCATCTGAACTATAAGTACCTTTCAAATTTTTTTGATAAAGATATTGTTTCAGTATTACCAAAAATAAAAAATTTCAACAGAGTCTCTCAAGGTTGCATTCTAGGAAAACATCCAGAGCATAAGTATGAGAGAGCCAGTCATGAGAAAATCTCAGCACCTGTTGAGCTCATTCATGGTGACATTTCTGGTCCCTTCCCTCATATGTCCATGAGAGAAGACAATTATGTCCTTAATTTCATAAATGACTTTTCCAGTTTTTGTTGGGTTTACTTTCGTAAACTCAAGTCTAAATTTTTTTACCACTTCAAGGCCTTGGCTGAGAACCATTATGGGAGGAGAATCAATATCCTCATATATGATAATGGTGGTGATTATGTCAAGTATGAGTTCACTATTTATTGTAAATATGTAGGTATACATATGCATCACTCTATTCCTTACACACATCAACATAATGGTGTGGCCGAGAGGAAGAATAGAAGTCTCAAGGAGATGGATACATGTATGTTGGACTCTAAGAATTTTCCTCCAAAGTTTTGGGATGAATATATAAATAGTGCATCATACATATATAATATCCTTCCACACAAAAATCTTGATGGATTTACCCCTTTCGAAGCTTGGAGTGGGCACAAACCATATGTGTCTCATTTCAGGATTTTTGGCTCAAGAGCATGGGCTATAATTCCACTACATAAAATGAGGGATTTGGAGACTCAAATAAAAGAGTGTCTATTTGTTGGGTATTCTAAATATTCCAAAGGGTACAATCTGATACACATGATCACTCAAAAATCCTTCATTGAAAGGAGTGTTCAGTTCAAAGGAGAGGCTATGGTAGCAACTGAAATTGGAGAGTCCTCCTCACCTCCTCCAAATTTGGTTGTAAGTGAAGGAACTAATGAAATTTATGATTCTTATATGTATGATAAAAATTATTTAATTGAATATCCAAACATCCAAACAAGGCCAAATTTGGAATAAAAAACTATCCATGCAGCTGGGGAACTAACTGGGAATCCTGGAGATCGTAGGAGGACTAGATCTCAGTTTGAGAGTGCCATTTCTGTCAAGGGCCCTTGTTTTGTGGATAAGTGTTTTATAATGGTTGAATATGATCCATAGACATATCAATATGCATGTGAAGACCCAATATGAAAAACATCCATGAAGGAGGAATTTCATTCGCTCCAAAAGAATGATAAATGGGATCTAGTCACTCTCCCCACTAGAGAGAAAGCTAGTTAAGTGTAAGTGGGGTTTCAAAAATAAATTTGATGTGGATGGTTATAATTTGAAATATAAGGAAATTTTAGTATCCAATGGATTCTCCCAATTCCAAGGAATTGACTAAAACAATACCTTTGCACCAGTTGTAAAGATGGACTTCATAAGACTAGTTTTGGCCATTGCAGCTTCGAAGCAGTAGGAGGTAAATCAAATGGATATCCAGAGTGCATTATTACATGGGGATATGAAAGAAGAAATATATATGCAACATAAATAAGTTTTTTTGACTAATCCATCTCTTGTGTGCAGGTTGAAGAAATCATTGCATGGGCTAAAACATGCTCCCAAATCTTGGTATGCCAAGATTGATGATTTTTGCTATCACTGAACTATTGTAGATGAAATTATGATACAAATGTTTATTTGAATCTGATTCATGGATACTTAATCAAAATTTTATTTTATGTGGATGACCTCTTGATCACAGGAAGTTCCAAGAAATAAATTTACTCCTTGAAGGATGCAATGCACCATACCTTTTCTACAACTCATTTGGGATTGTTAAGTCAATTTTTGGGGCTTGATATTTCTCAATCAGATCTTAGAATAAAATTAAATCAATACAAGTATGCTTCATATATTCCAAAGAAGTTAAGATTGGATGATTTCAAGCTAAGAAATACTCCTTTCCTTTCAAGAGTTAAGCTTGAAGAAGCACAATCAACTCCATTGGAAAACAACACCCTGTATAGGAAACTGGTTGGCTATCTTATCTAACTGACTCATACTCGACCTGCAATGAGTGTGGATTCTAGACAGATGGATCAACCTCATGAAATCCATTGGAGAGCAGAAAAATAATCGTAAACTTTGTACAAGGAACAAAAACTCATGGGATTCATTATGTTGCACAATCTAGCCTAGAGTTGATTGGCTTTACTGACTTTGATTGGGAAGTTGATAAAACTGATAGGAAATCAATTTAAGAAAATTTTTGTGTGCTTGTAGATGGACCAATCAGCTGTTCAAGTAAGAAATAAAGTGCCATTTCACTTTCATCTACAGAGGAAGGGTATACATGAGCTTTGAATGCAACTACTCAATGTTTGTGGTTGCAGGGAATACTTGGAGAGTTGGGAATCGAGACAGAGACTTATACAGTCATCTATTGTGAAAAAAAAAGTACCATTCGTATCTCAGCTGATCCAGTACTAAAGAAAAAATCCAAACACATCAATATCCATATGCACTACATCAAAGTACTTGTGCATGATGGGGTCACTGATCTGCAATATTGCCTTTCACCTGAGTAAGTTACAGACACCTTCACCAAAGTATTTTTAGAGAGGAATTTCAAAAATATTAAATCTTTACTTGGGGTAGCTTATCATTTTATGAAGATATATTTAAGACCATATTTCATACAATTTTTTTCATGTCCCTGTTTGAGGGAGGATTTTCTTACTTGTGGGATTGCCTCTTTTCCTTGTTTTGTATGGACAAGTAGTATGTAAAGGGTGACTAATCCTTGTTCCTAGGTCCTATATCTATGATATTTTCTGATATTATACTTGAATTTAGGCTTAATAGGGGGTGTTGGAATAATCAAAACCCCTCCCAAAACTTAGGATAAATAATTAATCTCTTTTTATTAATTCCTAGGTATTACACTAGCTAGTTTGCACCCAAACGCATTTTGGATGTCAAACTTGCCAAAAATTCCCCATGGAGAGATTTAGAAATATTATTGATACAATCCTTTCAACCCACAAACTTCCCTGAATGGGAACTATGCATTACTTCTTTTTCCAGTCTTTCCAACTTTTCTACAGTTTTGAGGCAAAACCTAAAGCTAGTTTTAAGGTAGACTGCCTTATTTTTTGCACCAACTCACTTCCCTTATTTTCCTCATCTAAAAGAATTATAAAGTAAAATTTCCATCAATTATTAGCTGCACAAAAGCATTCATCAAACTCATGAGCCTCTTCACTGATTTGGAAAGTGCTTTATCCACCTATGGGGGATTTTGACTAGTTTTGTAAGCCTGATTTTGTACCAATTTGAATAGATTCCTAAATTTTTGGAATCCTTGGAGTATCTATTGTATTAGAGTCCTACATATTTTTAATGATGGATGATGTAAATTGATATCATCAACAATTTGTGTATTATCACATATTTAGTCTCCTTCTTGAGTGTTTCTTGCGTATTTTCAAGCAATTTTGTGAGTTCAATTGTTCTAAGCTTGGGATTAATTTACATAGAAAAGACCAAATTTTCTTCACAATATCTTCATAAATGAATTTCTCTGGTTACCATTATCCAGAATCAGATGTAATGTATTTTTCTGAACCCATATCCGTGTATGGAACAAATGCTGTGATTCCTCCTCATTGACGATAGTCAAGGATATTAGAGTGGTCAAAGTCGAAGGAAAGAGGGTTGATGCATCTGTATCAGATTCTACCAAGGTTCTGTCAAACAAGTCATATGTTGACAATTTTTCCAAAAATGTCTTCCGAGCTTTGCATTCTAACGTATCTTGCCATGTTGAATTGTGGTAATCACACCATTTCCCGGTATCAGCTTGTTTGCTGCGATCCTTATCGTATTTCTGAAATTTATTCTTATGATCACTGGGATTTGGCAGAGTCGGCTGCAAAGGGTGATTAAACTTGTCGAAGTCGGCTTGTTCATGAAATGTTCTTTTCCTTTCTCTTTCACTTCAATATTGCTAGCGTAATGAAATGAATATGCAAGCATACTAAAAATTAGAAACTCCATTTATTGCTGAATGTATGGGGATAATCCATTGAAGTACTTCAGCACAAGCAATTTCTCTTCTTCTTGGATGTAAATTCTAGCCATGAGTCGATAGAACTCGTCTGTGTAACTCTGCACGGAATGGTATTTTCATTTCCTTATTTGATGCCATTTCTTGTACTGTTGTTCAAGATATTTGGGCAGGTAGAAATCCTTTTCGACGTATTAGACAAATTTTTCCCATGTATGTATTGGGTCGCCTTCTTTTTCCATATTCGTCAATAAATTTTCCCACCAGCAATGTACTGAGGTTGACATCTTTAAGGATGCGATGGTGATATTTTATGATTCAGAGAGTTACTTCACAAAGTAGTGCGATTCCATTTATTGTGCCCAATTATTGACAGATTCCATGTCAATCTTTCCTTCAAGATTCGATATGTCCATATTCATTTGCACTTTAAAGGGGAGGCTTTTATTGGAGTGAGGTCATGTCAAGGATTACATGGATGTCGAAGCAAACCACATGAGAATCTCACTGAACTGGGTGAACATTTTGGTTTGCTGGTGAGCCAGTGATTTTTCTATGATTTGGTCTATCTCATCAATTGCATGTCTATTGTCTTCTTCTTCAACCATTTTTTCTGAAGTTGAAGGAACTATCTACTTGTGTTGTTGAGTTTGCGAGCGTGTTTGAACAACCATAATTTAAATAACTTCGATGGAAATGTTGATGTAACTTAAGCTCTGCTACCAATGATCTAGGTCATGCCCAGGTGCATGCTGGGGACAACAGTCAACTGAATGAGTCGAGCACTGTTATGGTGGAAGCATGAAAAAAGGAAAAGTAAAGAAAGAAATACATTGTATCGACAAAAAGTATGCATACATACAATATGAAATAATTCGAACCAATTTCTATTATTACTTCTTCTCCATGAAGGTTTGTTGATTGTTATAATAGTGTGTTGAGGCCTGGAAATTCGCAGGTGACAACAGAAAGGGATTCTCCCCAATTAGTGTTCCCAACTAGCCCGTTGATTTTTTGGTATAGGGAATCCGTCCGGTTTGCGGTCTGGCTACCGTAGGTCAAGTAACAAAACAAAGGATTTACTGGTTGCGGCTCGGTCCACCGAGTTTTTTGTGTTTTTTTTTAACTTTAAGAAATGAAATGCAAGTGCCTAACTAAATGTAGAGTGATCAGGATGCAGGGAGCGGTCACAATGTGATGCGCAGGTTCTTACCTCTCGTCTTGTGCTCGCAAGCAACCAAATCAGATACAATAAGAAATAAACTAACTATCTAATCCATCCTTAGGGAGCAGAATTATCATGTTGGGTGAATAATACAATTAGTACATGCATTGTGAAATGTTTCAGATGCTGAGACTTTCTTCCAGAACACATGAACACTCTACAAAATATTTCAACAACCAGATAGCTGATTATTTATGAACAAGCCAATATTACTCACCATGGAAAACCACATCACAAAATTAAACTTAAGAATATTCCAGCAAGAACATAGGTTCATAAATCAGAACATTCTCACAGTTAAAGAGTTGTAGCTGAAAACGAAATAGTTCCTCTTCACATAGCTCAATTAAATACATGTGATGTATTCCATATTGCACCTCTTCCAGCAAGCAAAGTTTGCAGTCTCTCATGTAAAACGAAGTAGTTCCTCTTACAATAGATGGTTTACAAAATTTCCCAGGGAAAAATCCCCTTTTCATTCCTACTTTCAGATATTTAAACTACAATTTGTGACCCTTGGGTTGCCTCCTCTGTCTCCTTCTCAGCTTCCCCAATGCTTCAAATTCTTCTACGAACTATTAGTAACTGACAAGTCTTCAAGTTCCATCTCTTCGTTGCCATTCACCGTGTCTTTTCTTTCGCTTGTTCTTCTAGCCTTGGTTTGATCCACGCTAAAATGCTCATCTATACCTTCTTTCCATCGTAGTTCCACCAATCCCTTAGATCCCCCTGCGTAAAACAGAAAAGCATCATTTATGTATTTATGTTACATAACAAAATAGCAAGATCTACTCATGAAACAACCATCCCGCAAGGAAATTACTAGGCGCCGACACCACTACCTCGACCATGGCAGGAAACTTACTGGAGGTTCAACAAGACTCACGTCGGAAAGGGAAACCACTCCGTAGGTGGGAAACCATTAATCGGACGCCGGAAGGGTAGGACATCGAAGGTTAAACGGGTCTCCCCAGCCGCAACGGTGGACAAGACCAGGGTTGAAGACATAAGTTAACCGTGGGTGGGGAAAGACCAAATCGGATGTCGACAGATACTCGCATCGAAAGCTCACTAGCTCTCCCCAGCCGCAACAGCGGGAGGGTATAAGCTACGGTCCAGTGATTTAATACCAAAATGAATCAGGCGTCGGAGGGATCCAGACTTCAGATGAATAAAAAATATTGGAGCCGCAATGGCAGAGGGGCTGGAACTTTGTAGCTTCCGATATAACAACACAAAGAGGCCCAATCATAGGAAAAATCAACGATTAAAACAGCGCTAAGGGTCAACTACAGC
The DNA here is from genome assembly GCA_001517045.1 of Pseudotsuga menziesii. Lineage (NCBI taxonomy): Eukaryota > Viridiplantae > Streptophyta > Pinopsida > Pinales > Pinaceae > Pseudotsuga > Pseudotsuga menziesii. The sequence continues at coordinate 104,661 of LPNX010088013.1, read as the reverse complement.
CAAAGTCATTTTTTTCTTTGCGAAGGCTTCCTTGGAGAACAAGATTTTATTTTTTTTCGGCTGGTAAACCTGACATCCACGACTCGAACCAAAATTGAACATGGCACACATAAATCTACGGGCATCCAACTCCAAAGTAAAACAAAAAGAAGACACGTTCAAGAGGCCCAAGAGTTCAACTATCAAACTGTGCGAAATAATGAGGAGGGGACCAGAAATTAAACATTAATTTGGGGGAGAACGGTTGCGGCAGCAACAACTGGTGATTATCTGGTGAACCTAGATCTTTGGGTGATTATTTTTCTTTGAGTAGTAAAATGTTCCTCAACAAAAGCATCCATTGAATTCTTCCAGCTATCCGGATTTCTCAAATAACCGAAGTGTGTACCTTAATCATTGATACTAGTCCAATTTGGGGAAGGTGAAAACCGAGACCTTCAAGTCCAGATAACTCTGTTGAGGCCAGCGTATGAGTCTCATTATTATCCATGTCTTTAAGTAGCTATCAGCGTGGACACCACGGGATTGTAGCAGACAGTAAACAGCAATATTCATTTGTTCCTCGTTCCCATGCCATTTTAACATTTTGTGCTTTTGGACTTTTGTCCCTTTCATCTGTGCCCTTTTTTTCACCTTTCTTACTGAATTTTAATTCAGGATCCTCTATCCCATAGTGCCCTTTAGTGTGAGTGGTGTACTTTAAATTTCAGCTCACGGACGGAGAGGATCTTTTGGCAATTTTAGTATTTATGATTCAGCACCCGCTTTGATTTATGATGCTTTTATAGAAGTTTGACTTTTTATTTGCCTTTTGGCATTCACTTCTTGGCTTGGGATCATTTATATTTAGCACACTGTTCACCTTGCTCTTTTCCATGGGTCCTCCGTTATCACCCCTTAGACATTTAATTGTGATGTGGATGGAGCCTCAACATAGTATTCCAGACTCTTTGAATCCGGTGCATCGTACAGGGATTAAGCAGGACTTCAATGCACACAGAGATTTCGAGAAAACTGCTGGGCTAGAAGAAATTCAAACAGCAATACACAGTCCGACTACTCAAACATGTATACTGTTCCCAGAAATTTCAGTGTTTCTCAAATAACCGCTAGTTTACTCCCTTTATTGAAACCAATAAACTTAAATTTAAACAAAAGGAAAATATGACTCAAAAACAAACAGAAAGCTTATTTATGTACAAAACAGAAAAACTCAAACAAAAATTCAAGGAAAATAAGGCTTGAGAACCAAACCATTAACTGGCAAGTTCTCCTCCCATCCCTATAAATCTTGTAGCTTATAAGTAGCAGGGCCAAGTTTTGCTGTGATTTGAAACGGGCCTACGCACAACTGCTAGAACTTAGTATGCTTTCCCTTCTCATCGTGAGGATGATCCCATTTGAGAACTAGGTCTCCCACTTCCAAGTCCTTTTTTCCAGCTTTATGTTTTTCAAACCATCTTTTGACTACCTCCTGCTGTTGTTTGAAACGTTCTCTAGCCTTGGATCTGGCCTCTTCTGCTTTCAGGAGATTGTATATTCTCATTTGCAGAACCTCATCATTTAACCCCCTAGACTCTTGAGCTAGTATGGAAGATGGAAGCAGGATATTGGGAGGCAGGATGGCTTCCTTACCGTACACAAGGGTATAGGGTGATGCTCCTATTGCAGACTTGGGGGTAACTCTGTCAGCCCACAGGGCATTGGGTAAGGCTGAGTGCCAACTTCACTGGTTTTCTATGACGGTCTTCTTCAGGATTCTAATGAGGTTTTTATTGGAAGATTCAACCAGGCCATTCCCTTGCGTATAGTAGTTAGCAAAATAATGTAATTTTATCCCTTTCTCATGAGCAAATGCAGTCAATTTAATGGATGAAAAGTATTTAGCATTATCAAAGACTAACGAAATTGGAACTCCAAACCTGGTCATGATATGATCTTGTAGGAAACTGATGACTTCGTCTTCGTTTATATTGCGTAGTGGGATAGCTTTGACCCATCGAGTGAAATAATCAGTCGCAGTAAGAATGTACTTGTGTAGTAGTGAAGAATTTGGTTTTATTTCTCCAATGATGTCCAAGCCCCATTTCTCGAAAGGCTCCATGATCATTACAGGATTTAGAGGTGCTGCTGCTCTAGGTTGTCTCCCGCCACATCTTTGGCAAGTGTCACATTTTCTGACGTGCGCATGTGCATCCCTGAAAAGCGTTGGCCAATAGTAACCAGCTCTGAGGACCTTATGGGCAGTAGTGTCCCCTGAATAATGTCCCCCAGCTGGACCATTGTGCAATTCAAACATTACTTTCTCAGCATCTTCTTTCTCCAAGCATCTCAGGAGGACTCCATCGTAGTTTTTCCTGAATAATACGCCTTCCACGATTTGGTAGGAAGCTGATTTCAGATGCAGATCTCTTCTTTGTTTGGAACTTGAATTTTCTGGCAACAGCCCTGACTGCAGGTAATGCACAAGGTCTCTATACCAAGACTCAGGGGCTGTGAATAAAGGACACACATCCATTACATGCAACTCAGCTTCATCTTCCCATGCTTGTTCTTCATTGTTTCTACTTCCAGTCATCAATTTGCATAGACCTTGACCTTTCACTATAGTGGCTGGCTTGAATTCAAGGTCGTATTCTTGAAGGGCTGTGACCCAGTTGCCCCTTCTCTCTCCCAATTATTTCTGAATGAGAAGAGACCTTACAGCTGGGTAAGGAACTATTACCTTGGTCCGATTTTTTAATATATAAGGCCTGAATTGCTTCACTGCCTTAAATACTGCGTATGCTTGCTTATCAATGGCTAGGTAGTTTAATTCAGACCCTTGAAGCCCAGTGCTCATGAAAGAGATTGGGAATTCATCACCCCTATCCTCCTTTTGGGTAAGCACGGCTGCCAATGAATCATCGGATGCAAAGGTGTACATAATAAAGTCTTTACCAAAGTCTGGGATTTTAAGGGAGGGAGCATGTGCAACATCAGTCTTGATTTTGCTGAAAGCATTATTTTCAGTTTCAATCCACTTAAACTGTGCATTTTGCTTGACCATCTGCTGCAGTGGCTTAACAGTATGGGAAAAATCAGGCACAAACCTTCATATGAAATTTATTGTTCCCATGAAAGATTGCATTCCCTTTTTATTATGGGGCATAGGGATTTGTTCAATGGCCTTAATTCTTTCTGGGTATATAGATATACCTCTCTTTGAAACTATATTCCCCGGTAACTTGCCCTCTGTGACCGCAAAAACGCACTTCTTAGGATTGAGGGAAATGCCATATTTCTGGCAGCGTTCAAAAATTTTCTTCAGGTGGAACGCATGCTCCCTTCTTTTCTTCGAAAATATTGTGATGTCATCAAGGTATACCACAACACTTTGTCCGATCAGTCCACGGAAAGCTATGTCCATAGCTCTCTGAAATGTCGCTCCAGCGTTAATCAGTCCAAAAGGCATCCTTCTATAGGTAAAAGTCCCCCATTTAGTTCTGAACGTTGTCTTCAATCTATCTTCCTCGGCTACTAACACTTGGTTGTAACCAGAGAACCCATCTAACAATGAAAACAATTCAAAACCTGAAACCATCTGTAACAACTGCTCCATGGGAGGCACCAGATAGTTGTCTTTATCTGAGGCGCGGTTTAAGTTTCTGAAGTCCACGCACAGTCTGATTTCTCCCGTTTTTTTCTAACTGGCACTAAATTTGACACCCACTTAGAGTGTCTAACTTTAAAAATAATTCTGGCATCTAACAATTTCTTTACTTCGCTCTGGATTAGTGGCTCCAACTTCGAGTGCATATTCCTTAACGGCTGCTGATATGGCTTGACGCATGCTTTAATAGGGACAATATGCTTGATGATGCTAGTTTCGTAGGTTTTCAAATCTTGGTACGTCTAGGAAAAGACATATTTGTACTATTTAAACAAATTGATGAACCTATCCCTCTCGACTGGTGAACAACATTTGCTGAGGTTCACAAACTTAGGATCTGTTTCAGTCCCTAAGTTTACTAGTTCGAACTGTAGAGTTCAGCTGTGCGTCTTTACGTTAGTGGGTCTTCTGAATTTTTCATCCAAGTCAAACATCTTCTCTAACGTTCTGACCCCTTTAGGGACGAAATTGTCAAATTTCATCTCGGCTTGGTGTTTTTCATCATCGATAATGGCTGCTTTAAAGATCTCATCATTTGTCAAACACTCAATTTGATCGTCATTGTCAAATACTCGCAGGTTGGTGATCATGTCAGGTACTGAAGGCCTGAAAAGTAATTCAACAGAACATCTGTTATTAGTGGGTACCAGCTTGGCGGCTGATGTGGCCAAAAGATCAGCGGCCGCATTTTTCATTCTTGGGATTGAAATAATATTGAATGCATGAAAAAATTTAAGCAAATCCCATACCTCATTTTGGTAAGCTTTCAAATGGGGAGAGACACAGTGTATTTGATTCCTTATTTGCTTTACAACTATTTCTGAGTCCCCAAAAACTTGAGATTAATTTTTACTTCATCAAAGTCATGGTCATGTAAAATAAAATTTCAGTACATAGCTACTGATTTGAAGATTGCAAATATGTGGACAAGCCACTTGTTAGGTCCCAAAATGCCCCTTTTTAACCACATCCATTATAACCTGTTTGTCTTGCCTTACTCTATTCTGGGCACCAAACAAATGTTCTTTCCTCAATCGAGCCTTGAATCTTCATATGTATGATTAATTATTGTTTCATCTTATTAATGCTTATGATTGCTATAATCAGGACTTTGCTTCTTGAGTTATGCTAACACATTATGATTTTACAAAGATAGTGCAAGCTGTGAGAGAATACATGTGTAGAAGTCTGAGTGGTCAAAACAGAAGATGAGCGTTCACTACCAGCTGTGACCTACCAATTCTATTTCTACATGCGAATCCAACCAAGGGTCATCAATCCACGTGGGTTGCAACAAACTTAGCTACAACAACATGTCGCTTCTTAAATTTAGCTACAATCATTAGGGCATATCTTGAATTGGTTCTGTTATTCATTTACTGGATCAACTAACAAAATTTCCTATATTCCCTACTTCTATTTAATTCCACCCATAGTTGTAACAACGCAAGTAACAGGGAAGCCTAAAGATTGTAGATCTTCATGGCTTCCTGATATTAGTGGGTGAGGGTTACAATTATTGATGTATAAGTACTGGGAAACATTCGGAGCCAAGGGTTGGATAATATCATATTTTACTATGTGACCTGTAACAAAGACTATACTTTCATTCCACCATTTTAATACAAGGAGCAGGATTCTTCAGATATCTGTGTTTTAACTTTCGTTAGTTTCGACGTCTCTATTCAAAGGATGATCCTGCCTTCCCATTGATATCGCCGAGTTAATTAGATGTTTTTTTATTTGGTTGTGTTGTGTGGAAGTTACATTAGATGCATTTGTTTCAGTAGCTGCAACAATAATGTTTAATCGTTGTGTTTCCTTGAATATTCAGTATTGCATTTCCTTTAAGCTGTAGCAGTGTGGTGTGACATTCGACTATGTAGGTTAATTTCCTTTATGCATGTGCGTCAAAGCTGTAACAATAAATCTCTTCCTCAATTCCTTTAAATTACTTGTCTTTCTCGGGTTTGCTAATTCATGTAGACTATAGCTTAGAATTGTTTGATTCAATTCCTGTTATTTCTTATTCCTATATTAAGGTTGGATTAAACTAGTCACAATGAATTTATATATAGTCTCGTAAATTAGGATTTAACTTTCTGCAAAATTAAGTATAGATATTTATTTCATGAATCATTCATTGTTGGATTGAATTTGTAGGGAAGTCACTGCAATTCTGAATTCTTAGATAGGTAGTTTAGATTAGTTTAATTATGGGAGGAGTTTGACTAAATAGATAAGTAGGATAGTTTATTCAGTTAATCAACTACTTAGTGTTTAAGCACAGACAGTGTCAATTATCTTTGAAATAAAAATACTTCCCTGGGTTGATAATTTATATTGAGCATTTTGCATGATGGTTTTAATTAACTAGCATATAGAGTGACCAACACCGGTGTTAATAAGGAAGTTGATATACGTCTAAGATAAGCTGGTTATGGCAGGAAATTTATGCTAAAGTAGAGAATGTCTCCCTCACTCAGAGGGAGCATTGATTGTACAACATTAGGAGTCATTCTTCGAAATTTTCAGTAATATCAAGTCGGACTTGTGAGTCATATCAATTCCTATGTATCCTCTTATGATTGAGGTGTTGATGTTGTATTGTAAAGCTTGTGAGTAATATCAAGCCGAGTCTTGTGAGTAATATCAATACTAGACTTATGACTAATATCAAGTCAAGTATTCTCATAGAAGGTACCCTATGAGAATGGATCTCCAATTGTGGAGATGATATTGTGTTGTATCAAGATTGAATTATTGTGTTGGATCAATACTGTAGACCTCTAGTTGTTGAGGTGTCTATAATATTTGATATATTGCTAGTGATGGTTACTAAGTGCTATAAGTCTCCTTTATGGATTATCTACCCCTAGATTGAATTAATTTACCATATGACTATATGGACCGGATTAATATATATGATCATCAGCATCTATGGAATGATTCTTCTGAGTATGATATGATAAGATGGAAAAATAATACACATGTGGACCATGCATTAATTATTTAACGGTAATTAGATAAAGAATAGAGAAAGATAATTCAAATAGCCCATGCAAATAATTGAGTTAACTCAAGTTATATATCTTTAGTAAAATATGAATGCCTCAATCAAAGAATCAGTTGAACTATTAATGAATGTAATATGTTAAGTAAAGAAGAGATTAATGTTCATCAATCAACATGCATCTGTTAATTAAAGAGATTTATGAAAAAGTTAAAAATAGAAGTTGTGCATGGATGTTACTAAGAGTAAATATTTGATGGAACTTAAGTTATCATGTTTGTGGAAATTGAACCCAAGTGATATAACAATTGCACTCACAAAATTGCTAATCAAACATGCAAATTTACAAACAAAGGAGACTAAAATTGGAGCATAACACTAATCTGTATTGAATAAGTGTACAATAGACAACCTTATGAAGTCATAGGATGTTGCAATATATAATTACATGAGAAATCTGAATGCATAAGGATGCCATTCGAAATAGTCAAAAAGTAGGCTTACTAAATCTAGTCAAATCCCCCATAGGTGCATAAAGCAGTTTCCAAATCCACTTAGAGGCTCACGAATTGGAAAAGTCAAGTAGGCAAGATAATAAGGAATGGAAAGATAATTCATACATGCTTTTATTAGGATAAAAGGACGGAGAATGATGAGGGAAAAAAACAAGTCAACTACACCTAGTCTTACTTTCCCTTTTGCTTTATTTCTCAATAAAATAGGCAACTTAGTAGAAAAAGCAAATATGTGCTTTGGAGGATCTGGAATAAAGAAGACATGCTAAATATGGTTTCTAAGAGGTTTCCTAAGCACTCCATGACTCAGTTTTAGCAAGTTTGACTTATATGGCATGTGGAAGACAACTTGCATAGAGTGGAATATAGGAAACTATGCAAATAAGACAAAAATGAATTAATTAATGTCGAAGCTAGGTAATTATGGGTTGATTATTCTAAAACCCCCCCTTAAGCCTAAATTTATGAGTAAATATTAGAAAACTATAGGGCCTAGCAACAAGGCTTAGTCACCCTTTACATACTGCATGTCCATTTAACCAAGGAAAGAGGCAAAAACCCAGTGGGAAAATCCTCCCTTAAACATGGACAGTAAAACAAAATTTGGAAATCTTGTCATCAATCATGCTTCATAGCATGATCAGAAATCCCCAAAAGTGATTTTGGATTGCTGAATGTCTTCTCACATAAAACTTTGGTGAACATGTCTGCTACTTGTTCTGAAGATGCATAGAAGAGTAGGTGAATGGTGCCATCATGCACAAATTGTTTGATGTAGTGCATATGGATCTCAATGTGTTTGGTTCTCTATCTCTGAACTGGATCATTGCAGATTTGAATAGTGCTCTGATTATCACAATAAATAATAGTTGAAAACTCTGATTCGAATCCACACTCACCAAGTATCCCCTACAACCATAAACATTGATTTGTTGCATTTACAACTCTTATGTAGTATGCTTCTGTAGATGAGAGTGCTATGGCACTCTGTTTCTTACTTGACCAGTTGATTGGTCCTTCAGCAAGCATGAAAACATATCTTCATGTTGACTTTTGATCTATGTTGTCACCTAGCCAATCACTATCAGTAAACCCAATCAAATCAAGATCAGATTTAGCTTTGTAGAAGATCCCATGAGTTCTTGTTCCTTGAACAAAGTTAAGGATCCTTTTGGCTACTCTCCAATGGATCTCATGAGGCTGATCCATGTATCTTGAATCCAGACTTACAACATAAGAAAGATCAGGTCAAGTGTGTTAACCCAAAAAATCCCTCACTCAGCTCTACATGGCCTACACCACCTAAGGACAACCATGCATGACCCTCATTTCACTCCACTGGACCCCCACACCCTCAAAAAGGCTTAGGAATGAGCAAAAGGGCTTAAAAACCCCCAAAAAGAGCCTAAATAGTTATCCTAGGTGCTAAAGCCTCCAAAAAGGGGATAAAACCCCACAAGGGATATAAAAACCCCAAAAGGAGCTAAAGATAGGGAGAAAGAAGCTAAAATCCCAAAAAATGGGCTAAAGCCCCAACCAAGGGCTTAAAACCCTAGAAAACCCCCAAAAAGCTATAAATAGAGGGGTGGGGGTCACTCTCAAAACACTTCTCCCTTGCATACTATTATGCTTCCTGAGTGGATGCCTTGAGACCCTTTGTCTCTCAAGCCACCCACACTCACTCTCCTCCATCTTCCATTGATCCATAGCTCCCCCATCCAAGAGAGGTGCTTCTCCAAGCTAAGGCATGGTGGCCCATTCCATCAAGAGAAGGTATAACTTATTGTTTATGTTGTTTATTTGTTTTCTCTAATCCATAGTTTATTTGCAGGTGTATTACCTAACATGTTTTTGCAGGTAATTTGATTCTAATAGTTGTATGCACATTGTTGGAGCTAAACCCTAACAGTGTTTGCAGAGGGGTTTCCAACCATTTCTTTTATTTCGCTTCTATTTTGCTTTCTGCCCATTTTTCTCGCATTTCACCACTAGGAACCTACCCTTCTGTCATACAGATGGAAGGTAGCCATTCCTAGCCTATAGCAAGGGAGAAATCTCTGCTACATAATTGGCGACCATACCAGGTTGATCCCATAGGATCCCTGGGTCTGTTTTTCAAAATTTCAAGTTTTAGTTTAGTTTTTTGCCATAGGTTAATTTTTCTATTAAATCTAGTTTAAAATCTTGTTTATTTACATTTTATGTTACTGCTGAGCCTCCACAAGGAAAATCCGAGTCCATTTGGCCACAGTATAGGTTACTGTCGGCCAGATCTGACTCGGGGTCAAAAAAATTCACCTTTCGGAGTAGGTTGCACTTATCGGGCCTAGATAGGGGACCAGGTCGCTCATCTAGGCCTCATAGGTGTGACCAGGTCACCCTTTTACCCTTGAAAGGTGCGACCCCCTTCTATCTACAAAATATGAGCGACCCCCTCTCCTATTTCTAGAAAAATTTGACAACCCCCTCACCACATTTGACCCAAAACGTGTGATCTGTCACTCAGAATTGGGTTTTTAATAATTAAGGACTGTCAATGTAGCTCAGCTATCTTTGTCCATCTGAATTGTTTTATTCCTATTTCTATTTATGTTAACGACAATTTCATGTACAGAACAAAATGTAAATTAAATATTTAATGGGTTAATGAATATAGTTTGACTAAAACTCACTTAGAATCAACAATATTGCTTACCCTTCCTCCTCTACCTAATCATCACCCTTTGATCTGGCGGATTATTCCTCTTTAAAGATCCAATATGGTACAATGGTTTAAATAAGCGGCAGATGAAAAATCAGGCGGCAAAAATATAAGGATCGGAGGTCGGAAGAAGATTTCCTTCCGCAACATCGGAGCTCACAAGAGCTTCTTCCTTTCGTAACCTCGGAGCTCACAAGAGATTATTTCTTCTGCAACGCCAGAGCTCAGAAGAGCTTCTTCCTTCTGCAACGGCGGAAACTTAAAAGACGTTCAGAACGGATCAGAAGTCCGAGCAATTCGGCAGCCGCAATAGCGGAGATATAATGGATATCGCAGTCCACGACAGGCGCAATCTTGATTGGAAGGATAATGCTTCCGGAAGCCGCAACGGTGGATAGATAAAGGATATCGCAGTCTGCAATGACGGGCACAATCTTGATCAAAAGGATAATGCTTCTGGCAGCCGCAACGGCGGAATCCCAAGACTTATGGAGTGGCACAAACAACGACGTGAGGTTTGAAAACTCAAGGCGAAAATCAGGAGACTTTGCCATCTGCCATTCGCAACTACGGAAACCAAAGTAACATACGTTCTGACTCGAAAACCAAATGACAGCCGATTGAGATAAAGATCATCGGAGTAAAATAGCAGAGCCCGTTGCATATCACCTTTCCGCAACGGTGGAAGAGGAGATGACTAAAGCTTCCGATTCAAAATGCATTCACGCGAGGACGTTTCAAAATGGTTTTTGCAGTTTGGTACACAGTCTTGATGCAATGTTTCAGGGAATGGAACCGACGCATTGGTAACATTTTCTTGTGGTTCTTTGGTTCAGTTAAGGAGATGAATAGCCTGTTGTCATTTGGTAGGAGGATGGTGAACAGTCGCATTTTATTTTACGTTTTGGCTCCTTTGTAACGACAAAGATGAGATATAAAGGAGAGGAACCAGAGATGGTTCAAAAAAAAGACTCAGTTCATTGAGAGTGCAGTACATCATTTTCACAGTTATAGAAGCTTGGAGAGTTTGTTGTAAAAGGTTCCGGTGCTGTTACTGTGGAAGTTGACATTCTCTATCATACTTTGGATTTCGTTGCCCTACGAAGGCTGTTTTGTAATTTCCAGAGAAAGGTCTTAAAGACTTTGTACAACATTCTATTTTGCAGTTGCTGAAGTTGTTTCCAAAACCATTTTGTACCATTTTAAGAGATTAATTGGATCGGTACCCATTGGAGAGGGACCCGGAGACGTAGCCTAGTGGAGGGGGTGAACTCCGTTATCAACTTCCGTTTGTGACTCTGTTTCTGTGTTTTCTTCCTTGTATCTGTCTATCATTGTTGTGGTTTTCATTCATATTTTGAGCATTTAATTTCTGTTAATACTGTTCTGTTAATTAACCTGTTGCACGCATTCTTTTACAACAAACTTTTAATGCACTCAAGTTGAGGTCCTACGGATCACCCTTCAGGGTATTCTGGGATAAGACAAAGGGCATAGCTTGTATAATAATAGACACTTCACCCAATATTGTTTGAAACCAACAAAAATGAGTGACTTGGAAGGTACAGGGGGTAGAGAAGGAGGGCTTCTCACAACGCTCAATGACCTCCCTGTTTACCAACCTTGCATCTGGAAGGTGACCTGTAGATCTATGGATGGGCTTAACGCTATCACAATTTAGGATAAAAAATGGTATATGTCTAAAACATTTCTGATTTCGATTTACTACTTTTATCCACAATGACATGAGCTCTACGGAATATTCATAAACCATTTGCAGCCACCAGATAACAGAAAAACAAAAATACATACACAACCATACCATATAAATCAAACCAACTCAGTTCATGATGCTGAGTGAGCCAGTAAAATTTACAATTTACACTAAGTTAAACATCTGTATTCTTTGAGGACATAAGTCCCTGATTTCCTTAACTGTGGGAAGTACTTGGGCTCAACCCAGAAACTCATTGTGAGGAGTACCACAAGAATCCCAAAGTAGTTGGCCGCTAAGAGGAATTGCCAAGTGAAACAGGAAACGACCCCCACTGATTAAGTAGAACTCCCATGAGGAAAAAGCCAAGCACTGTCTTCTGGCAGTCTTGGTGGCTGAGTAACCACCTGCAGCTAATAGGAATCCATTGAAACTGGGGTCCAAAAATCATTACCACCTTTTTGACATACAAATTTGACAAGATTGATCCCTCATGCTCTTCCTCACGCCTAAGAGTCGAACCACCACAGTTCAGGTCATTAAATTGACATTTTTGAGACCATTCTGAACGACCTTCCACACCATCAGAATGCCACACAGCCTCTGATTCAGATTCAGACCCATATCAGTCTGAACCAAATATACACACTGCACCGTCAAGCCCCATGGCTTGTGCAAACCTAGATCCATTTTTCGGCATAGAAATTTCTAGTGGACCCATGTCCACACCACAAACCACCACCAACACCCATGTAGGTGGCCCAATCATGGTCATGCAAATTGTCATAAGCCAGCTACCACCACCCATATTGACCAGTCAAGTTGTCCCACCTATAACACATGGGGGCAGTGTGCCTTCAACCCACATTATCCCACTTGGGATACATGGGGGAAATGGCCCTTCCATATACACCACCCCTCCTACCACACTTAAAGGAACTGGCCTGTCCATAATGGTTCCACAAGTACCCCCAGTTACACAGGTGCATCATGTACCTGCAAACCCCACCACCATGGCTACCCCATCTCACATCAACCTAGGGTCAAACCTTCCTTTCATGGCATGTCTCAACTTTCCTCACTTGGCTTGGTTAACAAATGAACCTATCTACCATCAAACATTTTGGCCTCCCATGCCAACCAAACTTCCCTCAGACATTCCCAAGTTTGAAGGGAAGATAGGGGAGTGCCCCCAAAACTGCATCATGACATTTCATCTATGGTGCTCATCAAATAGTATCGTAGATGATTCGATCAGGATAAGGCTATTCCAACACACCCTCACAGGTGCTGCAACCAAGTGGTACATTGAGCTACCACAAGCCAAGTACCCAAATTTCAACTCCCTGGCTTTCATGTTCCTGCAATATTTCCAACTCCCCATCATATATGATGAAGGGGTGGAGATACTATTATCTTGCCGCCAAAATACTACAACCCACATAACTAACCACATCCATGAGTGGCAGCAACGCCGTAATTTGTGTAAGATCCAACTTGATGACAGGATATTCCTAGATTGGTTCCTTAAAACCTTTCTCCCACCTATAGCAAAGGACGTCACATCTGAATGTCCCCAATCTGAAGAGGAGGCCATCTTGAAAGCCCAGCAGTTTGATCTAATCTATGCATAGTCTAGATACCTTTACAACGTCATTCCAGATGCTCCCCGTGCAAGCACTTCCTACCAGGATGCACCGGGGGAATCCCATGCTGCAAATGGAATAATAGGTTCTATCTCTCACCAACCACAACACCATCTGACACCACCTACAATACCACCACAACCAAGCAACACTGCTAGTGTTTCCTACCAAAACCAAACTTCAGACTATGTAAGAATGATGTCTCAGTCCAGAGCCACAACTTCTTACGCTCAACCTGCACTACCACAGTAGGCTCAGGCCTTGGCTTGGACAACACAGCAATACGCGGGACAAATTCCCACATTTGTGGCACCGACACCCACCCAAATATACTATGCACCACTGGTGCAAGTTTTTCAATTCCCCACCCCTGCTCCACCTGCTCCATTAGGACATGTGTTTGCACAACAAAATCATCCCAACCAGCCAACCCCCAATAACCAACAAGGGAAAGCTAGAAATAACTGACCCTGGAACCAAGGCAATAGTCAACTGCATGGAGGTGGTCAACAACCAAATACCCCCAACAATGCCATGGAAAATTGACCAACCCAAAATCCTCAACGACCAAATGCACCAAGAAACAACACTCTATTGCGAACAAACCAATTGTGCACACTATGCGAGGTCTACGGGCACTACACATTCAAGTATCCCTTCATGGGTCGTGCTAAACCGGCCATTAGAAATGAGGTTCAACATGCCACCAATACAATGAACCAAGCCCAACCCAATTTAGCACCATAAGGACCTCCTCCTATGGTGCTACAAAACCCATTACCAGTCCAAGGATTGGTGGTGACCACACCCCCTCCCCAACCTAATCCCAATGCTCTAGGGGAACCTCCCACGGGAGAAATAGGTGTCCACCACCTGCTAGCTATGACAACTTAAGAGGTCAATCTACAAACCAGATGAAATCAATGCAGAACCAACATCGAACCCACTGACACATCAGCAGCATCTACATCTAAAACAACCAATGCACCTCTTCAGTTACCCCCTTTTTTGCACCCCCCCATACTCCAGGTTGCCAACAATGCCACGGCTAGAGCTACTGTCAGCTATAGCATAGTGGATGATTTGGCCTAAAAACCTACCGCCATGTCCACTCTTGAGGTACTCAAAACTTTCCCAATATAGAAGAAATCCTTACTAGCTACCCTCGGTGCTATGGACCCCTCTGACTCCAAGTTGATCACATTCGACAGAGAGAATGGAGAACCACAAATGCCATCAACCATTTCCTTTCAAATCCTAGCTTCTATCCATAATTTGGTCGTGAACTGGTGCATAGTGGATGAGGGGGCATTCACATGCATTATGCCTACCCTAGTCTGGAAGAAACTTGGATCCCCAATTCTGTAACCATCCTCCATAACTCTGCGAGCTTATGATGGCCATCCCACTAAATCCCAAGGAATCCTCCCCCATGTCCCCATCACATTAGCCAAGAAGACAGTTTTGATTGACATAGAGGTTGTCAACACTCAATTGGACTATAAACTTCTCCTTAGAAGAAGTTATATGTACACCATGAGAGTTGTAGCATCAACTGTCTTCCATCTCATGATGTTCCCCACGAAGGGAAAATCCTGACAGTTGACCAACTGACTTATCATGATCGACAAGGGATAAGGGAACCTGCCAATGTTATCCCTATGATCAACACCATTGATCCACAAGGGAAAACCGCACCTGCCAACGTTATCCCTACGGTCAACACCATGATTGACAACATACCAGCCTCCCCATTGTTGAATGTGGGCCCCGGGTTGTTTTCCGATACCACCATGATAGATTATTTCCCCTTAGTGTCACCACCACCAAAACCTAACGAGACTGCGGACTTGTGCATTCTCTCATCCAACATTGCTGCACCCAAATAACAACCACAGCCACAACCCCAACCGTAACCACAACACCGTCCACAACCGCAACATCAACAACAACCACAACATTATTCACAGCCACAGCATTATGCACAGCCGCAACCAAAACCTCATACCCACATACAACCATCACGGAGTTATCTCAGCTCCTCCCCAGTAAGCACAATTCCCTTCCTCTTTCCCCCACCTGGTGTCATGAGCAAGCCAGTAATGGCCACCTTAAACTTACCTGTTATCTCCCAAAATAATTTATTTCAATAGTATGAATAATTTAATTCACGCAATGAGATTTATGAATATCACTGACGGTTTGAAAGCCTCTGTTTTTTTATTTGGATAAAAATTTCACAATGATGTAGCTTTCAATGGAATAGGGGAGGATCAGAACATCTCATTAGCCACCAAAAGTTGGAAGATAAATAACAGATGGAAAACCTTTTCGTTGGTCAGGCGTATTGCTAAATCTTTTGAATACCATCAGAACATTGTTTAATAGTGAACAAAGGTTTAGTCCTCTACAAGGTCGACGTTTCGGAGGCTTAGTCCTCTATGGTGCCAATGTTTCAGAGGTTTAGTCTTCTATGACGCTGTCGTTATGGAGAATCTAGTGGTTTAAAGTTCTGATGGTTAGTGGTTTGGAGTTACGATCATCGACGAAGAGTTTAGTGGCTAAAGCGTCTGATTGGCGACAGATTAGTGGTTAGTCTTTCCGATCATCGATCCTTGGAAATTAGTGATTTGAACCACTGACACTGCATCAGCGTTCCGGTCTAAGGCGCCAATGAGATAGAGGATAGAGATTTCGATTTTGGATCATGAAGCTAGTGGTTTAAAGCTCCGACACCGCGGCAGTGTTCAGACAAAAAGTTTCGACACGTTAATGATTACAGCTTCCAATCATCAATGAGCCAGGGATGGAAAGCACCGATAAGTTCATGCTTGCAGCGCCAATGGGCTAGAGGAAAGAGATTCCAATTGTCGATGTAGAAACCGTCACGACGTTAGTGATGTGAGACACTGACAATGTGAAAACACTCTAGTATAAAACTCCGATGAAATAGTGGCTAGATCCTCCAATCGCCTATCACGAGGCTAGCGGTTTGAATTACTGACACAGCGGCAATGCTTAGCTCTAAAAATCCAATCCTTGGAACCTAGAAATTCCGATCACCAATGCATAAACCATCGTGATGTTAACCATTTGAGGCGCCGACACTGCAGCAGCATTGAGGCTTGGGATGCCGATGGGCTAGGAGGCAGAACTTTTGATCACCGATGCATAAACCATCGTGATATTAGTCATTTGAGGCGCTAACACTGCAGCAGCATTGAGGCTTGGGGTGCCGACGGGTTAGAGGTCAGAGCTTCCGGTCGGTGACCGCGACGACAAGGTAGAAAATTCTGGTGGATTAAACAAGAAAGGTCACTTCAGTTAACCGTCGAAACACTGGATTTTTGCAACAATTTTACACTAAACCAGTAGTGGTGATTATCAGTGACTACTACAGTTATTTAGTATTCACTCAGTGAACTAGATATTTAGAATAGATAGACAAATAGTTAGCTACGGTTTTAAACCCTAATCTAAAAAACTATCACTTCTGAGTATTTCTGGTGAAAACAGATCGAAGTTTCAAGATTTGTCATTTTTGTAGAAGGCTATAAAGCCCATGATTGATTTTATAATAAAGGTTTAACTTTAGGGATTTATGAGCCGATAATGATTTCAAGCTTCTCATTTTACTTATTCATGATATAAGCTATTTTGTTGTAATCTGTTCAGCCATCATGTCTTTCTTTACTACATTTATGCCTGAATGTGTATTTAGGTCATTTTCAGACTGATTAAAACGCTGATAGCTGTCATCCTATTGGTTTATTAGTGCTATTTGATTTATAAATACCATCCTCATTAGGATTTAGACATTTATATGCATGTGTTTTGTATGTAAGTCTACCATCCTGGTGATTTCTCCATCCCTACACCTTATTGTCAAATTTCTGAGCAATTGCAACTAAAATCCTTGTAAACGAGTGATTTTTATGCATGCCTTGAGAGTGGAAAGGTTATATAGGTCAACTAACTTGATCCATATCAAAAAACCCTAAAAAAATTGTAAGTTACCAGGCATCCTCGAGCTACAACCTAGAGGAGTTTCTTGGAATGATAACAAACTGGCGCCATTGCTGGGGAGAGGAGATTGAAGCTCAGTTTCCTTGGGAGATGACATAGATCCATGCTTTGATGATAGACAAAGCATGGACATTATTATGGTTGTAATCATCTATCTGGCGACTCCATTGATATACTAGTGGCTTCAAGAAGACCAATTACTAGAGAAAACCCAAAGAGGCCACCAGCAACACCTGTTTTAGATCCAGAAGAAATTTTGAGGAAAGCTAGGGATTTACTAAGACAAACCAATAGTGTTGTACAAAAAGCTACATCAGGTATTTCAAGAAAACTTTTTTCTATTATTTCTTCTGTTGAAACTCTTAATTCCCAGGAATTTTTAGATACATCAAAAAAATCTAGGGGTTGGGCATCTTCAAGCACTGCTGCTTGTGAAGATCCAATCCCTGGTGACTCCACTAGGATAAATATACCACCTCCTTTTCAGCAAGGATATTCATCAGCATTGCCTTCCACAACCCTGTCCATACCCATTTCTAATATGGCCACCCCTTAATTAACCAAGATGGAAAGGATCCTGGTAGCTAGGTATGCACCCCTAATTTTTCCAAATCCTCTCACAACCATGCCTACTGGGGATTACCTCAAGTATATGCCTAAGTTCACAAGGGAAGCAGATTTCACTGCTGAAGAACATGTAGAGGATTTTTATGGCTATGCAAAAAATATTAATATAGACCAAGAAAATGTATGGACCAGAGTTTTTGTGCAAAGCCTAGATGGCCAGGCTAGAAAGTGGTTTACGGAGCTGCCTACTGGGTCAATGGCAGGCATAGAGGCCTTAGATGACATTTTACTAAAGCATTGGGGAGAAAGGAGAAACCACCTCTACTACATCATAGAGTTTAGCAACCTTAAAAGAGAAAATGGGGAATCTGTCTCAAACTTTACCGAGATATTCAACAACATGTATAGCAATATCCCCACTGAGATTAATCCCACCTATATGTCAGCTAGGATAACTTATGCAAATGCCTTTGACTCTGAATTTTTCCTACTTCTCAAAGAAAGGAGGTCTTCCTCCTTATCACTCATGCAGTATGCTACCCTGGAGGTAGAGTCAAACATTCTAGCATATCAGAAGGTTAAAGGGAAGATAGATAGGAAAAAGCATCCAGCAAACTATAGTGGGGCTTCTACATCAGAGAACAAGATTGACAAAATGACCAAACTGTTAGATAACCTGACTACTGAAATGTCTAAATTGAAGGACCAAGTACATCTACCTATGAGGGGTAAAGGGCCGAGTGAATTTTCTCCTCGAAACCCAAATTTTGTTCCTTATAGAAGAGGAAACCCCCCAGTTCAGATTCTCAGAAGGGAGAGGAATCAAGGGGAAGACCAGAGGATAAAAGCTCCATTTCAAAAAGATGTATTAGAAGAGGTGCCAGAATTCATTGAAGAATAAGGAGAAGCTGAAGAAAATATCCACTGCATGGAGGATGAGGTGGACTATTCTTTTTTGACATAGGCAGAATATGAGGAAGCCCTGACTGATGGGCATATCATTGAAGAGGCTGTCTACCAGGCTAATGGTCAAGGAGGTTACAAAATAAGGTCTAGGCTAGTTTCTCCCCTCAAGAAGAATGTTGTACCTGTTAAGTAGCCTACTGCACCAGCTAGAAAGGTTGTTGTTTAACCAAAAAAGGTGGTTGTCCCATCCAAAGCATTGCAAAAACCAACACCTTCAGCCACACCTGATCAATTCCAACCCAAACATACTACTCATGAGGTAAGGTTTCCAAATAGGCTGCATTATGCTTTCAACCTTGAGTTTGAAATTCAAAATTTGAAAATCCCTTTCCCTTTAATTGAGCTAATGAAGAATGATACATTCAAAACCTCCAATATGAATTCTCTTTAGCCCAAGGTGCACTTTGACACTGACTTTGTAAACCTAAAAGATGACAAGCCTATTGTAACCCTGGGCCCCAAGATCAAAGACCTAAAGGACTCATGCCCACCATTCTATATATCCTTGAACATCCATGATAAAATCCTCCATAACTGTCTGCTGGATTCAGGAGCCTCTCATAACCTAATGCCAAAGGCTGTGATGGATGAGATTGCCCTGATGCATCACCAATCCCTACCATGATTTATTCTCCTTTGACTCCAAGAAGGTCAAGTGCTTGGGCCTCATCAAAGACATGGCGGTAAACTTAACTCAGCTACCTTCAAAAAGCATAATGATGGACATTGTAGTGGCTGATATCCCTCCAAAATTCGGCCTCTTGCTATATCGGTCATGGAGAAAAATACTAGGTGGTACCCTTCAGATGGATCTCACATACGCCACCATTCCCATGTTTGGAGGAGAAACTAAGGGATTGTATAGGGAAAATCAGCTAGCATACATTATAATCAAGGAGAGCCACTCAGTGAATCACCCCATCTATGCAATGGACACTGATTTTGGGTCTTGCATTTTTCAAATAGATGATAATCAACAGACATCAGTTCATCTCACTAACCCCACCCATCAGCAGCCCGAAGAAGTAACAACAACAATCTGGACCATGTATTTTGATGGGGATAGTGCTCAAAGCTCAGCAGGAACGGGTGTAGTATTGATCTCCCCATCTAAGGAAAAAATTCACCTGTCTTATAAGCTTGATTTCAAAACCACTAACAATGTAGTATAATATGAAGCCTTGCTGCTAGGAGTTAAAGCGGCCAAGGAGATGGGGATCATGTGCATGAATATTTTTGGAGATGTAGACCTCATCATACAGTAGGTCAACAACACTTTTTATACAAAAAATATCAGATTGGAGGCCTATGTTGATGAAATTTTCATTGATGCCAACATGGACTTGTAGTGACCCCACAGGATGTCATTGATGCCACCAAATTCCACCTACAGTGCCTTGATCTCCTTGATCTCTTACAGAGTGGGTTTGTGCTTTGAAGTACCATGTACCCAGTTGACAAGGTCCTTGTACCCACAAGCTTGGATCTTGATGCCACCACCTTGCTGAAGATGTTGAAGACCCTGTTGATGATGCTGAAGACCCTGGAGATGGTCCTGAAGCCTTGATGGATGTTGGAGAAGCCCTAGATGGGTGGAAGAAGCATTAATGACCCATTTTGTGGTCATTCATGCTATGATGATGTCATGGGTCCCCGGGAGAAGGTATGGCAAACCCACATGTGATGTCTTGATGTATCTTGACTATAGAGGTCCCTGTGCATGGCTAAGGTGGTTGAAGAAGCCCATGATGCCTCTTTCCTGATGAAGAAGCCTTTGGACCCACATTTGTTGAGTTAATGGTCCTCGTACCCTTGAAGGAATGGTGAAGATGGTGTGGCTCAGCTTGGGTATTGCAACCCAAATGTGGGCATTTGGGGTCATGGAACCCTTGGAGATGGCTCTAAGGAAAAATAAAGATAAAGGCCCTCCCCATGAGAATGATGACATGGCTTATGAAGACAAACTTTTGGACTTGATGGTTCTCTTATGTTTGAAAGCTTGTGGTGAACTTGATGGAGTATGGTCAACAAACCCTAAGGCTTGACCATTGAAGAAGATTTGTGTGACAAAATAAAACACATAATAAAAACAAAACAATAAATTGTTTATTGTAACAAGTCGGCTCCAAAAAGTAAATTAAAAATAAAAATATATTTTGCAAAGTCGGCTCCAAAAAGAAAATTAAAAAAGGAGTAGGTCGGCTCAGTAAAACATGGTGATAAATGTGTATAAATAGAAACCAACACTTTCATTTCTAGGTGTGAAATTTACATAGCTCTGAGGTAATTTCGGAGGTCTGTGGTAGCCGCAGTAAGCAACAATATTTTGGAGTTTTTCTCTCTGATTTTCGGGTATCACTGAGGCAGCCATACTGAGGAAATTCGTAGGTGCAGACAGAGAGGAATTTTGGGAGTTAGAAGAACTCTGAGGTCAAACGTCTGAGGAAAATTCAGGTGCATTAGTTCGGAGCAGTCCCGAGATAGCAGAGGAATAGACCCGAATTTAGCAGCAGCAGTAGACTTCGTTTGGAGCAGCAGATAAGCACTAATTTTTATCCTTTTGTTTATCCTTGCTTGACAAGCTTTAGGGCTCCTCCATAGTACTAGGTTTTAATGTTGCAGCAACAGTAATAAGGAAGAATGTATCCTTTTAGGAGTTAGAACTGGGGTATTTTCGCTGGTTTGTGGACTGAGGTTTTTCGTAGAAATACATAGCAGCAGCAATCAATCCGAGTTTGTTCCTACACCCAAACTTTTCCACAGAGACAAACTTTTGGGGTATCAAACAGTTAACAGTCTGATTTTTATCAACTGTCACAGACCCAAGTTTGTGGAAGGTGATGTGCTGACCAAATACCATCAAACAGTCTATTTTTTTGTGTGTTTTACACAGTCTGAGCTTTGGGAGAAATATACAGTATGAGTTTTTGGGTGATTGACTGTTGATACAATCTGAGTTTTCACATTGCCTTGGGATTCACTGCTACTCTTTTTTTTACAGTCCGAATTTATCAGTATGAACAGTCCAAGTTAGGGTGCTTAACTAGGGATTAGATGATGATCACTACTCCCATTTTACATGCTTGAACAATCCCAAAGTTTACCTGAGCATGCATAGACCCATGCTTGTTGACAGTCCAAAGTTTTTCTTATCTAGGGTCTTCCACAATAAACATTCACAAAGTTTTTGTTTAGATAGCCGAATTAGATCCAAATTTGAGGTATTGCAGACCATCCAAGTAGAAGCATAAGTCCTGAGTTTCTTAAGGTAGCACACTATCCAAGTTTTGTACTTGACAAGTCGAACACTTAAGAGTCTTTCTATAACTCATCTCAGGTCATCAGAGTTCTATCAGTCCTATTGGGGTTTACACCAGCAGCACAAGTACAAGCTAGCAGCCCAAGGTATGAGGTCTTCTACAACAAGGTATGCATTCATATACACAGTATATAACAGTACAAGTGTCTGAACAAATTACATAGAGATGAGAACAGTTGTGATGAAGTGTGTATGATAATGCATGAGTCCACTGACAAGTTACAGATACTTTAGGAAGGTAATTTGCAAACATCCATGATTATATTTGTTGAACAACTAGTACATTGGATCAAGGAAATATTCACTACAGAAGTAGCCTATTGGATACTATACAGTAATGATGATCTGATGAGATACAGTGATGACTTGTATGACAGTGATAAATATCATAATAGCCTTGGCATGATAGTAATGGCAAGTTGAGGGCTTCAGATGACATGAGCAGTGTCTTGACATAGGCAAAACTATAATAAGAGAGTTGTGGAGAAAGAAGTGATTGGCAGAACTATGTTGGGTATGTATGCAATTTGAAGAAGTGAATCCTGTAGCAGTACACTTGGAACTAACCTTGATCAAGTGTGGGGCCAAACACAAGATCACCTGGATCTATAATCTCCTAGTATGATATCGCAAACTCAGCATTATACATCTTCTTATAAATCTGGGTGCTTATGTTGTGATTATCTATTACCTGGGAACTTCCATTTCTGGCTACCATACTTGATTGTATCTTCCAGGTTTGATGTCATAGATCCAAGGTTTGAATCTTGTTTACTAAAGGATATTTTGTGGAGACCCAACTATGTTATTTTTCATCATACATATACAGTTGTTTTGAATATTGCATAGTCACTATGGGTTAAGAAAGACTTGCAAAGAACTTGCCTTAAATCACATAGATCTGAAAAGTATATTGACAGAGGTCTGAAATAATCTGTGTAGTGTATTAAGAAAGGATGGAGATTGGGAGGACTAATTACCTTAACAAATAGATGAGTTCTGTGGTACGATGAATTTATGAGGGCTAATGATTGATGAAGTTTTGTCGAGGACATATCTATCCCTGTGTTTCATTGATAGTTGAGCATGGTTTATGAGCAGTTTTTAGCATCAGCAAAGTTACATGAGTTAGAGCATATCCTTGTGAGCACATACTTGAACAACAGGTTTGACAGGTTGATGAAAAGGACAAGTTGATGACGATGAGCAGCAGAACTGATTGATGATTAGCAGCATTTGATTGAGTTGGAAAGTGGATTGAGGTGTTGACCAGCAGACCTATGACCTATAGCGTTGATGAGCAAATATTGACCAGAGGTTCATGAGCAGCGGTATTGATAAGTAGATTGATGAGCAGACCTATGACCAGCAGTAGAGATGATGAGCAGTGTTGATAAATAGAGAATATTGAAAAGTGTGTTGCAGCAGTGTTGATGAGAATGATGATCAGATTGTCAAAGATTGACCAGCAGCAGAACAGATGATGTTGATTTGACAGTGAGCTTTAATTGTAAATGCAAGCTTGTCTTGTTTTTGAGGTTAGGATACCTCAAACCCTTCTTAGCAGGGTCTAAGAAAACTAGGTAGGGTCCTGGATGCAGAGTAGGTGCTCTTCATATCAATAGGTGCTGATTTTACCTAACGGTTGTAGCCGGACCAAAACTAATACAAAAAGATTACAAAATTATATGGTGTTGTGCTCTTTTGTGTTATGGTTCTTGATGATTTAAATGCTATGATATGTGAATGATTAAGTTTATGAAATGATTATGATATTGGTAGAATAATGGAATGATGAATTGGTAGTTAAGTGTGACAAGTTAAGAAAAGTTGTAACATTGCTTTACACTGATTCACCCCCCCTCTCAGTGTCTAACAGCCTACAGGGACGAGGTATGGAAACTTAGAGACTCCTTTATCTTTTTTGAACTGTCATATATTCCTAGGGATTTGAATCACCTGGAGGATTCCCTATTCATCTCTGCAAGTTTGTTTGTTCCTCCTTTACCACCTAACCTCCACTATGATGTTCAGGTTAAGTACAGACCCTCTCTGCCAGACAACGTAAAATTTTGGAGGGTGTTTGAAAATGATGAGTAACTTAGTAAATTCCTTTAGTTAGTAGATAAATTCTCTGACATACACAGAGACCAGGAAAACCTTATCATGGAGGAATCCAAATAGCTCAAGTTAAAAGATAAAGTGACTGAGCATAATATTGTCCAATTTCCCAGCAACTACATACCCCGAGGTCTAGTACCATTGGAAGAACTGTTTGATCACAATGACATCCCTTTCAAGCCTTCCAAAAGGGAGCTAGATCCTGCTATCCAAGAGCAGAACATAGGTAGCCAAAGCCATCCTAAACTGATAAATATTTCCATGAGGTTGAATGCTAATCAGAAGTATAAATTTTGCAGCTTGATAAAAGAATTTGCTGATGTTTTTGCCGGGGAGTATAGTGACCTAAAAACTTATGACACCAATATCATCCAGCATATAATTCCTTTGGAGAAGGACACCATTCCTTTCAAACAGAATCTAAGACCCACAACCCTCTCCTATTACCAATGATTGAAAAAGAGATCCACAAGCTCCTTAAATCCAAGATCATAATCCCCCTCAGGTATTCCAAGTGGATTGCAAATCTAGTAGTGGTAAGAAAGAAAAATGGAGAAATTAGGTTGTGTGTGGATTTTAGAAACCTGAACAAGTGTTCCAAAGAATACAACTTGTAGAAGGAGCAAGTCGACATAAGTCGACTTGAACGAAGACCGACTTAGACAGTCGACTAAGTCGATGGACCGACTACGTCGGTCGGCCGACTAAACTAGTTAATTAAGTCAGCTAACTAACAGTCGTGTCGGTTCACCGAACCGACAGGTAGTTATTTTGTAACTGTTTGTAATTTGTATATATTAGGCTGTTGAGCCACATAAGAACTCAGTTCAGTTCTGTGCTTTGTATGAACTCACTATAATAAAGTATTATGTTCTATCTTATCTGTTCTTGTCTCTTGTCTCTGTATATTTATATGTTTTAGTATGTATTATTGGTAAACTTATGTGATCTATGAGATTACAACATTGGTTCTGTTGCCGGGACATGAACCCGGGTCTCTCGGGTGAGAGCCGAGTATCCTGACCAACTAGACTACAATGGACCCAATGTTGTAATCTCACAGATCACATAAGGTTACCAATAATACATACTAAAACATATAAATATACAGAGACAAGAGACAAGAACAGATAAGATAGAACAGAATACTTTATTATAGTGAGTTCATACAAAGCACAGAACTGAACTGAGTTCTTGTGTGGCTCAACAGCCTAATATATACAAATTACAAACAGTTACAAAATAACTACCTGTCGGTTCGGTGAACCGACACGACTGTTAGTTAGCCGACTTAATTAACTAGTTTAGTCGGCCAACCGACGTAGTCGGCTGATCGACTAGTCGGTCCATCGACTTAGTCGACTATCTAAGTCGGTCTTCGTTCAAGTCGACTTATGTCGACTTGCTCCTTCTACATCTCACATCCTTCTACATTGAGCCACACAAGAACTCAGTTCAGTTCTGTGCTTTGTATGAACTCACTATAATAAAGTATTCTGTTCTATCTTATCTGTTCTTGTCTCTTGTCTCTGTATATTTATATGTTTTAGTATGTATTATTGGTAACCTTATGTAATCTGTGAGATTGAAACACAACTATCCACTTCCCACGATGGAACACCTATTACAAAAAGTCTCCAGGGATAGAGTTATGTCCTTCCTTGATGGCTTCTCTGGATACAACCAAGTTTCTGTGCACCTTGATGACCAAGAGAAGACTGCCTTTACCACCCCCTAGGGCACCTTCATGTATGCTAAAATTCCATTTGGGCTAATGAATGCTGGGGATACTTTTCAAAGAGCCATGGACCTAGATTTTGTTTGGCTAAAAGATAAATTTGTGCTGATATATTTGGATGACTTAACAGTTTACTCTCATAGCCATCATGACCACTTGCAGCATTTAAGGAAGGTATTTCTGAAGTGCAGAAGGTATGGAATATCACTGAACCCCAAGAACTCCCAGTTTTCACTCAATGAAGGAAAGATCCTAGGCCGCATAGTCTCAGCTGAAGGTGTAAAGATCGATCTGATGAGGGTCGAAGCAATCCAAAAACTGTCAATACCAAGGTCAAAAAGAGACATTCAGTCCTTTTTAGGAAAGATAAACTTTGTCAAAAGGTTCATTCCAAATTTCTCTGAGCTGGTAAAGCGTATAATAGTCATGCTAAAAAAGGATGCAGAAATAAAGTGGATTCACCAAGCAAGAAACTCTTTTGAAGACATTAAGAAAGCCATCATGGAGACCCCAAACCTATTAGTCCCGACTACACCAAGGGTTTTTACATTTTCTCTTTTGTATCTTATGACACAGTGGCAGCTGTACTATTACAAAAGAATGATGAAGGTCTTGATCATCCAATTGCTTTCTTCAGCAGAACCCTAAGAGATGCTGAGCTTAAGTATGACCCAATTGAGAAGAAGGATTATGCTCTAATAAAATATGTGAAGAACTTCAGAATCTACATTCTCCATTCAAAGATCATTGCATATGTCCCTTAAGCTGCTGTGAAGGATGTTTTGACTCAGCCTGACATTGATGGGAAGAGAGCTAAGTCGATTTCCAAACTCATTGAGTTTAATGTAGAGGTGAAACCCACCAATCTCATAAAGGGATTATGTCTAGCCAAACTCATCGCTAAAGAAAACTGCGAACTGATGGGAATAAATTTCACATGTGTCAAATCAGCAAAGGTACAGACTATGGTAGTAGTAGAAATAGAAGTAAATCAAGATCAGAATGACATTACATCAGTAGCTGAGAACATATCTTCATGTGAGTGGTACTCAAGTATCATTCAATTTTTACAAAATTTAGAAGTTCCTCCTGGTCTCACTCCTAACCAAGCACGAGCCCTTAAATTGAAATCTGTTAAGTTTTGCATAATTGATAGACTGTTGTACTGGAGGGATCAGTCTGGAATTTTTCTAAGGTGTCTAGATAAAAACGAAGCAGAGCAGGTCATGCAACACTTTCATTCTAGCACATGTGGAGGCCACCAATATTGGAAAACCACAGCCCAAAAGATCTTAAAAGAAGGACACTATTGGCCAGTCCTCTTTTCTCATGTATGCACTTTTGTAAGAGCCTGTGACCAATGCCAAAGATTTAAAGGGAAGCAGCAACTCAAATCCTTGCCCCTTAGGCCTGTTACAGTGAATGGGCCTTTCCAACAATGGGGTTTGGATTTCATAGGTGAAATAAATCCGTCTTCTAGTGGACATCATAAATGGATCTTAGTAGCCATTAACTGCTTTACCAAATGGATAGAAGCAGTACCCACCAGGAATGCCACTCATCAAGTCATCATGAGATTTTTATATGAGAATATCTTCAGTAGGTTTGGTTTCCTAGTAAGGTTAGTAACTGATAATGCACCAGCTTTCAAATCTGGGGCATTGATTAAAATGTGTGAATCAATGGGTATTCAACTAGTGCACTCCACATCCTATTACCCACAAGGCAATGGCTTGGCTGAGTCATCCAACAAAAGCTTACTCAGAATTATCGGGAAACTACCAGAGAGAAATCAGAAAAGCTAGGATTCAAATCTTAAGTTTGCTTTATGGGCTGATAGGGTAACAGACAAAATATCCACAGGGACTTCTCCATTCAAGCTAGTTTATGGCACCGAGGCCATTTTTCCTATCCAGCACATCCTTCCAGTTGCAAAGTTTTTTCAGGAAGAGGAAGATGAACCAAATGATATGGTGAGAAGGATGATGGATTTGGTGGAGTTACAACAAATCAGGGAGCAAGCTGCTGGAAAATTAGAGGCTCATCAACAGAGGATAAAGGGCATGTTAGACAAAAGAGCAAAGGTAGACAAATTCCAAGTCCTCAAGTGGGATGCTATCAGACAGGACAAGGGAAAACATGGAAAATTTGACTCTTTATGGATTGGCCCTATTTTGATAGCCCAAGTACATAAGAATAACACCTTCAAATTGCAGAATCTGAAAGGTGAAGAGGTATTTGATGGCCCAATAAATGGGCGGTTCTTGAAACTCTATTTTATTTGAGGCTTTGAGGCCTTATGATTGTAAACTAGTAGATAGTAGGTTGTTTTGATTTCAGAATAAACTCCATGCCCAATGGAATAATAAATGATAGTGTTAAGTTACTTAGTTGCTTTTAGGGAAAGGCATTTTGGTCTAGTGTTCTTGGGACCTCACTAGGAGGTTCCCATCCCCAAGTAGGAGCGAGATGTTATCTCCCAAAATAATTTATTTCGATACTATGAAGAATTTAATTCACGCAATGAGGGATATGAATATCACTGACAGTTTGAAAGCCTCTATTTTTTTATTCGGATAAAAATTTCACAATGATGTAGCTTTCGATGGCTTAGGCGAGGATTAGAACATCTCATTAGCCACCGAAAGTTGGAAGATAAATAACAGATGGAAAAAATTTTCGATGGTTAGGCGCATTGATAAATATTTTGACTACCATTGGAACATTGTTTAACAATGATCGAAGGTTTAGTCCTCTACATCGTCGATGTTTCGGAGGTTTAGTCCTCTACAGCGCTGACGTTTCGGATGTTTAGTCTTCTGCGGCATCGCCAATATGGAGAATATAGTGGTTTAAAGTTCCGATGGTTAGTGGTTTGGATTTCCAATCGCTGACGAATAGCTTATTGGCTAGAGCATCCATTCATCAACAGATTAGTGGTTAGTATTTTCGATCGTCGATGCTTGGAAATTAGTGATTTGAACCACTGACACTGTGGCACCATTTCGGTCTAAGGCGCCGATGAGATAGAGGACAGAGCTTTCAATTTCTGATTGTGAAGCTAGTGGTTTAAAGCTTTGACACTGTGATAGCATTCAGATAAGAAGTTCTGACACATTAGTGATTATAGCTTCTGATCGTCGACGAGCTAGTGATGGAAAGTGCTGATACGTTCAGTCATGGAGCACCAATGGGATACAGGAAATAGCTTCCAATCACCGATGTAGAAACTGTCGTGACATTAGTGATGTGAGACACCGACACTATGGTAGCACTACGGTATAAAAGTCCGATGAAATAGTGGCTAGAGCCTTTGATTGCCTATCACGAGGCTAGCAGTTTGAATTGCGGACACTGCGGCAATGCTCAAATCTAAAAATCCTATCCTCACTACCTATAAATTTTGATCACTGATGCATAAACCATCACCATGTTAGTCATTTGAGGTGCTAACACTGCGGTAGCATTGAGGCTTGGGATGTTGATGATCTAGGAGCCAGAACTTTTGATCATCGATGCATAAACCTTCACGACGTTAGTCATTTGAGGCATCGACACTACAGCAGCATTGAGGCTTGGGGTGCCGATAGGTTAGAGGTTAGAGATTCTGATTGGTGATCATGGTGACAAGGTAGAAAATTCTGCGAGATTAAACAATAAAGGTCACTTTAGTTAACCGTAGAAACACTAACTTTTGGCAAAAATTTTACACTGAACCAGCAGTGGTGATTATCAATGACTAGTGCAGTTATTTAGTATTTTCTTAGTGAAGTAGATCTTTGAAATAGATAGACAAATAGTTATCTAGGGTTTTAAACCCTAATATGAAAAAGTATCACTTCTGAGCATTTCTAGTGAAAATAGATCGAAGTTTCAAGATCTATCATTTTTGTAGAAGGCTATAAAGCCCATGATTGATTTTATAATAAAGTTTCAACTTCGGGGATTTATGAGCCGATAATGCTTTCAAGCTTCTCATTTTACTTATTCATGATATAAGCTCTTTTCTTGTGATCTGTTCAACGATCATCTCTTTCTTTACTGTATTTATGCCTGAATGTGTATTTAGGTCATTTTCAGATTGATTGAAAAGATGATAACTGTCATCCTATTGGTTTATTAGTGCTATTTTATTTATAAATACCATCCTTGTCAGGATTTATCCATTTATATGCATGTGTTTTGTATGTAGGTCTGCCATCCTCATGAGTTCTCCATCCCTACACCTTATTGCTGAATTTCTGAGCAATTGCAACTAAAATCCTTGTAAACGAGTGAGTTTTATGAATTCCTTGAGAGTGGGAAGGTTATATAGGTCAACAGACTTGATCCATATCAGAAAACCCTAAAAACATTGTAAGTTACCAGGCATCCTAGAGCTACAACCTAGAGGAGTTTCCTCGAGTGATAACATTACCCAACTTTACATTGGGAATTCTTATGTGGTATCTTGATCCACCTGCTCAACCACCAATGCCCCAGGTATTCTTAAACCCCACGCAACCCATTGCATTTGAGTCTCATCCTCCACCCAAACCACAAAAACCAACCACCGCACCTACACCGCCCCACCCAAAAAGGGCCAGGGTCAAAAAATGCGAAAGCTACCGCTGAACCTTGACAGATCCCGCCTTGCACCGTCTGCGAAGAATAGGGCCAATCAACTCAGAACTTCCCTAAGATTCCTATAATTTGTGCACATTTGGATGCCATGGCTACAACAAAAAACCTCCCCGTGGTTGAACTTCCAAGCAGTCCAATAGTGAGAAACAAGTCATTGAGAACAAACCATGCTTGTGCCCTATGCATTTTGTATGGACACTATTCTCACCACTACCAAGACTTGTCTGAGTTTTGAATGGCTTTAGCCAACCTTTGACAACATTCCCTTGAATCTGAGATCACTCTGATCGAAGAAGTTCATCCCCCACCTCCTTCTTCAGACATGATGTCCATTTACATGTTGTCCAGTTCAACAGACCCTCTTGTCTCCACCATCACCGACAGTCCATCAAACCTATCTCTTCCATTTTTTCCACAACCACAGCCGCAGCCTCAACCTCAGTTACCAGGGAAACATTGGGGCTCATTCCCAATCAACATGATCCTTTTCCTTTTTCTTTTTCTTTTCCTTTTCCTACCATTCGCGATTGTGAGTAAGTCTGTCTTGGCAACCTACAATCTATAGGATTTCACACTGGGAGATCCTGTGTGGTACCTTGAACCACCTGTTAGCACTAAATTTAATTTTGTCAGAATTGGTCTTATTGCCTTCAAAATTTTAAGTTTTCATGGGTGATTGAGTTGGTTTCCAAAGTTTTCTCATTAAGCTATTTCCAAGTTGGAAATGAAGAGAAGTTAAAAGAATTTTCGGTAAAAAGAGAAATAAATTTTTCATAAGTTGGGCAAAAACTTTTATTAATTTTTGAATGAAATTTAAAAAATGGGTTTTATAAAGTTATTATTTTATTTATATTCAAACTTATATAGTTTTGGATATTTTTTCCAAAGTCAAAAAGGGGCCTTTATTCACCAAACCAAGTCTTAATGAAGGTTTAAGCGCTAAACAAGGTTTATTACCTTTCTTAAGGTATAATCAAACCACTAGCACATAAAATAATCCGACGGCTAATGTAAAAAGTGAAAATTCATCAACGAGTATTATTGTTTCCGAAGAGTAAAGTTGCGCGTTAATTAAAACAAAAGGGCTCAGCGGAATGTGTACGTGTAAGCTTATCCAACGGCTGGAAAATAAAGTGAAAATGCATCGACGTTCATCATCAGATCCGAAGGATAGAGTTGCATGGTGGTTAAATTGGAAAGGTGGTAGCCGAATTTAAACCACTTTCCACGTGG
Source organism: Pseudotsuga menziesii (assembly GCA_001517045.1). Classification (NCBI taxonomy): domain Eukaryota; kingdom Viridiplantae; phylum Streptophyta; class Pinopsida; order Pinales; family Pinaceae; genus Pseudotsuga; species Pseudotsuga menziesii. Next base: position 72,827 of record LPNX010088013.1, on the reverse strand, counting down.
TAACTTTGGGTGAATTCCGTGGAGAAAAGTGGTTTGCGAAAAACAACTCAGTGGAGGCTCCGAAATAGACCATTATTTAAAGTTGACTTTGTTTTTTCATTTCATTTGTGTGCTGTGTGTGAAAGGAAGGAGACAGTCCACCATATTTCCAAACTCAACTTTTACGTGTTTTTAATCACAGGGAAAATGGCAGAGATAAAGAGTCTAATCAAGAAGCTAGAAATTGATTTTTATAGAACAAGAAAAGGGAAGCCACCACTCAATAATGCATAAGGGAAGCCCAAAAAGAACATCATCCCAAAAGAGTTGCATACATATATACAATGAGAGCATTCATGAAGGTATTGGTATGTGTTTAAAGTTTTACAAACAAAATTTACAGTGGAGAGTGTGCCAAAGCTTGGGATTATTCAAGTGTTTGGAGGCACTATTAACAAATATGACTTCCTTGATCAATCAATTCATGGGATTTATCTTAAAATAGATGATCTTACAAGGATATATGCTATATGTTATCTGAATTATAGTTAAACAATTCAAGGTTTAAAAGGAACATAGCATATTTTTTTTGAAAATGACTGTTTTAGTCATTTTATTCAACGACCTGTTTCCAGTAAACAAAGAAGAATTTAAAAAAAAAAATTTATTCATAATAACATTGTGATATACAATAACCTCTCTTAGTTTTTACCCAGGTGCTACACATTAGGAGCAGCAAAGTCATCTTCAGAGGGAAAATGTTTAGATGTCAAAATGACTATTCTAGACATCAAATTAAAATAATTGTTTACATCCAATGAATATTAATTTTGAGAAAGTGAGAGAGGATTTTCTTCAAAACATATCTATACACAATAACCTCTTTCCGTTTTCACACAGGTGTTGTGGTTTAGCAGCAACAAAGTTAGTTGTACAGGCCAGTTTTCATGTTTTCCAAAGGACTATTTCAGCCATCAAATTCAAAGAATTGTTTTGGACAAATGGAATTTAATTTGACAAAAATGAGAGAGTTTTTTACTCCTAACAGGCCTATAATCAAAAACCTCCTTCTTTTTTAACACAGTAATCACAGTTTGGGAGAATTTAAAATATCTTCACAAGTCATTTTTCCAGAAATCTACAATTTTATTATTTGAGTCATCAGCTTCAAAGGAATATTTCGAAGCGATTGAGATGAGTTTGGAGAAATGAAGACATGGGTTTTGTTGGGAACATGTCCAATTATAAAAACCTCTCCCATATTTCACACAACTATCACCATTAAAGATATGCATGAGAAACGTTGTTGTAACTATTTCTATTTTTAGAGTTCAGTTAGGTTTTGAATTCAAAGTTAGGTAGAGGTTATTCTTATATAAATTAAAATGTAATTAATAGTTTTAAGGAGTATTTTCAAGAGTAGAGAGACTCTACATTGTAATCGCTTCACATTTTCAGTAAATGAATGAAATTTGCAGAGGAGGAATCTAAAATCTTTTTCATGTCAGATATTCTTGTGCCATCTTTTTCTTCAGTAAGTAATTTCTTTATGTGACTGTTTATCCTATTTTCCACTCCATTTTGTATTTTCTTTCATGCTTGAGCATTAGTTTTTATGGGATAGAATTCATCCCGCGTGCTCTAGATCCATTGTTCAAGCATTTTCAAAATATTTTCTTCTAAAGTCTTGCAGAATTCACCCTAGTTAGGTGCTATGTTTGATGCAATGTCTCCCTTTGTCTACTAATCAACTTGCTAATACCTCAAGACTGAGGAAATGGTGCCTACCTTGCCTCTGATCATAAACCTTCAAAACCTTACCTCCTGCAACCTATTTCAGATTTGATTGTTGACTCCATTGCCCAATGGTCTCCTCCATGACTATCTTACCAAGTCTTTTAAAACAAACTTGTCCTATTTGTCCCATCAAAAATATGACCTTCTGATTGTCTTTGATTGAACATCTTGAGTATAAAAACTTTGTAAATAGTGAGATATCCCTTTCTGACTGTATTAGGTCAGAAATACATTCTAAAGTGGTTTTTTTTGTTACCTTGGGATATACCTTTCACAACGTGGGTACATTCTGAGTGTTAACAAATTGGCGTCATTGCCGAGGAACGAAGGTTCAAATATTCCTTGGGTATGAACGACATAGTTTTAGATTTGATTGTTGATGGTGAACAACAGTCAGATATCAACAAGGTTGTGCATCTTTCACTTGGTGACTCCATCTTCGAAGAATCTAGTTTTCAGAATTCCTATGGCGACTCCACTATCAAAAGATTGTAAATTTTGGAGAGTTGATTCAGTATATTCATTTGTCAAGATGAGTTATTTGTCTACAAGGTATGCTCCTATGAATCGTGCTCACATTCCTAGTTTTCCAAATTGAATACCTAAAGTGGATTGGCAAACAAGTCTTCCAAAGTTTAAAGATAAAAAGAATGTTGATGCTGCCCTTCATTTGGTTAGATTTCATATACATATACATAAGCTCGGAGTTAAATTGCATGAGGATTCTTTAATGAAAATGTTCATGGCTACTTTAGAAGGAGATGCAAGGTCATGGTATGAAGGATTGCCATCAGAAAGTTTATTTTCCCTTACTGATTTTCATACAGTATTTCATGAACATTACAAAAACCAATACCCCTCCTTGTTGCTGGTTCAAGATTGTTGTACTCATGTTAAAGGTTTCATTGGAGATTTGGAAAACATGTATAGTGATGATGATTTAATGGATGAAGAGATTTTAGAAATTTTATATGAGAACCCATTTCAAAAAAAAGAAATACAAATTAGCTATCTTCACATTCAAGAAAAATCTCAGCAGTTAATAATTTCTTCCTCTACTGAAAAAGACATGAGCCAAAACTCTGATTCAACCAGCTACATTTCTTTTCCTAAAGTAGATGATAATTTGCAGTAGTCTTGTCATTATTTGTGTGACCAAGAAGGAATTTGGGATGTTCAATCAAGCCCTTCTTCATATTATTCAACTTTTGAAGTTTGTTTCAAGATGAAGCTGCTTATTCCCAATCAGAAAATTCCTTTTTGCAGCAGCAATTTCCTCTAAATTCTAATGCTTCTGTGGGTGATTACATAAAGAATTCTGATTCTGCAAATTTTCTATCTTATAGTCCCTCCACATATTTATTTTCTGAAAATACAATTAAAGAGAAATCAGAACTTAGATTAGAATTGGAAAAAAGATATGAGCATGGAGATGATCATCCTAGTGATGTGAAAGAAGAAGGTTATACTCTTGATGGTTTTTCTGATGATTGCGGTCAGCTTGTTAAAAATTATGTTAGTGATGGTTTTAAAGAAAATTTTAGTCTACTTATATATAATGAAAAGGAAGAGAAATCATGCCATCAATCTCTGTATGTGAAAGAACCAACAGTGTGCAATAAACAAAGGGATCACAAAGGAGGAGATGAGAACTCTAAATGGGATGTTTCTTTAAATCTTTCCAATTCAGAAAATTTTTGTCAAGAAGACATCTTTCGACTTAATCTTGTTGAAGAACAAAATGATATTCCTATTGAAGTGCTTGATAAGAATGGAGTTGTAAATGTAGAAATATTAAATGAAGTTGTTGAGATATCATTGAAAAACAATCATGAGAATTCCTTTCAAATCTCTTCTAAAGATCAGTTTGATAGTATGCAAGAGGAGTTACTTTTTGGACAGCCTTGTCATGACAAACAGGTGATTGAGTATTTTGAAATTTGTCATGTTTTTTATGATCCAATAGCAGAGTACATGGATAAAATTTTTAGATGGAGTAGTTCGTTATATGTTTGCAGCAAAGGACAAATTTTTCATCATAATCTATTGCTATTTTTTTCTTATGTTCTAATTTCGATCAAGCATGAGGAAGAAATGGAATTATTGGATAAATTGCTTGATTGGCTTCACTGGAAGTTAGATTTTGCTTGATTGGGAATTTGTGCTTAGTTAAGTAGGTTAGGTAGGCATGAATAAGCTCGGCATGGCAAGCATTAATTTCAGCAGTTTTCAGTTTGGTTTCAGTTTCAAGTGCAATATAGTTACAGGTTACAGGTTGACAGAGTGGGATTTGTTTGCAAACTAGTTTCAGTTGATGGGTTAGTTCAAAACAGGTTGAGGATTTCAGAGAAAAATTAAGAGAAGCCCAATTGATTTGGAAATTGGTCTACGGGGTTATTTGCTACCTCGCAGGGAGGATAGCATCCCTAGTTGGAGCCAGTTGTTAGCACTAAATTTATTTTTGTCAGAATTGGTCTTATTGCCTTCAAAATTTTAAGTTTTCACGGCTGATTGAGTTGGTTTCCAAATTTTTCTCATTAAGCTATTTCCAAGTTGGAAATGAAGAGAAGTTAAAAGAATTTTAGGTAAAAATAGAAATAAATTTTTCACAAGTGGGGAAAAAAGTTTTATTAATTTTTGAATGAAATTTAAAAAATGGGTTTTATAAAGTTATTATTTTATTTATATTCAAACTTATATAGTTTTGGATATTTTTTCCAAAGTCAAAAAGCGGCCTTTATTCACCAAACCAAGTCTTAATGAAGGTTTAAGCGCTAAACAAGGTTTATTACCTTTCTTAAGGTATAATCAAACCACTAGCACATAAAATAATCTGATGGCTAATGTAAAAAGTGAAAACTCATCAACAGGTATTATTGTTTCCGAAGAGTAAAGTTGTGCATTAATTAAAACAAAAGGGCTCAGCGGAATGTGTACATGTAAGCTTATCCAACAGCTGGAAAATAAAGTGAAAATGCACCGACGGTCATCATCAGATCCAGAGGATAGATTTGCATGGTGGTTAAATTGGAAAGGTGGTAGCCGAATTTAAACCACTTTCCACGTGGTAACTTTTGGTGAATTCCACGGAGAAAAGTGGTTTGGGAAAAACAACTCAGCGGAGGCTCCAGAATAGACCATTATTTAAAGTTGACTTGGTTTTTTCATTTCATTTGTGTGTTGCGCGCGAAAGGAAGGAGACAGTCCACCATATTTCCAAACTCAACTTTTACGTGTTTTTAATCACAGGGAAAATGGCGGAGATAAAGAGTCTGATCAAGAAGCTGGAAATTGATTTTTATAGAACAAGAAAAGGGAATCCACCACTCAATAATGCAGAAGGGAATCCCAAAAAGAACATCATCCCAGAAGAGTTGCAGAAATATATACAGTGAGAGCATTCGTGAAGGTATTGGTATGTGTTTAAAGTTTTACAAACAAAATTTACAGTGGAGAGTGTGCCAAAGCTTGGGATTATTCAAGTGTTTGGAGGCACTATTAACAAATATGGCTACCTTGATCAATAAATTCATGGGATTTCTCTTAAAATATATGATATTACAAGGATAGATGCTATATGTTCTCTGAATTATAGTTAAACAATTTAAGGTTTAAAAGAAACATAGCATATTTTTTCTGAAAATGACTGTTTTAGTCATTTTATTCAACGACCTGTTTCCAGCAAACAAGAAGAATTTTCAAAAATTGAAAGATTTTTTTCATAATAACATTTTGATATACAATAACCTCTCTTCGTTTTTACCCAGGTGCTACAGATTGGGAGCAGTAAAGTCATCTTCAGAGGGAAAATGTTCAGATGTCAAAATGACTGTTCTAGTCATCAAATTAAAATAATTGTTTACATCAAATGAAGATTAATTTTGAGAAAGTGAGAGAGAATTTTATTCACAACATATCTATCCATAATAACATCTTTCAGTTTTCACACAGGTGATGTGGTTTAGCAGCAACAAAGTCAATTGTACAGGCCATTTTTCATGTTTTCCAAAGGACTATTTCAGCCATCAAATTCAAAGAATTTTTTTGGAAAAATGGAATTTAATTTGACAAAAATGAGAGATTTTTTTATTCCTAACAAGCCTATAATCAAAAACCTCCTTCATTTTTTACACAGTAATCACAGGTTGGGAGAATTTAAAATATCTTCACAAGTCATTTTTCTAGAAATCTACAATTTTATTATTTGAGTCATCAGCTTCAAAGGAATATTTCGAGGAGATTGAGATGAGTTTGGAGAAATGAAGACATGGGTTTTGTTGGGAACATGTCCAATTATAAAAACCTCTCCCATATTTCACACCGCTGTCACCATTAGAGATATGCATGAGAAACGTTGTTGTAACTGTTTCTATTTTTAGAGTTCAGTTAGGTTTTGAATTCAATGTTAGGTAGAGGTTATTCTTATATAAATTAAAATGTAATTGATATTTTTAAGGAGTATTTTCAAGAGCGGAGAGACTCTACATTGTAATGGCTTCACATTTTCAGTAAATGAATGAAATTTGCAGAGGAGGAATGTAAAATCTTTTTCATGTCAGAGATTCTTGTGCCATCTTTTTCTTCAGTAAGTAATTTCTTTATGTGACTATTTATTCTATTTCCCACTCAATTTTGTATTTTCTTTCATGCTTGAGAATTAGTTTTTATGGGCTAGAATTCATCCTACATCCTCTAGATCCATTGTTGAAGCATTTTCAAAATATTTTCTTCTAAAGTCTTGCATAATTCTCCCTAGTTAGGTGCTATGTTTGATGGAATGTCTCTCTTTGTCTACTAATCAACCTGCTAATACCTCAAGACTGAGGAAATGGTGCCTACCTTGCCTCTGATCATAAACCTTCAAAACCTTACCTCCTGCAACCTATTTCAGATCTGATTGTTGACTCCATTGCCCTATGGTCTCCTCCATGACTGTCTTACCAAGTCTTTTAAAACAAACTTGTCCTATTTGTCCCCTATTTGTTACCTTGGGATTTACCTTTCACAACCTGGGTACATTCTGAGTGTTAACACGACCTACCCTACCTCTAAGGCCTCAGGATATGTTGACTCATGTCCATCGAATTGAGATGATGTTGCACCTACCTCTAGGGCCATCAAAGACTCATCCTGTCTCAAGGCCTGCCCCTCTTCCTCCAACAGAGACTGGGGGAAAGGCCATAAAAACCACAACCAATACCATTTACATGATTGCTAGCAGTAGTCATCCTTCTATCTCATTGGCCATGGAAGATCCACCTGATCTACCTCGACACCACTTACGCAATGATGGAGATATATGTAAGACCTCCTTCAGTTTTACCCCATTCCCTTTAAACCATTGTGTGGAATCGGTTCTTTCCATAAAAGACCAAATTCTATCATCTTGCCTTGCCAATGACCTTCCTCTCAGCAAGGGGGCATACCTCTTCACTGGCTTAGATGGTCGACTCTTGAAGAAGCCACGCAATGGGATCCACCTCAAGAGAGCCTATGCCTAATACCACCACTACGAGTCCCTTATAGCGTAGTTTTTTTTTCCTTTTTGTTTTACAATGTTTTTACCACAAATCAGAAACCCACCATTCAGGGGAAGCACCATTAGCTACTAGTTTAGAGTCACTCAGAGCCTGTTCGAGACACCCCTCACACCTCCGGGCTCAAATTTATATCTCCTTACGAGACCATCGTCTCATGTTTAACAAACAAATTTTGGGACCGCTTCCCGAAAGTTACCTCAATTTACGAGCCACATCATGGTGACGCAGGTGTCTATGGACCTATACTGGCATCACACTTTCCTACCACTACTCATGTGCATTCTCAGGCCACCACCCATAAGGAACATCATTTTTATTTATATTTTAACACATAGTTGTCTACTCCGTCCACCGCACCTTATGCAAATATTCGGACCATCGTCTGGAAGACTAATCATTTCCTTTGCATGCATTTGGCATATAATTTCCTCCTGACTTGCACTCACATCAAATATAGTCAATTCCATCCACCACAATCCACACACGACTCTCTTTACCTCTATTCGAGAGCCACCTCGGTTTCTGTGTCTCTGCTGCATTGACTCGCGTGCCTCTACCACACTAACTCGTGTGCCTCTGCCGCAATCTATCCCATGCATGTATTTGTATGTTTAAGAGCCACCTAATCTATCCATACTACGTGGATGACCTTTGTACCACTATCCATCATCCCGACAAGGGGCACCGCCTATGCCACCATGATTGGTTGACCATACAAGAGTTTCTTTTAAGCTCTTTTCTAACTCCTAAAAGAATGAAAAGATTGCCGAGCGCAGCTAGTTCTTTTCCTGCTCGTTAAAGGATAGGAAAGGGAGTCTACATTGTCTCATTTACCTCCTTTTATAGACCATGTAGACCATCAAATGAAAAGGACCGCCTTGGCATATTCAAGCCAAGACCATTCCCCTATGCATACTTTTATGCTTTCTCGGGAAGAGGGGCCAAACTTTACAAAAAAGCTCACCGTGGGTTGTCGTTAAGCTCTTTTCCATCCTTCTCATCAAGAAAATATTGCCGAGCAAACTTGGTTTCATTCATGCTCGTAAAATTATCTGAATGACCATCTAGTTAGTATAGGTTTAACCTTTTGCGGCCTGATTGGACTACCAATGGTAAAGAAGTCTCTCATCCCCTACATGATGGGATAGCTCTCCTGTGTATACTTTTACCCTTTTTTAGGCACAAGAGACTACCAATGAAAAATATCCCCCACTGGAGTCTTCTTCATGCTTTCAGACTCTCTAAAATTGAAAGCACCATCGAGCATTTACTTTCTCAGGATCACTAAAAATCCACGAGATCGTACCACAATGGTGTCTCTAGACACCACCCCACATAAAATAGTTGGGTAGCATTCCCACTTTGGGTCACTTTTGTTCAGAGTACTCTATAATGTGTCTTCCTTCAATACCATCAATATCAAAAGTGTCTACCTCTGCCAAGTATTTCCCATATGCAGTGACAATCCCGGTATTACAGCTATGATCCCATTCCCATGAGTTAATTTCATTCACTGCATGGTCCACGCTGCCATCATACTCTGAACAAAAAAAATTTTGAGTCTACTACACTCCCCCTGCCCCTGTTCAACTCTTTCCCTTCCCCCACCCCCCCCCCCCCATTCAATGGGTCAGTCCACATATTGTCTCACATCTTTTGGTTATCTCCCTCGGGCTTCTGGTCAAGGAAACACCATTTCCTTGACCTGGGGTAGGTCTCCCTCTATAAAAAAAAACACACATATTCCAAAGGATAAACCCATAGGTACCTGTATCTTGGTTTCATTAACCTCATTGATGAGTTCCTTGGACCACTTGAGAGGAGTCCTTAGTGCCTCTCGGGATGGTTGTTTCTCACATGCTTGACTCCAACTACATCATCGCACAGTTGACATTCCTATAGGGTTTGGTCTGTGCAGTATTTGGTCGAAGACCCCAGATGTCACCTGACTCTAGCACATTGATGAGTCTATTTGAGGGAACTAAATGGGTTATGTCCTTTATGATTTCTGGGTTTCATTGGAGACAGTGTTCAAAAGCCCCAGCAGTGCTTCTATATATATTTATGATTGATGCAGCATACTTGTACCACAGAGACTCTAACTCTCCATTAGTGAATCCATACAGCTATGTACCATCCCAGATCCAGCAGGCTATCTGTCATGAAGATATAGCATTCCATGAGAATGACATGGGTCCAATGTAGCATTTCTTCAGATTAGTATCCAACCTCGCATTGAGGCAACCACTATGTATCATTAGTTGTATATGATCGACTCTTGTATTTTAGAGCATAGATCACATTATTCATTTGACATTGTCATAAGCATGGGGATGCCTACCTCATCCATATACATGTCACACATTATTTGTATCTCACCCATTTATGGGAACCATATTAATACAAAACCCAAAATCCACCATGCCTCAACCCAAGAAGCACCACCTCTCCATAGAAAATCCTATGATGTTCATCGGCCATACGATGAGATCCTTCCCTCACACATCAGGGGGAAATATGTTAACCTAAAAAATCCCTCAGTCATCTCTACATGGCCTACACCACCCAAGGACACCCATGCACAACCCTCATTTCACCCCATTGGACCCCCACACCCTCAAAAAGGCTTAAGAATGAGCAAAAGGGCTTAAAAACCGCAAAAAAGAGCCTAAATAGTTCTCCTAGGGGCTAAAACCCCTTAAGGTAGCTAAAAACCCCAAAAGGAGCTAAATATAGGAAGGAAGGGGCTAAAAGCCCAAAAAGGGGGCTAAAGCCCCAACTAGGGGCTTAAAACCCTAAGAAACCCCAAAAAAGCTATAAATAGAGGGGTGGGGGTCACTCTCAAAACACTTCTCCCTTGCATACTGTTATGCTGCCTGAATGGATGCCTTGAGACCCTTTTTCTCTCAAGCCACCCACACTCCCTCTCCTCCATCTTCCATTGAGCCATAGCTCCCCCATCTAAGAGAGGTGCTTCTCCAAGCTAGGGCATGGTGGCCCATTCCATCAAGAGAAGGTATAGCTTGTTGTTAATGTTGTTTTCTTGTTTTCTCTGATCCGTAGTTTGTTTTCAAGTGTATTATCTAACATGTTTTTGCAGGTATTTTGATTCTAACAGTTGTATGCACGTTGTTGTAGCTAAACCCTAAGAGTGTTTGCAGAGGGGTTTCCATCCATTTATTTTATTTCACTTCTATTTTTCTTTCTGTCCATTTTTCTCTCATTTCACCACCAGGAACCTACCCTTTTGTCCTATAGATGGAAGGTAGCCATTCCTTCCCTATAGCAAGGGAGAAATCCCTGCTACAGAGTGTGTGTAAGATAAAGCAAACACCCAATCAACTGCCTATACAGTGTATTATTTACCATAGGAGAAGAACCTGCTTCTTCAACCTTAACTCCTGAAAGGAAGGGAGTCTTGCTTGGGTTGCAATATTTCATGTTGAACTTGTTCAGCAAATCTAAAGCATACTTGGACTGATGTAATTTTATTCCATGTTGGGATTGAGCAATTTCGAGACCCAAGAATTGGCTCAATAACCCCAAATCAGTCATAGAAAATGCATGGTTCATTGCATCTTTCAAGGAGGAAAACTCTTCCTTTGAACTTCTTGTAATTAGAAGATCATCCACATACAATACAATAATCATCAAATAACCATGAATCAGCTTCAAATAAACATTGGGATCAGACTTGCATCGAACAAAACTCAATGACAGCAGAAAGCCATCAATCTTGGCATACCAAGCCCTAGGGGCTTGCTTGAGCCCATACAATGATTTCTTTAACCTGCACACAAAAGATGGATTAGAAACAAACCCTTGAGGTTCATGTAAATTTATTTAGTAAGATCTCCATTCAGGAAAGCACACTTCACATCCATGTGATGTACCTCCCACTGCTTCGAAGCTGCAATGGCTATGGCTAGCCTTATGGAGTCCATCTTTGCCACTAGTGCAAAGGTTTCATTGTAGTCAATACCATGTACCTGTGAGTAGCCCTTGGCTACCAATATTGACTTATATTTCAAAGGTGAACCATCAGTAGCAAACTTAGTTTTGAAAACCCACTTACATTGAACTAGCTTCCTCCGTGGGGGAAGATCAACCAGTTCCCAAGTGTTGTTCTTCTTGAGTGAGATGAATTCCTCTTTCATGGTTTTTTGCCATCTTGGATCGTGTGCTACATCTTCATATGTCTATGGGTCTGATTCAACCATTAGATAGCACTTCTCTACAAACAAAGGGTCTTTCATACACAGGGCACTCTCAAACTGAGATCTAGTCCTCCTAGGATCACTAGGATTTCCATCTAGTTCCCTAGCTATATGAATGGTCTTTGATACCCATTTTGGTCTTGTAGGACTATCAATATATGCAATTAAATCATCATTATCAGACATATCAGAATCAGCAAACTCATTTGTCTCTCCACTTACATTCAATGGTTCTGGTGGTGAAGAAGACTCTCCAACTTCAACTGCTGCTAAAGGCTCTTCTTGGAACTGAACACTCCTTTATATGAAGCCTTTGTTTGTGCTCAAGTTGATCAGCTTGTACCCTTTTGAATCTTCAGAATATCCAACAAATAGGCACTCTTGGCTTTGGGGCTGCAAAGCCTTTCTCTTTTCTGTTGGAATTCTAACCCAAGCCTTTGAGCCAAAAATCCTAAAATGGGTCACATCTGACTTGTGACCACTCCAAGATTCGAAAAGGGTCATACCATCAAGATATTTATGAGGAACCCTATTCTAGATATAGGATGCATAGTTTATAGCCTCATCCCAAAACTTTGGTGGCAAAGTCTTAGCCTCCATCATACTGGTTTCCATCTCCTTCAGTGATCTGTTCTTTCTCTCGACAACACCATTTTGTTGTGGTGTGTAAGGGATTGAATGTTACATCTGAATACCTGCATATTTACAATATTGAATGAAATCATACTTGACATACTCACCACCATTTTCAGATCTGAGGATCTTGAGTCTCCTCCCAGACTGGTTTTCAACCAAGGCCTTAAATACTTGGAAGAGGTCAAAAACTTCAGACTTGTGCTTTAGGAAGTAAACCCGACAATACTTGGAAAATTCATCTATGAAGGTCAATGCATATTTGGCTTGACTCATTGACATGTGAAGAAATGGACCAGCAACATCACTGTGGGTCAACTCAAGAGGTGCAGAGGTTCTCTCATGACTAGCTCTCTCAAATTTGTGCTCTGGGTGTTTTCCTAGAATACAACCTTGACAGACTCCCTTGGAAAACTTAATCTTTGGTAACCCTATGACCATATATTTTTCACTCAGATCAGAAATATACTTATAGTTAATATGGCCAAATATTTCATGCCAAAGCTTGCTTTCCTCATTAGCATGAATCAGAAGAGTAGAGGGGTTTGAGTAGGGTAGAAAATGTGAAAACATGTATACCTTCAAAGTGTGATCTACAACACCTTTTGCAATGACTTTACCATTTGATATCTCTGTGATATCAACATCATCAAGGGAGAATATGGCTTTCTTTGGAGACCCTGTGTGAGTCATCTGATACACTGATAAGAGGTTAGAGGCAAGACCTGAACCATACAACACATTATTGAACTTACCATGGTCAAGATCAATCCCTCCTTTCCCCAAACTGTCAATGAGAGAGTAATCTCCCAACACTATTGGTGGACCTTTCAAGATGTCAAGAGAGGAGAATGCCTCCTTGGTTGAAACCATATGTCTAGAATCTCTAGAGTCTATGATGAATCTAGGTGAGCTTGATGCGCTAGCCACCAAAGCATGTACTCTCTCTCTCTGTCCTCTGAATTTGATCCTCCTTCCCTATTCTTTGAGAAATTAGGAAGGGAGATGTTATTCTTCTCCAGGAGTTGGATCAACATGTCAATTTTCTTCTTCATGCAGGAGCTCTTAGGATGATAGCCCTTAATACACTATGTGCACTTGCTCATTTCTCCTTTGTTCTTCTTCTTCTAGAAGTTATTCTTGGAGCCTTGGGGCTCCTCTTGAGACTTGTTCTTGTCTCTCTTTTTCTCAGGTGGCTTCTTAGCTTTCTTATTGCCTTTTGAATCCACCCTCAAATCTCCAGCAACCAAATCTTGGTCTTTGGAAGGTTCAATGGTGCCCATCATCACCAATTTATCTTGTTCTTGTGTGAGGGATTCCATGAAATCTGCAAGCTTAGGCATATTCCAAGCTCAAGCTGTCAACTTTGTGGCATGGAAGGTTGAAACAAACACTGAATAGTCAGGGACAAGCTTCGAGAGTATGGCCAAAACTAGTTGCTCTTCCTTCTTTTCAATTCCACACTGTTTTAGCTGCAAAACAAGGGCTTTAAACTTGGAAAAGTACAGTTGTAGGTATTCAAAGTTGTTGGGACTCAAAGAGATCAATTCATTCTCGATTTGATGTCCTCTCATCTCATCTGTCTTACCAAAAATATCTACAATCTTCTCCCATACTTCATTAGGTGATTTCAATCCATCAAGATGGAAGAGGAGGTCTCCTGAAATGCTCAGACACAAAATACAATAGGCCTCATCCCTCCTATTATGCCATTTTATTTTCTCTGTAGTTGCATTGGGATCTACCTCAGTTGCCATAGTCACCCTATAGAGACCTTTCTCTCTCAACAGTATCTCCATCTCTGCTTTCCATTCAAAGAAATTAAATGGAGTCAAGATGATCTTATGAGATTGATCCATAGCTCAGAAACTATGCCCTTTAGTCAGCAGAATATGCTCCCAGTCAAGATGTCAAACCTACAATAGCAATATGGAAGGAGAGAAATCAATCTACAAAGGCTCTGATACCATGTGGAAATTGAACCCCAATTGATAGAACAATTGCACTCACAAAATTGCTAATCAAACATGCAAATTTACAAACAAAGGAGACTGAAATTGGAGCATAACACTAATCAGTATTGAATAAGTGTACAATAGCCAACCTTATCAATTCATAGTCTTCTGTAATATATAATTATATGAGAAATTTGAATGCATAAGGATGCCATTTGAAATAGTCAAAAAGGAGGCTTACAAAATCTAGTCAAATCCCTTATAGCTGCATAAAACAGTTTCCAAATCCACTTAGAGGCTCACGAATTGGCAAAGTAAAGTAGGAAAGCTAAGAAGGGATGGAAAAAAAACTCATAAATGCTTTTATTAGGATAAAAGGATGGAGGATGATGAGAGAAAAAAACAAGTCAACTACACCTAGTCTTACTTTCCCTTTTGCCTTATTTCTCAATAAAACAGACAACTTAGCAAAAAAAGTAGATATGCACTTTGGAGGATCTAGAATAAAGCAAACATGCTAAATATGGTTTCTAGGAGGTTTCCCAAGCTCTCCATGACTCAATTTTAGCAAGTTTGACTTCTATGGCATGTGGAAGACAACTTGCATAGAGTGAAATATAGGAAACTAGGAATATAAGACAAAAATGAATTAATTAATATCTAAGGTAGGTAACTATGGGTTGATTATTCTAACAATGTTAACTAAGTGATCAGTATTTAGTTAAATATTAAGTTCAGTTCAAATCAATTGAATTTTAGTTCAAGTAAGTTAACATTCAGTTTAAGTTAGTTAGCATTCAATACAAGTCAATTAACATTTAGTTCAAGTCAGTTAACATTTAGTTCAAGTCAGCTCACTTTCAGTTCAAGACAGTGAACATTCAGTTAAAGATAATTGAGGAAAAGAAAGGGTGATAATATTTGCATGGATGGAGTTCTAGTTATGTCTTCCTTGTGAATACACTATGTGCTTCTCTCATTTTGTTTACTAATACTCCTACGTGCTACCTTATGCATACTAGGATTTTTTTTCTTGTTATTAATATGCTAGGCATATGGAAAGTTCAATACAGTTGCATACAATTTGTTTGCAGGGTTGCATTGGATCTCTCTTCTCTACTACTAAGGTTCTATCTCTTATCAGAAAATATGCTTATGTTTTGTAAACCATTCTTTGCAAATCTATTTATCATTCTCAAATAATTGTTGGGTTTCTTCATCCTCTGGGTTTGGAGGGTTTTCCCATGGTATATCTTGTCTCTCATGGTTGACTGATTTATATGGATGATTTATGGATCTTATTTATGTGTCTAATATAATTATGAGATTCAAATTTGGTTGATATATGACATACATATGCACTGGAATTGATTGATAAATGTTTTAAAGTTCAAGCTTCTCCAATTTTTCTCAAAACATCAACAATTTCATTTACAATGGTTCTCCTTATTTAATTACTAAGATATATAATATTATCTTGTTTTTCCACTTGTTTCTTATTTACTTTGAACCTTTTTAATATTATCTCTTCATCAGTAGGATTGTGAAAGATGCAAGCCAACGAGGACAACATTTAGAAAGAGGTACAAATTCTTTACATTCAATTAATTTGATAAATATACGGAAATTTTTACATTTCTAATTTGTTTTGTTCTAGATCCAAACCATTTGGACTAGGGAACCAATCTCTATCTACACTGATTGAGTTTTTTCGTTAACAAAATTGGCGACCATACTAGAGATCAAATTATTTAATTTATAATTCTTCTTGTTTGTATTTTTTATTATTAGATATGGTTTAGTTTTCACTTGGTAGATCACACTGCTTAGATTTCGCTGTGTAATCTGCTTTAGTTTTCAAACCCTGAAGTCCATTGATTTTCTTACACGTCTTTATTTTTTGCAACTTTTTGGTCTCCCTATGCACTTTACATTCAGATATAGAGCTTGATGCTTTTTTCCTTTTGACATAGTGCGTCACTCACAGAATTTTCTCTTTTTTCAGAGTGCACCACCCTGTATATTTTCATCTATTGATGTAATTATAACTTCGGAATGTATTCACTTGTATTTATTATCTATTGTAACCTGATCTTCATTCCGGGATATATTGTAATGTATTTTGAGTCATGTCATACCCCGATGTTTATTCCAGGAAGTTTCTATAATGAGAAAGTCATGTCAAGTCATTGTGGGTAACCCTCTAGTTGGTCAAGGGTTAAAGTCCCCACAGTTGTGGGGCCCTTGGGTTATTAGACTATCCTAGTGAATTCAACCCTAGGTGAGTCATTATAAGTTGGGGAAAAATTCTCCACCATTGCATTACCCTCCTATTGGTTAGAGGAGGCAAAGTCCCGACAAGTGGTGGGGCACTAGGGTTATTAGACACTCCTAGAGATGTCGGCTCTAGTAAGTAATTGTTAAGTAAGGACGACATGTTGGAGTGCACTTTAAGTGAACGGAAGAATATAAATAAAGAGTGAGAGCCTCTCTATTTATCTCACTTTCAATACACACACTCACTTATGGGGGGCGCATGAGTGAGAGGAGAAGCTCTCTCAGTGTGAGAGAGAGAGACTGCTACTGTGTGGAGATCATCTTAATGTCTTGGGGATTTTACTGTTTTGGTGCTGATTCTATCTCTGAGGAAGTTGCGGGGTTTTCTCCTTTATGGTTTCTCTGAGGAAGTTGCGGGGTTTTCTCCTTTATGGTTTCCCTGAGGAAAACTCTTTGTGTCTCTTATCTATTGTGATGTGCTTATGTTTTATTGTTGTGCTTGTTATTCTCTCAGTGAAAAGATCCTAGGATCATAATGGTAGCTTATATGATGAAAAAATAACATAGTATTAGAGCTAACCTGAGAAGAATACATTATGCAGCTTTAGATGCTAGGGCTTCCTACTTTTTGGGTCTCTCTCCACAAACCATCAGAAAAATCATGCTAGGCTGACTCTCCATTGAAGGGTCCATCTTTCTGTCGAAGCGGAATTCGATTCTGAGCATTTTCAGTATTCGATGCGAAAATTAGGGCTTTCTACAGAAGAGGAATTTTTGAGTGAGACCAGCATAGGATTTTTCTCCTCATAAAAAACCGAAGTTTAGAGACCTGGATCAAGAAATTTGGTTGGGTGAAACTCTGGGAAAGTCAAGCCCTAGTTTGAACCCGAGCTAGGAAAAACCCTAAATACTAAAACTGAAAAGTTTTTGTACAATCACTATATTCTTAGGTTGTCTAAGTATCAAAAGTGAAACATTGTAGGAGCCAAAGATAAAATCCTGATGAACACTTTGTCCAAAACTCAGCCTCCTATTCACTATATTCTGGGAGATATGATCCCTCCAAGTTAGGGTTCTAGCCGCTTCCAAAATTCATCCCTAAACAGGATACCTGGGGAGAATTGCAATATCTTGGGCTACAGAGGTCCAAATGGAATTATTGAAGATGTTATAGAAAGGGAATGGATTGTAATTTTGGTGGTCAGAATATCAGACTCAAAGGATCAACCAGTGACATGTGGATTTATGTACAACTTCGTTGTTCTGGATAGTCCTGTAACAAGTCACCTTGGGAAAAGGATCATAAATCCCAAATGGTGAAACAAATTCTGATGAAACATATGGTTTTGGATTAGGGACATGCTAGGTTACCTCAATGAGAAATGTCAGACACAGAGGAGTAGAAATTTCGGAGATATCACAGAAACAGTAACAGGAATTTCTGCAGAAGAAATTGTAAGATTAGGGCTTCCTGTTCCAGGAGCTTCCCTCCATTGTTTTCAGAAAAGGAGTACATTGGACAACTCCATTTGAAGAGATATATCTATCTATCCAATCAAATCTGAAAGATTCCAATTTTTGAAAATTAGGGTTTCTGTGACAAACCCTGATCAGCCAGCTCCGGAACCAGGACGGACACCTCAAATCGGTAAGATATAATCCTTTGCTATTTTCATTTGAGGTTCTCATTTCAAAGTGATCTATCACATCAGCTTGATGATAAGCTTGGTGAAGTTCACAAATTCCAAGCATAGAAGTATTTGATCTCTCTGAAGAAAATGAATTGGACACCTACATGAATATAGAGGTTCCAGTTCCAGAGGGAGATGAGGCTAGAAGCCTTACACAAGAAGAACTTTGTCAAGGCCAAGAAGATCATGGTTGATTCAGTCACGGATCAAATTATACCACAAGTGTCTTCCTTAAAGACACCAAAGATGTTTGATTCCTTGACCAAGATATTTGAAGGGAAGAACATACATGAGAAGATGACCTTAAGAAACCAGTTGAAGAATGTGAAGATCCAGAATGCAGAGACCATGCAGTCATAAGGATCTCTCAAATCAAGAACAACTTGAAGCGGTAAAAGAAGAAGCGAAGAATGTAGAAGTGGTGATGGCCACCTTGAATGGGCTCCCAATATCATGTGATTCATTCATGCAAGGAATGTGTGCTAGAAGGAAGTGATGACTTTCAACAGACTTTAGGAAGAAGAAGAATCTCTACCCATAAGAAGAGATGAGAAGATCGAAGCAACTGAAGATTAAGCTCTCACCTTCCAAAGAAGATCCTTCAATCAATGAGGAATATGAAGATCTCAACTCTTGAAGAACTTCTTATCCACCTTATCATTTGGCTAGGAAATGATGTCATCATGAATGAAGAAGACGATGAAGCTGGAGACTCAAGAAGCTGTCTACCCATGAAACAAATAAAGATAAGTATTCAATTGTCATTTCATGATATTATTTTGTTATGCATTTGTTTATATTTAGTTGATGTATTATGCATTATAGGATGTTTGCATTAATGACATTATACTACTAATATGCATGTGATGGGTAAGTAGCTCATGGTGCTATACAACTCTCCGTTGCTACTTATCTAGAATGAAACCTCTTTGCTGACATATTGGATCAGTGCACAATCTCAATGTTGTCTTGGTAGAGATGGAAGGAATCTAGAAAGTTTCAGTAAGATCTGGATGAATGTTGTATTGGCTAAAGTAGTTGCATGATCATATATTTATGCATAAGAACTTGTGAGTATGAATATTCCTTATGAAATGTTTCTAACCATATAAATGCATTTGAATTGTAGGAAAGATCACATACATAATCGCCTACAAGCAAAGAAGAATGAGACTTGTTCCGAAGAACAAGTGACGACATTTCAAAATGAAGAATAATATGACAAGTGCAGTGACATCATTGATGCAGAACCTTCCAGCCACCAAGAAGAAAGGGAAGACCAGTTCAAGAAGAACGATGTCAGGACGCAGTATCGAGATTTGAAGAGAAGTTCATAGTTCCATCAGTAGTAGATGGAAACATCATGGGATACAAAGCAAGATTCGTAGCACGAGGCTTCTCACGAAAAGAAGACATAAACTAAGAAGAGATATTTGCAGCCACTGGAAGTGAAGTCACATGACATGCATAATCATGTGTGCAAATGAAAGAAGGCCTTGTACAAGTTCAAAAGACATCCATGGGATAAGACATACATGATGAGCTTGATGCTACAAGGTTGAAGATGCAAGTCTATACACTAGATGGTCACATAGAATATTAGTAGGATAGAAAGCTACTTGTCACTCTAGTAGAGAATGTTTCAGTGCATAGAGTACAGAAGATAGAGGGAGTATGATGCTCCACTTCAGAGGGAGTGACTACAGAATATATTAAGGTTTAACATGGTACGACAGGATGGACAGATTACTGATGACTCTAGGCTTTATTGAGAGTAAAGTGGATTCCAACCTTTGCTTCAAGATTGAAGGTAGAAGACCAGTGATGCTCCTGTTATGTGTCGATGCACTATTTTCTAGGCATGGAGGTGTGGCAGAGTGCAGATGGAATATTCCTTGTACAAGGGAAGTATGTAGCAGAGATCCTGAATAGGTTCAGGATGACAGACTGCATGACCACACCTATGGGATCGAACATGAAGCTATTGAGTGATGCTTCATCAGAGACAGTTGATGCTACGATGTATCGTCATATGATTGGATCATTGATGTACTTGATGAACATGAGACCAGACATTTGCTCTGCTGTGAACACCTTGAGCCAGTATTTGACAGATCCGAGAAGTGTTCACTTGACTGCTGCAAAGCATATTCTGAGATACCTGAAGGGTACAATTGATTATGGGCTCAAGTATGATGCAAATCAAAAGATTAACCTAGAGGGTTATGTTGATTCAGATTGGGCAGGCAGTGTCATCGATAGGAAGAACACTTCAGGGTGTTGCTTCAATATGGGATCAGGTGTGATCTCTTGGTTTAGTAGGAAGCAATCTTGTGTGGCACTGAGTACAGCTGAAGTAGAGTATGTCGCAGCTTGTTCAGCTAGTTGTGAGGCAATATGGTTGTGAAAGCTACTGTCTAATATATTTGATCTCCAGTTGGATGCTACTTGTATACATTGTGACAACCAGAGTTGTGTGAAGTTGTCAGAGAATCCAGTGTTCCATGACAAGTCGAAGCATATCGAGATCAAGTATCACTATATAAGGGATATGTTGCAGAGAGGAGCAGTGAAGCTCCAGTATGTTGCAACGGAGGAATAGATAGCTGATGTATTGATGAAGCCATTGGCTAGGATGAATTTCAAGTACTTCAGGGAGAAGCTTGGTGTTCTCTATATTGAGGTTTCCTCCAAGAGAAAGTGATGAGACCCATAGCCATTCTGACATGGTGAGAGGATTGGTTCCTTCCATGGTCAGATGTAAGGGCTGAGCCATTCTGTCATGGAGAGAGGATTGGTTCCTTCCATGTTAGATATGAGTGCTGAGATCCATAGCCATTCTGACATGGTGAGAGGATTGGTTCCTTCCATGGTCAGATGTAAGGGCTGAGCCATTCTGTCATGGAGAGAGGATTGGTTCCTTCCATGTTAGATATGAGTGTTGGCCATTCTGTCGATCAGGACAGATGTAAGGGCAATTTCCATTCTAGGAATGGAGGCACCTGGTCAGTTACTAGGATCACTCAGTGTAGGACTGAGTAGCCATTCTGATGTGATAGAGGGATGTGTTCCCACTTGATCAAATGTAAGGGCTGAACCATTCTATCATGGCTAAAGGATTAAGTTCCTTCCATGTCAGATGTGAGTGTTGGCATTCCGACGAGCGGGTCGGAAGTAAGGGCAACTGCCATTCTCTAGGAGAATGGAGGTGCCTGGTCAGTTACCAGGTAGCTCAGTCAAGGACTGGGGGCCATTCTGATATGACTGCTGGGATGTGTTCTCATAGGATCATATGTGAGTGCAAGCCCTTCCATCACTGTGATAGGATGTGTTCCTGTCTGGATGGATGTAAGTGCAGATCCTTTCTGGAGAAACTGAGGGATGTGTTCCCACGTGCTCAAATGTAAGTGCTGAAATCTTCCATCATTGTGATAGGATGTGTTCCTGTCTAGAATGGAGTCTTCCATCACTGTGATAGGATGTGCTCCTGTCTGGATGGATGTGCCCTTCTGACGAGTAGGTCAGATGTAAGTCCTGAAATCTCTCATCACTGTGATAGGATGTGTTCCTATCTGGATGGGAGTCTTCCATCACTGTGATAGGATGTGTTCCTCTCTGGATGGATGTTCCCTTCTGATGAGTAGGTCATATGTAAGTGTTGAAATATTCCATCACTGTGATAGGATGTGTTACTGTCTGGATGGGAGTCTTCCATCACTATGATAGGATGTGTTCCTGTCTAGATGGATGTGCCTTTCTAATGAGTAGGTCAGATGTAAGTGCTGGGCGAAGACCTACATGATGGCTAGGCCTACAACCAGCATGAAAAAGGGATGGCTCTGTAGAACTTCCTGTGACAAGAAGAATCATGAGATAGCACTAGGGTTGATCCAGATCGAGTGATGATTGAGATCCAGTGATGATGATATAGCAGTGATGATCTAGATCGAGTGATGATCCAGATCCAGTCTAATGATGTCGATCCAGATCAAGAGATGATCCAGATCCAGTGATGATGCTCCATGATGATCCAGATCGAGAGATGATCCAGATCCAATGAAGATGACTTGAAGATGAAGATGACTTTGAAGATGATGAAGACCTGACAATGACCTAGATGATACATAGAAGAAGACTTGTGCTGATAAATTGTGTCAAGGGAATACCTTCCTAGTTAAGAGGGAGTGTTGATGTAATTGTAACTTCAAAATGTATTCACTTGTATTTCTTATCTATTGTAACCCGATGTTCATTCCGAGATATATTGTAATGTATTTTGAGTCATTTCATACCCCGATGTTTATTCTGGGAAGTTTCTATAATGAGAAAGTCATGTCAAGTCATTGTGGGTAACCCTCTAGTTGGTCAAGGGTTAAAGTCCCCACAATTATGGGGCCCTTGGGTTATTAGACTATCCTAGTGAATTCGACCCTAGGTGAGTCATTGTAAGTCGAGGCAATAGTCCCCACCATTGTGTTACCCTCCTATTGGTTAGAGGAGGCAAAGTCCCCACAAGTGGTGGGGCACTAGGGTTATTAGACACTCCTAGAGATGTCGGCTCTAGTAAGTAATTGTTAAGTAAGGCCGACATGTTGGAGTGCACTTCAAGTGAACGGAAGAATATAAATAGAGAGTGAGAGCCTCTTTATTTATCTCACTTGCAATACACACACTCACTTATGGGGGGCGCATGAGTGAGAGGAGAAGCTCTCTCAGTGTGATAGAGAGAGACTGTTGCTGTGTGGAGATCATCTTAATGTCTTGGGGATTTTACTATTTTGGTGCTAATTCTATCTCTGAGGAAGTTGCGGGGTTTTTTCCTTTATGGTTTCCCTGAGGAAAACTCTTTGTGTCTCTTGTCTCTTGTGATGTGCTTATGTTTTATTGCTGTGCTTGTTATTCTCTCAGTGAAAAGATCCTAAGATCATAATGCTAGCTTATATGATGAAAAACTAATAGCATCCTGTGTCTCCCTGCTAAAATTTAGTTTGATTTCTTCCCGAACCTTTTAGTGCTTTGTTTCTTGGTTTGTTACTAAACTGTTACAGTTGTCTATGATTCTAGAACCAACTTTTGGATTGATTCTATACTATATTTAGGGGTGTTTTTAGCTTACATTTTAAGTGAAATAAAGTGCATTTTTTACAAAACATCTCCCTTGATGGAAGGGGGAGGGGGTCATGAATTGCATATTCTCTAGTATATTTGTATCATATGCTATTTTCATTCAAAGGAGAGTTTATGTTTCTTGCATTGAATTTTACATGTGTTTCTTTGCTTGAAACCTCTTGCTCTTTTGTGTGGATAGTATTCATTAAAATTTGAAAATTTGCATTTCATTTTAGTGTGCATGTGTTGAGTTTGTTTTGATCTCTCTTATCTTGGGGTTATTGTTTCCTTAGATATCTGTAGTAGAGAAAAATTTATCTTTTGTTTGCATAATAGTTCAAAGATTTTTTTTCGATTTGATCTTCTTTATTAGATTGAAAAATACTTTAAAATAAAAACAATTTATTCTTGTTTTAGTTTATTTCAAATTTTTCTTTGGTTAAATATTAGTTTTATAAAAAAAATATTAAAGTTTCATAATCTGTAAAGTATCTTTGTTTTATTCTTTGATTTGAAACTTTAATTTGATCTTTTTATTCCTACCTTTAGAGATTTGTTTTTCACTTTTGTTGGAAAGATATGAAATAAAATTATAGTTTCAAGTTTGAGTGTATGTTATTCAATTTGTGCATTTGGGAAAAGAACCTATTACTCTCTTCTTAAATAGGGCATGAATTGAAAGAAAAAGGAAATACTTGCACATCATCATTGAATGGTTTATGAGTCGATTCTTCCCATCATATTTTACACTTAACTGTAAAAAGACAAAATCAACTGCTAGTTAGGAAAAACAATTAGCAATATTGTGTGTTAGGTTAGAGATGTGTTCCAATGTCTTAAAACATAGGAGATGTCATTATTTTCTTGCACTGTATACTAGTGACTTTTTGGTTCTTCCACATACTCATTAGTATATAGAAAGGTGTTTCATGTAATTTATGGTATATAGAAAGATTCTTTCACGTACTTGATGGAATATAGGAAGTCCCCTTTCGAACGGTTGCACATTAGACAACACTACCATGGGTTTGAGCTCCCACATAACTTGTGTATATCAGGAGACACCATTAGGATAATGAGACCAACTAAGTAACCTTCTGGTCATCTTGTCAAAGAAATACATTGAGAACAACACTTGGGGGTCTACTATGCATGTAGTGTCCAAGAGATAAAATGAGTGTGCGATATGTATCATTACAATTATATTCTTTAGATGCTAAAAAGGAGTGTGTGATATGTATCATTACAATTATATTATTTGGGTAGGTGCTGAAAACATTAAAATGAATTGGGGGGTGGTAAGGGATTATAGGTATAACTAGAGTGGGGTGGTAAGGGAATAGAGGTATAACAAGAGGGAAGGTTTTAAGGGGTTAGAGGTAAAGACAAAGGGGGTATTAGGATATTCAGGGTAAGTGGAGAAATGGAGAAAACTAGTGAGAGAAGGGATTAGTATGGGTTATAGAGAGAGAGAGAGAGCAAGTGAAAGTGAGGGAGAGAGATAGAGAACCAATGAGGTGTGTTGGGCCAGGAAAAGCAGACAAGGAAGAAGCTCATGCACAATCCAGGAAGGAAAAGTGGGCATGATGAGGAGTAGAGAAGGTCGCAAAGGAAGAAAGGGAACTGACGTAGAAGAAGGATAGAGCATACATACGAAAGAGGAAAGGAAATATTGCAGGCGTGCAAGTGGGTAACTATTAGAAAGAAACAAGTGAAGATCATGGCTCCTAAAGACGATGTAAGCCTATGGACAAGGCACATATGAAGGAATATTTTGTAAGTCAGGCTAATAGTGCCTTGTGTCAGTCTCTGAAAGCATGTAACCATTTTTTATGGCTGATCATGAACTGGAACTAATGAGAAGTATGTAGCCAACCCTATGTGGTCTCGTAGAAGATATAAATAGGAAGATCCCATTCTGTATAATGGTTGGACATTCGTCATTGTTATTGGAGGACCTTCGTTAAGGTCCATCATTCTGTCGTTTATTTAGCTTGTTAAGGAAATTAGGGTAAGTAGGAGAGAAGACTCAGAAGAGAGTCTGGTAGAAGTAGAAGGCTCTTGAGCCACGGATCTTGTAGCTATGTGCACAGACTGCTAGTAGTAGTAGGAATCTACATCTGAGTGCACAGATAGTAAGTAGAAGAGTCAATCCAGGGTGTGTGTTGATCAGTAGGAGTAGATAGAAGAATAAACTAGAGAGCATGAGAGCAGAAGATTGAGTCAGAAAGACATATCTTAAGAACATTCTGTAGATCATAGACTACAAGGTGCTATACACAATTTCTCATGCCAGATGAAGAGCACCTTAGGGGTATTTCCCAGATGGGTTTCCATGTTATTTCCTGTGTTGAATAAATGATTGTGTTGAATGTTTATGTGAACGTTGAAGTATTTTCTTATTGTATATTTCTTAGTTATAGTTGAATGTATGAATGAATGGAAGTTAAAAGACTTGCGGGAATGTTATGTATAAACTCATGGTTAATTTCCTAAGTTAAATCATAAGTCACAATTTTTCGTCAATATACAAGAGCAGTTACGTCGCACCAGTTTTGCCAGTTGTTGATATTAAGGACAGTTTTGTGTTGCATGCATTGACATACAATTGTGCCCAGTCGCGCCATAATAGAATCCATCATCTAGTTTCCTTTTTCGAGTGCCTTGGCTGTGCGCCAAGGGACTATAATTCCCTTACCAACTACAAAAACATGGTTCTGGCAGTTACCCATCAGATACATCAGGTGAGACTGCACTTGCCTCATAGGTGTTGCTGGCTGAGATTTCTCTATCGGGCCGATATCTTGTGGTTTATTGTTGGTATTGTGGTGTTGTTGAACCGCGAGTCAAGACAAGAAGTTGATAGAAGCTAACAAATGGTTTCGTTGTTGGGACCCATAATCAATTGAGTTGAGGGAAATTTTGTGGCATCCGACGAAGAAAGAGATAGAGCACTAGATGGAGTCTAAGAGACTAGCATTCGTGCAGGACAAGAGTGAAGGATCACGGTGGAGTGTAGAAAACTAGGTGGACAAGGACATATATTCTGATATTCACGAGGTATTATTTGTAGAGTTCCCTATTATACTACAGGAGTGGTTGTCAATATTGGAGACTAGACAGACAAACTTCGAGAGAAGAGAAGTTGTCAAATGGAGTAATCGGTTGGTTCGCGAGGTAACCAATGTAAGTAACATCATCTCTAGAGTTGTTGATTTTTGGGTTGACAGTATCTTGGAAGGATATATCACCGAGTTTCCAGTAGACACTATAAAATCATATTGCGAAGCTAAAAGAAATTTTAGCCAAGGAGCCCGAAGAATATATTTGATATGTATCGATACATGGATTAAGATGCTCATGTATGAGAAGGGTGTCTTACAGTTGAGTAGTTGAGTCACATACTTGTGAAGGATATTATGTCACCGATGACCTATTAAGAAAATGGGAAAGGATGAGTTGAGATGTTCCCCAGAAGTACACAACCTGAACTAGAATCTTGACTCCTAAGGAGTGGAAGGAGATTCATATCAGGGAAAAGAATAAAGACCGAAAGAGGGCGACAAAATCCTAGTTTGTTAGAGGAGAGTGAAAACAAAATTTAGTCACACAGAAGTGAAGGATCTTGGGACAAAGAGGTGGAATATAGCACGATTTCGAAAGGACCTGAGGACTCTAAAGATTCTGCAGAGACACAAAGGTCAAGACACAATTACATTACAATGAAAATATCACCATAGGTAAGATCTAGAGTCTCATCTCTAGAGAGGACTACTAATACTGATAACGCTAGTAATGCAACTAGTACTCTAGAAGGTATACCTACTTTGAATCTTGTACCAGAGAATGTCAATGCTAATGCAATGGCTGGGGCAGACATCCAGTTACCCACATTCAATGGGAATGGAGCAGAAGATCCAAAGAAGCATTGGTTCCTCTGTGAAGCCATTTAGATGGTTCGATTAGTCCATAATGTGGACATAAAGAAGGTGCGGATGATCACGACTCTAAGGGGTCGTGCGGTATATTGGTTTATGAAGTTCGGTGCTGCATCAGCCAGAACACTGCAGAAGACTCTTGAGGAGATTCGAGGCTCAATGATATCTGAGTTCAGAAAACCTAAATCTAAATCGTAGTGTATTATTGAGATTGAAGAGATAAATCAGGCACTGGTAGAATCAATATGGGATTTCAACCAGGGGTTTAAAACTTTAATAACCAAGGCTAGTGTCCGACTGTCAGATGTATAGTATAAAGAGTGGTTTATTACTGCTTTATTACCACACATCCAAGGTCCATTGATGCAACAAAATATTAAGTCATAGACAAAAGCATTAGAGTTAGCTATGAAGCTAGAGGCCTCGCCAATTGGAAACGATGCCGCATGGATGGTGCAGATTCAGTCACAGCTGGCTAATCTGAAAATATAGCTTCAGGACATCAAGAAGGGTAAGGAAGCATAAGAAGATCTATGGTGCAAAAAATACAGAATGTATGGACATACTAAGGATAGTTTCTCGACCTTCATGAATTTTGTTTCCTCTGGTACGCCAAACCCACTAAATGGCCATGAACTACCATGGTGTCACATATGCTAGTCTAGGGGGCATTGGGATGAAGAGTGTTTATATTTGCAAAAGGTTGTAAGTAACCTGGAAAAACTCTTTTGTAAATTTTTTAAGTCAATAGGCCATGAAGAGAAAGATTGCAAAGCATACCAGCTCTTGAAGGAAAATACTGTTGATACCTACTTAATGAAAAATGAGGGGCTCACTTAGGATGAACTGGCGCAAACATCATATCATCCTGCACAGTTCCCACCTAATCAATATCAAAATTAGTATCAGCATCATTATGTGCCTCAGCAGCCATACGCACCACAAAATCACTATGAACTGCACTACCAACATAATCAGTACCCGCCACAACAACCACACCCACAGAGAAGGGGTGGTGGAAACTTCATAGGAAAAGGTAGAAGAGGAGGTCTTGGTAGAGGAAGAGGACAAGTTACATGCTATAACTATGGAAAACCAAATTACTATGCCAGATATTTCCTAGAACCTGCAAAGATATGTTCATATTGTAAGGGGTAGGACCATAATGTGGAGAAATGTCCTCAGTTGATCGCAAAATGGCAAGCAAGGACTATCACAGGACCTATCCCTGCATAGAACCCAAATACCAATCCAAATATGAATGTTCAGATGATTGCAACGGAACCACGAGATGTGAATATCGCTGTTGTAACACGAGGAGGTGCTGTGAATGGAGTGGATCATGATAAATCACAAGAACAACTGCAACCACAGGTATGACCCATGACACAGAAGAAGGTGTCGTTCGATGTCTGAAGATAGAAGGAAGTATTATTGGACATGCAACCAGAATTTGTGGATCCAAAAATACCATCAACTTCTGAAGAAATCAAGGAGATCTCTTATTAGTTTCAGTGCATATTTCTGAAGAATGTCCCACAAAAATTTAGTAAGCTTAAAACCTTTATATCAAGTTGCTTAATGCTAATGCAAGATAAAGATGCTATTGCAGAACTACAAGCGATGATAGAATAGGTACCCATAGAACCATGACTTGAAAAGAAAGTTAACCAAGTAAGAAAGAAGTTCAAAACTGGCCGCGAGTTAAGAATGACTATGTAGATAGATGATTATGACATGGATTATATCATCTTGGATCTGGGCTCAGATGTCAATATTTGGATGCAAAAAACTTGGGAAAGTATGGGCAAGCCTTGTTTGGACTGGTCCCCTGTCTAGCTATGAATTGAAAGTCAGGCGAAGGTCATACCGATTGGTATACTGAGTCAAGTCCCTGTCGACATTGAAGGGTTGCACACATTTGCGAACTTTGAGGTCATAAACATTGTTGATGAAACAAATTCATATCCCGCATTACTAGGGATATATTGGGCTATAGACAACCAGACCATTATAAACTTCAAGAGAAGGATCCTCTCATTTGAGGATAATGAGATGAGAGTGGTGCCTCCCATTGATCCATTAGAAGGACAGAGATACATTGATCCTGTATACAATGACGGACAGGTCGACTATCTCGACTAGATCTACAATGTCATTGCATTACAGGAAGACTACATCAATCCAACAAGTCTCTAGAGAATTGGCAAAGTGGACTGCATGAAGTCTCTATGCGAAGGTGTGCAAGGGTTATAAGGTCTGTGCAATGGGTGGAGAATTAGCTATGAGAACTACCCACCTATGAGGGTTTACCTAACCTTATGACCTTCTTAATTGAGTTCGAAGGACTTGTAATGGGCTCACAGCGGTTATCAACACTAGATCATGTGCTAAAAGTTACGCCCGCTACTATGGTGGGGTGTGCATAATAAGTCTATAACAAAATGGCCACAGTGTAGAAGGTTGATGAAATTTATATTCGGTGAAGAGGTCACCCTCGTAAATCACAAGTATTCAGGGCTAGAAAACCCTGCCAAACACCTAAACCCTTGTCGTATGACATTTGCAGAATATCCACAACAGGAGTGGGTCCATCATTTCATACATACATTGGAAATAACACCTAGGACTTGGTATAGATCTATGGAATTGCGAAAAGGAACCCAAGATTGGGAATGGCTCACTAAATGGTTTGCACAAACATTCAAATTTGTTGATGACTACCCTACAGTGGATGCTATGCTTCAAATGATAAAGGAGAAGATATTCACTGAAATCCCTGTTGAAGATGCCAATTCTTACCAATGCAGTGCGACCGTTCAGCAATGGATGGCATGCTACAATCTAGTCGGAGACCCAGATGATAATCCAACTAACATAAACATACTAGAATCACAAGGCATGTGAGAAGTGGAAGGAAGTGGAATTTCAAGTGACTAGTTCCTCAACCCTTTAACAATTAAGAAAGTAAACATTGGGTCACTAGATAACCCAAAGTTCACCAATATAGGAGATTGTTGGGATGAAGAAACAATTGTGAAGATCACTAATTTATTACATGAATATCAAGACCTATTCCCTACCAACTTCTCAGAAATGAAGGGGACAGTGGGATACCTAGGGGAGATGAAAATACCCCTGTGACCAGATGCTAAACCCAGTAAGTAGTGATCATATAGGATGAACCACAAATACAAGGAAAGGGTAAAAGCAGAATTGGATCGTATGCTCGACACGGGAATCATTGAACCTATTAATGAGTCAAAATGGATCAGCCCTATAGTGATCCAAGATAAGAAAACAACCAATGAAGTAAGGATCTGTGTTGACTTAAGGAAGTTTAACGATGCATGCTTGCATGATCCATTCCCAACACCGTTTACAAATGAAGCACTCGAAAGTGTCGGAGGGAAAGGTATGTATTCATTTACTGATGGATTTTCAAGCTATCATCAAGTCAGAATTGCGAAGGAGGATAACCATAAAACAAACTTAGTCATAGAATGGGGATGCTATTAGTACACAGTAATTCCCTTTAGACTCAAGAATGCACCTGCTATTTTTTCTAGAATAGTAGTTTCTGCCTTTAAATATTTTATACATAAATTTATTGAAGCTTACTTTGATGATTGGACTGTGTTTGGTCTAATAAGTGACCATATTGAGAGTCTGCACATGATGTTGGACCGTTGTCGCCCATATTAGATTGCACTTAATTCTAAGAAACGTATTTTATGTGCACCGTTTGGTGTGCTATTGGGTCACGTCATATAACGCAACAATATTTTAGTCAACCCAACAAAGATTGTGATTATCCTCGATCTACCACCACCTACATCAGTCACGCAACTCAGATAAGTGCTAGGACATATAGGTTAGTACAAAAATTTCATCAAAGGATATGTAGGGATCACTCCAGCAATGGAGAAATTGCTGAAGAAAGACGAAAAGTTCCAATGGACAACAGAGTGCCAAGAAAGCTTGGATAAATTGAAGACTACAATGGCCACTGCACCAATACTTGTATTTCTGGATTGGAAAAAGGAGTTCCATGTGCATGTCGACACATTGTCTATCGTGCTTGGAATAGTATTGATGCAACCAAGAGATGGTGCGCTTGACCACCCTATCACTTTTGCTAGAAGGAAACTATCAACAACAAAAAAGAACTACACAACAATAGAAAGAGAAGGCCTTGCTATGGTCTATGTGCTTCAGAAATTCTGACACTATTTGTTGGGTGGACATTTTCATATGTATGCTGACCAATCAGTACTGAAATACCTAGTCAAAAAGCCAGTGTTGGGAGGGAATATCTGTATATGGCTTCTCCTATTTCAGGAATTTGATTTTGAGATCATAGTAAAACCTGGTTAACTGAATGTTGGGCTTGACCACCTCTCAAGGATAGAAAGTGGTGAAGATCCAACTAGCTTGGAAGATAACTTGCATGACGTGCAACTATTTGTGATCCACATGACGGAAGGTCAAAACCATGAGTTTAATTCCATCATTCATTTTCTGAGCATAGGATATGCACCAGAAGGAATGTAGACTAGTCAAAAGAAACACTGCGTCACTATGTATTTGACTACGAATGA
The DNA here is from genome assembly GCA_001517045.1 of Pseudotsuga menziesii. Lineage (NCBI taxonomy): Eukaryota > Viridiplantae > Streptophyta > Pinopsida > Pinales > Pinaceae > Pseudotsuga > Pseudotsuga menziesii. The sequence goes on along the minus strand of LPNX010088013.1, from coordinate 41,090 downwards.
CCATGGGTTATGAGTGAAGCAGATGCTGGTGTCGTAGGAGGACACTATGTAGGGAAAGAAATTGTGCGTAAGATATTGCAGCCAGGACTATGCTGGCCAACCATACACATGGATACTAAAATATTCTGCAAACATTGCAATATTTGCTGAATAACTAGAAAGCCATCGCGCCATGATGAGATGTCGCTTGCACTGTAGATAACCCTTTAAGCATTCAAAAAGTGGGCAATTTATTTTGTTGGACCAATCATCCCACCAGGAAAGAGAACTGGCATGCACTACATTATCACTGTGACAGACTATTTGACCAGATGGGTTGAAGCCATGCCTGTTAAAGATTGCGCCACTATGACTACGGAATTTTTTTATTGAAAACATAGTATCCATATTTGTCTTTCCAAAGATACTTCTAAGAAACCAAGGTACACATTTTTTTAACAAAGTGATTGATGAGCTAACTGCAGAATTTTAGATCCAGCATAAGAAGATGAGTCCATATCATCCACGGGTGAATGGAATGGTCGAGGCCTTCAACAAGATCCTAGAGAATGCATTAACCAAGGTATGCAATGTGTTCTGGGATGATTGGGATAAGAAAGTATGACCTGTGCTATGGGAGTATCGCACAACTTGCAAACAACTCACAGGGCACACTCCATTCAGACTAGTATATGGATAAGAAGTTGTGCTACCAATGGAGTACATTGTACTGAGTCTAAGGATTGTTGCACTAATGGAGATGCTATTAAACAAAGGTTTTCATAGCTCGTTCAGATGGAAAAAGAACTCTTTGTCGTAGGATTTCATTAGACAGTTGAGAAGCAACGACAGAAAGCATGGCATGATCGCCATAGCAGAGTTAAGTCATTCAAAGCTGAAGGACTTGTGTTGCTGTATGACAACAAATTATTCAAACACCTAGGCAAGTTGAGGATGCATTGGCTAGGGCCATATGTGATCGTGCACATCACTAACGTGGGCACAGTAAAACTACAGAAGCTAGATGGAACATATGTCGTGGGTATGGTGAATGAAATTCGCTTGAAACCATACTATGATGGTCATAACATCCATGGTTAGAGTAAAAAAAAAACAAATATGAGAGGCCAAGAGACGTAACCTATTTTGTCGCACATCTGCGACAGAACCAGTGCAAAGCGTAGGAAAAAGCACCAAGCACATGAGAAAAAAAAGCACAATTAAAGGTGGCCAGTACTACAAAAAGAAGAAAAGACAGTCTGGATGGAAGTAAAGTGCAAATATTTGGCAAAGGAAGAAGCTGTTATGACAGCTAAGACCCATAAATTCGACAAGATATGAGGAGAATGATGACATGATTTTGTGGTCCTGTCAAGCCATCCTTAGAATAACTACCATAACTGTGTTGACAGGTACAATGAAGCACTAGAGATGCCGAGTTAATGAAGGGGCACATTGACCAAGAATCCCATGTGATCGATTAGACATCTACATGACGACTACGGGATGTGCTAACGGGTATAAGGATAAGGCTTCACCTTCAAGCATCTATTTCATTAGTTTATATGGTAGGAACCATGTTTTGGATGGAGGCCCATATTTCTATTATTTGTCATGACTTTTCTTGAGACCATGGAAAGAGAAATTATGCCCAGAGAAGGAAGATATGAGAGTTGCTCCAATATGGATTATGTCCAGTATTCACTCCCATGTGAGTATTGGGATCCAAAAAATTTTGAGGATTTTGGGAACTATTTGGGAAAAATTATCAAGATCTCAAAACAAATGTAGATCCAATGCTATCCATCCTATGCAAGGATATGCATTTATATGGATCTAACAAAATAGTTACCAGAAGCAATATTGTAGAAGGTGCAAGTTGATAAGTCGACTTGAATGAGAGCCAACTTAGTCGATCAGCCGACTAAGTCGATGGGCCGACTTAGTCGATCAGCTGAGTAAGTCGGTCGACCGACTAAAATAAGAAAATAGGTCGACCACCTAAGATCGCGTCGGTTCACCGAATAGACAGGTATTTATTTTGTAACCACTCTGTAATCATATATATTAGGTTGTTGAGCTAGATGAGAACTCAGTTCAGTTCTTTGCATTGTATGGACTCATTTTGTATAATATAATCTGTTTATTCATCTATCTGTTCTTGTCTCTTGCCTCTATTTTATATTTATATATGTTTTAGTTTGTTTTATTGGTAACCTTATGTGATCTGTGAGATTACAACAAATATGTATGACATGGGGGGGTGAATATTGGATGCAAACCCTAGATTATGAACAAATCCCATTTTGGTGTCGAAGATGTCATGAATACAACCATTTATTTAGGGACTAATCAATGAATAACAGAAGATAAATCCAGAGAATGGTGACGAGAAAATGAAATAAGGGTTTACAAGAGCACCATCATGGAAAAGAGGAAATCGAAAGAAAAAAAATAGGAGGTGCATAAGAATATAGTTATCTCAAATAAGTTTGAGGCTCTATAAGATCATGAGGAGGAAAACCAATAAAATCTTATGATGACCAATGAGGGTAGCTCATTCCAAGAGGGAACACTTGAATCTGCATCATTGATAGAGGAGAAAATAGGGGAAGATAAGGGGAAATAAGGGGCTAGACCCGACTCATGAGAGGAGGCCAAGGACATAGACATAGGAGACTTAGATCTCGAGGGAATTGAACAAGGCTGTGCAGATAAAGGAAAAGTTTATGTCTCGCATGAATAATTAATCCTACTAAAAGAAGCTATCCTTAAGGCGTGTTCATCCAACCAACTTAGGATCAACTCTAGATATCATAAGAAAATGAAGTGGATATATGGGGAACCATCAAAGAAGACAAGAAGGAATAAAAACAAATAGAGGGTTGAAAAAGTGGGTAAGCAGTTGGTAGAGTTAGGTCAGTATCGTACCATTAAAGTTGCACTGGCTCTGTAAGTTTCCCCAATGAAGATCTTGTTCTGAAATATCAGGGGCTTAAAAAACCCTTGATATATCAATATACTTAATAGAAATATGAAGAAGACAAATCCAGCCATTATTTTTGTACAAGAGATAAAGTGTCAGGAAACCCAAATCCATGACCAGAGTAGGAAATCGATACAAAGAGTGAAGGGATTGAATTGGATGCAAGAGGGTATTCAAGAGGCCTAGGAATAATTTGGGATCCTACTTGGGTGAGTTTATAAGGATTCCAAGGGACTCGATATTCTCTATCGATTGAGTTCAAAGTTGTAGGGTTTGCAATTTCAGGGATAGTGAGGAATGTCTGTGGACCTCATAATGCAGGGGAAAAGAGGGACTTCATCCAGTATCTCAGAATACTTAGTGAAGGAATGGTTAATGTCCCTTGGGTGGTAGGAGGATATTTCAACCTCTTCACCTCTTTGGAGGGAAAAAATAGGGGATGGCGCAAGCTAGAGGAGGAATGTGAATCTTTCAGAGAGACCATTGAGGAACTAGGCCTAGTCGATATCATTCCTGGGGGAGGTTGGTTTACCTAGAACAATATGAGAACGGGGGAGAGACATATAGCATCCAGAATGGATGTTTTTTTTGTTATAGAATCCATTATAGAAATTGAGAGTGAGATCCATTGCGCAGCACTACGTAGTATGGGGTCAGACCATTATCCAATTGAACTAATGTGGAGTGGTCTTCGGTCACAATTTCAAAAACCTTTTAGGTTTGAACAGTTTTGGATGAAACGTCATGATTTTGATGAAACAATGAATATGTGGTGGGAATATTTGAGTGAAGGATATGAACTAAGTATGTATAAATTCTAGCAAAAATTGAAGGGTCTGAAAGCCAAGATAATATAGTGGAATAAGGAAGAATTTGGTAATATCTTCTCAGACAAAAAAAATTGAGAGAGTCACCTTCAAGAGGTCTAATACATTGGGACAAATGATGGATATTCCATGGAATGAAAAATGGAGGAACTTAGCCTCTGCTCTAAGATAGAGGACCGAGAAAAACAAGAAGAAATTCTATGGCGTCAGAAATCCTCGAATTAATGGCTAAAGGAAGGAGAGAGAAACACAAAATTATTTCACCACTTGGTCATACAAAATCGAATTCAAAATAATATTCTTGCACTCAATAATGAAAGGGGAGAACAGATGGATACCACACACGAAATCGAAGCCACTCTAAATCATCACTTCTCGGACACTCTGAGTGATCCAAGGAAGGATAGGAGGGAAGATGTTGACAAAATAACATGACTCATCCCTCCCTTAGTTTTGAATGAGAAAAATGAAATTTTGATGAAACTAATAACTCTGAATGAGGTGGATGAATTAATTCTCCAAATGAAATAAGGGACTTCCCTAGGCCCAGTAGGTTTCAGAGTGAACTTCTTCAATCGTTTTTGGGGATTGGTTAAGATAGATGCATGGAGGATAGTAGAGGATTCCAGGGTTTCCAAGAGAATCCTTCCATCTCTCAATGCAACCTTTTTCACACTGATCCCAAAAAGCGAAGGTGTGGATTCCCTAAACAAATTTAGGTCGATAATCCTTTGTAATGTCATTTATAAAACTGCTACAAAGGTGATAAAGAACAGCCTGAAACCTCTCTTGCCAAGTCTAATATCTCCTGAGAAGTTAGGATTTGTCGAAGGTAGCAAGATAACTGATGGAATTATTCTGGTCCATGAAATTCTACACCCCATCAAATTCAAGAAACTTCCAAGTATGATGACGAAATGGGATATTTCTAAAGCATATGAAAAACTTAATTGGAAGTTCATCCACAAAATGCTAGAAGCCTTTGGATTTAGGATGGAGTTGATTAACTGGATTATGAATTCTATTTCTTCTTCTTTTTTCTATCTTCTCATGAATGGTGTGCCTTCAAGGATCATTAATCCCTCAATATGTGTAAGAAAGAGTGACTCCCTATCCCCATTTATGTTCATTCTCATGGCTGTAGGTTTAGGAAAATAAATTGCGGTTTTAAGAGACAATAATGAAATCAGAGGGCTGACCCTACACCCATGGGAAGGAAAAAAATGCATCAATAGTTTGTTGATGAAACCATGTTGAGGGTACATCCCTTTGTCCAAGAAGCTAGGAAGTCCAAACAATGTGTATAATACTTTCGAAAAGCTTCAAGCTTAGAGATCGATGATCAGAAATCCCAAGTATTCATTTTCAACACACACAGGATTACTAAAAGGATTATTTTCCAGATCTTGGTGTTTAAGGAGAGATCCTTTCCGTCCAAATATTGAGGGACCCCTCTAAAAAGTTCAATGTCAAAGAAGGATTCTTGGATAGTATGAAAAAGTGTCTAATAAATTGGACCCTAAGGATTCTAAACTTGGCAAGCATCCTGGTGCTCGTAAAATATGTGCTTTAGGTTATGCCGACATAATACTTCTCTACGTTGTTGGCTCCTAAATCCATCCTAAAAGATATCAGAAATTTGCAATGTAAATTTTTATGGAGTGGTCCCCAAGAACACCAAAAGTGGGCTTTGGTAAAATAGGAAAGAGTCTATTCTCCAAAAAAATAGGGTGGTCTTCGACTCAGAGACCCCGAGAAAGCTGATGACGTAAGCATAGCCAATATTTGGTGTAGATGGGTCTCCCATTCTTAGGAGCCTTGGGATAAACTATGGCACTCTAAATATGTAGAAGGATGGGATAAACAAGAACACATAATATTCTGTGAAGACATCCTGGGGTCCCACAGTTCGTGAACGGCTTGGGAGGGGCGAACGCTAGTCCAGAATCATAGTTTTTGGGACATTAGGAATGGACAAATGACCAATATTTGGGAGGACTCTTAGCAAACTTTTCCTCCATCGGGTCATGGGAGAGAGTTTCTGCACATCCAAGAGGAATGCGTCTCCTAGGGTATTATCAAGGTCAGGGATATATGTGGAAATCAGGAGGCCAATCAACCTTTCTGATTATGGGCAGCAAGGGACTTGTGGGAACACTTCGACCCAAGGGAGAAAGTGGGATGTCTGGAAGAATCCATTGAGAACATGCACATAAGATGCAATTATGGATAGGATAAAATTCGTTGGGGATATACACAAAAGGGTTATTTCACCTTGATGGAATTTTACGATATCATGATGGCAATGGACAATAACCCAGAAGATGAAAAACGGGGAAATTATGGAAAAAGAAGCTATAGGACAACATAACTATATTTTGTTGGCTTACGTTAAAAAATAGAATTCTAACAGGAGAAAAAAAAATTAAAAAGAGGGATGGCAGGACTATACCAATGTTTCCTTTGCGAGATGGCTGATAAAAAAACTAAGCACCTCCTTGATACCTATAAATTTGTATCTTCCATCTGGGATTCTGACACAAAGATATTTCACCATTCTGATCCGGTTAGGAAAAACCAGGCTGGTACAATTTCTGAATGGTTTAGGAAACCCTTTCAAAATCGAATCCTCAATCGATTATGGGAAATTCTTCCCCATTTTATTATCTGGTAAGTTTGGAAGAAGAGGAACTCAATAACCTTCCAGGGGAAATACTAACCTGAAAGCAGGGTTTGGGGCTACATCATGAGTAAAATCAAAGAGAATGTTCACTCAGAGGTTTGGTAAAGAATGAAATGGGAAACAATGGAGAGGGAGGCTTCCATTATGCAGTCCTTGGGTCTGTTTGGTCTCATGCCTTCAGAGGTATGTGGACTGGACCTAACCAAGACTCTTAAAAGTGCAGAAAAATGTCTTTCTCCACGTGTAGTGTGGGAAAATGGCTTTCTCCACGAGAGGGTTTCTTCAAACTCAACTAGTACAAGGCTTCAAAAATGAACCCGGGTTTGGCGGGTTATGGATGCATCATTTGATATGTTAGAGGTAANGGCTTTCCCCATGAGAGTGTTTCTTCAAACTCAACTAGTACAAGGATTTGAAAATGAACCCGGGTTTGGCGGGTTATGGATGCATCATTTGATATGTTAGAGGGAAAATTATTAGTTTTAGGTATGGTTTTCTTGGATGGGAAACACACAACACAATGGAAGTGGAAGATTTGTTGCAGGTCTTGGAAATGGTTATGGAGAATAGTTGGACCCCTTTAATCATTAAAGGGGACTCTCAATTGATTATCAACCTAGCCACAAAACTACTGAATGGATCCCAGATCACTAAGGTGACAAAGTCATGGCACCTGGAAGGAAGACTAGAAAATCTCAAGGGACTCCTAGCTAAAGGTCTGTCTTTTCGATTCCTCCATGTCATACATCAGGGTAAAAAGGTATCTAACATGTTGGACAACTTAGGAGTGGTTACCCTCCAAGTTGTTAATCTGAAGGAATGGGACATGATTACATATAATGTGGAACGGGATATATGTAGGGTTCTAATGATCCATTACATGAGAGGAATTTATGGAACAATCCATAAAGAAAACCAAGTAGGTTTGGAGGCACTCTGAGCACATGGTTGGGAGACTGTTTGGTCAGATGAGACATCGGACGACCACGAGTAACTTAATAGCCCTTTGAATTGTCTTTAACAAACTCTCCAACTGGTACCATTCAAAGTATGTGTAGACATGAAATATAGAAAAAGGAATTCTGAATGATGGTATGGTAATATCATTTTCAGGACTACCGATCAAATATAGAGTATCATGATTAGGCTTGTAGTCATGATGATCCTAAGAAGTATATTAATATTTAGGAGTGCAAAAGGTGACAAGAGGAATTACATATGTAGTTTGAACTAGTTCCCTCCTGCTATTCACGTAACAAAGCAGGTGGTTCTATGTTGGCAAGGTGATATCTCCATGGAAGGAATAAAAATTCGAGGGAAGTGACTTCTAACTTGAGAAGAAGGATCAAGGAAAGCCACCAGATATGAACAACAGACTCTTTGGGAATCAAGGATGTTTGATTTAGAACTCCCATAGGATATTCAACATTGCATTATTGAGACTGAAATGCAACTATGGGAGGAACTTGACCGTGAGAAGATACATGCAGAGTGTCACAAGGTAAAGGAATGGATCCTTGACCCTAGCCACACTGTGGGTAGAGTGAGTCTCTAAGAGAAAACATTCACTCCCTTTTGGGTCATGAAAAACCTCATGGGGAGGTCGCCTTGGGATAAGAAAGGAGAGGACTTAGAGTACATGCACCAAGATCAATGGAGTGCATCCATTTTGAAGGAAATTCAACGTTTGAATTCCAAAGTTGACTTCCTCATTTAACTAGTTGGCTTTCCAGGTCCCGGTAGTACCTTCTCCAATGGATCCTCAAAAGTCACGTGCAGTCATCTCGAGCCAAGTTAGGGTGCCTGATATTTCAAATATTCTTCTTTGATGGTTTGTGATGGTTGTGTATTTAATCCCACTGTGGAAAAAGGTCGTTATTCCCCTTTTGGAGGTTTAGGTGTGGTAGGTGTTTTATCCAAGCTTGTGGTTGCTTTAGGTTTGATAGTAATAGATGGTTTTAGAAAACTATGTTGGAGGAATTTTGAACCTTTATTTTATGGATTATTAGTCTCTGTAGCTACATTTGGTTTTATGGGTAGGATTTTTTATCAGAACTTTCAGAGACAGTTGGTTAGATGGCTTCAAAGTTGTGATCTGATCAAGTGAAAATCTCTCTAGTTGTAATTTCTCTTTTGATATTAATATAAACTCTCTCTCTCTCTTACAAAGAAAAAAATGGTTACACCTTACAATGTTTTTAGTGCTATCATAATCACATCTTTGTCTTCAGGATCACAATTGCAAAGGCTAACTTGAGTTACAGCGCAATCCTAAATTTTATTTTATTTTTTTCTTTTGGGGATAAAATAAACTACCTTAGGGAACACTACCTTTTACTTCGACAGAAATATTTGAGACTACAATACTTGCGACTAAAATTTACTACGATCGGGTTTGACTGTGATGAATATTTACTATGACATATATTTTACCTGGCGGGGATTTACTGCGATGGAAAATTCACCCTTGGACTTTTGTGCGACAGATTTCACTTTTGGTCGAGACACTTTTTATGGACTTTTGACCCAACACACTTTTACCTCGACAAACACCCACTTAATTTCGACCATATTTTACCGTGACACTCTTTTTGTTGCGACCAAATCCAACCACTTTTTACATACCCGTAACTTGGGATAAACCTTGACATGACTATATTTTGAAAGACTCATAATATCATAAAATAAAATATTAAGTAAGACTTGTGTCGAGCATTCTATGGAGTAAAACTCACGCTTTTACACAATGAAATATTTATGAATTTTTTGTATCTTTCATAAGATGGTAAATATAAACAACATTCACTCAGCTAATTATGGATAATATGTGTGGCATAAATAAAACATGCATTTAACCATAAACTATAGATTTATATATCTTGTCGCAAGATAACAAAGAAATATAGCTGCAAATACAAACTTGGAAATTTACAAGGATGTTTCACCTTTTACAGAGCTTCAACTCTCAACACTTTCCAAAAACATAGAGCTTGAGATATTGAACTCTCAATAGAGTTTTTCCTTCTTCTTTTCCTTTCTCCGCACACTTACACGCTTCTCTTTCCTTCGCACTATTTTTCATTTTTGTTCTTCTACATATACAGAGACTAGAATTTGCTTCTCTTTAAAGATACTAAATTACATTAAAGACTGTAATAACTATCTACCTAGAAACTTATCTTCAGAAATTAATGTGATTGTAAGAACTCTCTCCATGGAAACTTATCTTCAGAAATTTAATGACAAACGCAAACTCTTCGTTCAGTCACAGATATTGACATAAACATATGTGCTACAAAATCTGACATAGTTGGATGAGATGATATAAGGATCAATGAGTACTTAATTTTTCCAATACCCCCCCTTAACTATGAGAAAATGGAGATCTTTAAAAAAAATACAAAATATTTTAGAGCTTAAACTTGCTTTGTTCATGGAAAAATTCACTAAGCAGAATTTTTTATTCCTAAATAAATTCATAGATACACGAATGTATCCCTTTCCAATGGTTTTACATAGATTTCTCCAAGTTTATCTCCGTACCTGCAAAATTCTAAACAAATCTCTTTATTATCCACTAATTCTCTTATGAAAGTATACCTTGTGTGGATGTGCTTGGTTCTATTTTGAAACACATGATTCTTTGACAATGCGGTGACTGAACTGTTGTCACAAAAAATGGTTGTTGTCTCTTTTTGGTTCTAGTACATGTATCTTAATATTCTCTCCATCCAAACCTTGACATGTAGCACTTGTCACTGCGAGATGCTTTGCTTCAACTAAAGACATAGTTACTATGGTATATTTATTTGAATCCCATGACACAACACGCGTACCAAAATGAAATGTGTGCCCATATGTGCCTTTCATGTCATCTCTGCTTCCTCCATTGTCTCTGTTAGTGTATCCAATGTGTTTAAAATTTTTTGAGGTTTAATACATAATGCCAAGATCCTTTGTGCCACTTGAATACCTCAAAATTCTCTTACCTTCTTTCCAATGAGAGCCTTTTGGCGACTCGATGAATGTTGAGATCAGACTTACTCCATACATGATTTCTTCTCTTGTCGTAATTAAATACATAAGGCTACCAACAAACCTTTTAAACAAGGTAAGATTTATAGTTGACCCATCATCATCATTTCTCAAATTTAAACCTATTATTACTCATGTTGGGGATGTCTCACAATTAGAAATATTAAATATTTTTAAAACTACACTTGCATAGTTTGAATGTGATATAAATATACCTCTTTCAGATTGCTGGAAATCAATGCCTAGAAAAAACATCATAAGCACCAAATCAATCATTTCAAATTCACTCTCCATGACTATTCTAAAATCCGTTATGCCAAAATCACCAGTAAATATTAAATCATCTACATAGAGGATGAAAATTAACATGTGATCTTTCCCATTAACTTTGGTGTACAACGTCAGTTCACTTTCACTTCTGTGAAATCCATTTTGGGTGAGGTAGGAATCAATCCAACTATACCATGCTCTAGGATCTTGCTTCAAACCATAGATTTCCCTTTTCATCCTATACACTTTGTGCTCTTGACCTAGAACTTTATAGCCTTGTCATTTCTCCACATATACTTCCTCCTCTAGATAGCCATTCAAAAATTCCTATTTAACATCCATTTGATAAACATGCCATTTATTTTGTGCAACAATGGCCAAAACCGTTCTGATTGTATTGATGGGAACAACTGGTGAAAAAGTTTCATTGAATTCTATGTCTGGATGTTGTGTGAACACTATTGCAAACATTCTAGACTTTTGATTTTGCACATAATTTCCCATCAACATCTGTATTGGTCTTGTAAATCCATTTGACACTAATTACATCCTTATCTTTTGGTACATCTATCGATTCCCATGTTTGGTTCTTCTCACTGCATTCTATTTCTTCATCCATGGCTTGTGCCCATACTTCTTCTTCGACATCTTCCTCAAATGTTGGTAGTTCATCTATTTGAGAAAATAATTGGAAGTGAGAGAATAAATTTGGTATAACAACTTCATATGTTTCATGCATACTTATTGTCTTAACTAGATCTCTCAATGTTGATCTCAACGAACTGCTTGATGGAGTATGCGGTCCTCTTGGTGTGCTTGTCGGTGTAGTTTTAGTTGTGAATTGTGTTGATGTTCCTTGTGCTCAACCATGTTGCAGTGTCCTAGGAGTCAATGAAGCCGCAACATTTTGAGTTGCATTTTGTTTTTGGACCACTTCCTCTGCCATGTCATGATGCTCGAAATTCAACACAATATTCACATTCTTATCGATGGTTCCATCCCATGATTCATTCTCAACAAATTGAACATCACAACTCATGATTACTTTCTTTGCAACAAGATCATACCAATTGTATCATTTTTGTTTCTTTAGAGTAACCATGAAAAATACATTTATGTCCCTTGTTGTCTAACTTCCTTCTCAGCTCATTTGGAACATGAGCATATGTGATGTTGGGCACCATTTTGACCTCTTTTTGCCACCTAGATATCTTCCATTTTCCTTCATAAAACCTTCATACTGATTTGTAAAGCTTTAAAGTTCACCCATAAACTTTGGTTAAGAGGTATAAATGTCATTGCTTTTTAATAAATTGAGTTTTGAGATTTTTAAAGCATTTAAACTAAGATTTTTATTCAGATTGCAGGATGTCCTAACTTCCCATAATGTCTCCAAGATTGAGCATTTGCAGGCTAGCTAGGCGTGAACTGGAAGATGGAGAAAAGATCCTCAGTGTCCAAGGATGGATGAACTTCCAACGGATAGATGATGTGGCTCTCACAGGTGTCAAGTCAACCACAGTCAAAGGCGACCACCTGTGCTACCACTCAGCACAAAAGAAGGGCAATTTCGATTTTGTTGAGTCTCACGGATCTGATAGAGGATATTGATGGCTATGTTCATTAATTAGTTTCCAGGATTATAGAATTTCTAGTTTTCTTTCAAATTTGTATAAGTACTTCACAAAACAATGAAGAAAATCATCACGATTTGGGAGAAACGTATATTGTTTCTGAACTGGGTGGTTTTCTTACTGTGTAATCAATTTTATGGTGAATACATTTAAAGTTAAAGCTCTATAATTTTTCAAGTGTGTGTGTGGAACGAGGCATTGGAGGCCCCCCATTGTTGAGTCTGCACACCCAATTATTGCCAGTGAATGCGATTTGGATTGTTGCAGTGATTTGGATTGATGCAAACAATTTAAATTGTGCCAGTGGTATGTTTAATTCCTGTAGGATTCAATTTTGTTATTGCAGAACAAGTTAAACTAGTTTTCAATCAGTTTTATAAAAAGCCCTGTTATTTCATTGGTTGTATATTGAAGGAATAGCTTAGACTACGATCTCATATGCTGCACATCACTTGCATTTTTATGAGCTCTGTCATTTTATTGGTTAGATACTGAAGGGATGGTTCAGACCACGATTTTATTATGCTGTACATCGCTGCTTATTTAATGATGAAGTGTTTAGAACAAATATACATCATGAATGCTTTCCCGTAAGGGAAATTGATGATTGGTTGTTTTATTCAGTGCTGGGATATTAGGCAGAGCCTTGTAGTCTATATCTTAGGGTTAAGGTTGATTTGTAATTGTTTTTATTATCTCAGTGTTTTCACACAATTTGCTTTTATATATAAACTGCTGTGTAATTAAAAAAAACAAATGAAGCTGTTCCTGTAAAGGGATTTTTGTATTTTCAAGACACAGTATTTTTAATCTGTCACTAGGTTTATTTCACAGATAACTAGATTACCAAACAAGTCTAGTTTTGAGTCCTGATACATGGATATGCCTCTAAGTTTACCAACCCGTATTGATATTAATTTAAGGTTTGATTTGCATCAGTAGATCAGAGCCCAACATTTTGGCGCCGTTGCCGGGGAGGCATTGTAGAAGCAGGCTTAGGAACTTTAGTTCTCTGATAAAAACAAAAATTTCAACAAAAACATAGAGTAGATTTAGTTTTATGTCAAGACAAAGAGACGAGAAAGGAAGATTTATCAAAAACCCCCCAAAAACAGAAGTAACAGGACCTTCTTTTTCAAAAGGATTCATCTCAACAGTAGGTACTTCTAACATGGCTGAGGAAGAAACATCAAAAGGGCCAACTACAGAACAGAGAAGGGAATATGAGAGGATGCTAGAAATAGAAAACAAACTAAGACAAGAGAGAAGAGAAGAAGAGAGGCGACATGAAAGAGAAGAGGAGAGGAGACATGAAAGGGAAGAAGAAAGGAGACAAGAGAGGGATGAAAGAACCGAAGGAGATCAGGAAGCCTCCTTTAAATTTTCCATTTTGGACACTAGCATTATCCTGGGGAAAAGGTAAAAATGAAGAATATCCCACCATCTATTTTACCAAACTTCTATGGCCTGACCTCTGAATATCCTGACTCCTTCCTATTCGAATTTGATATCTTATTTCGAACTTATGGATACACTGATGACACCCATAAGCTTCGTCTTTTCCCTGCTACCCTTAAAGCAGCTGCCTTGAAATGGTTCATGGGTTTAGGAGAGCATTCTATTACTAGCTGGGATGAGATGAGGAAGATCTTTCTTCGAAAATATCAGGCCTATTGCAGATCAAAGGATCTAAAAGATGACATTTTTGGAATGACTCAACAGGAAGATGAGAGCTTGGAAGAGTATTTGGAAAGATTCTCATATAACCTACAGAAATCTAAGTACAATTCTTTGACACTAGAGATTATTAGAACAATATTTCTGAAAGGAATAAGAGAAGAGTATTTGGATATTTTGAATGTTATGGGCAAAGGTGACATCTCTTGCCTTCCTTTTGATGAGATACAAGATTTATGTTAGAAATATTCAAGAGGAAAGGCTAGAACTGGAAAAAGGGATGTCACTACCAAAGTAACTAGATCTGCAAACAGTGGCATCTCTAGAGCTGAGCTTGGAAATCTGCTAGAAGATTTCAAGACTGATTTATTGAGTACCTTGGGCACACAAGTCGAAGTAGAAAAAACCAAGAAGAGACAAGAACAACAGGACCAGCAAGATCAAGCTTTGTCTATCTTTTGTCCTAAGTGTAGAAAGAAACACCCACTAAAAGAATGTCCTTTAAATACTATTGAAATTTGTGGCTTATGTACTTTTAATCACAAAACTGATGACTACCCTAGATTGAAAGAATTGCAAGAAGCTCGAATGGAGGAGAATCAAAGCATGGAGTCTCTTTACTTTATGGGAAAACGAAGACCTTGGCAGCCACAATTCTTAGGTATGTCTCAAGACCCCATGCAGCAATTTCATACAAATTATCAAACTCCTATTCAGAATTCATGGAGTGCACCCATGCCCTGGAAAACTTGGTCTCCTCCATTAGCCCAATCTGCTCCAAATTGGAGAGGTTATTCCCATGGTAACCAGACATATCAGCAGGCCTATTTCCAGCCCTATCAACAACCTTCATCCTACCCCCAATACCAGCTGCATCAAGTCCAAGCCCCATCTTTCCAAGTCCCATATTTTCAACAACCCAACAACATGGCTCCTCAGTTGGGTCCACCACCTCAATAGCTTCAATTGCCATCCAATCAGCCTCCACCTCGGCCCACACAATTACCAGCTCAGCCAATTCCAAACCCAAATAATAAAACAGACAGACCTATGTATAACGTTGATGATGGAATGGCACTCCCTTACTCAATCCTCCCACTGCAAAATATCAATTTAAGATCTGGGAAAACCTTACAAAAAGAATCTCCTGTTATCTTAGAAGAACAAACAGAAAATGAGAAAATTCCAAAAAAATTAAATACAGAAAAATCTCAGTCAGAAAATCACAATCAAAAAGGGAAAACTTTAGCATCTTATACACCTCCTTTTCCCGAAAGGTTGGTCAAAGAAAAACCTTCAATGTCCTTACCTGATTTTGATGTTTTGAATGAGTTAACAAATGTATATGTCAAAATTCCTCTATTGTAGGCTATAAAGGATATTCCAATTTACACTAAAGCAGTTAAGGAATTATGTCTTAATAAAAGAAAGAAGGATCCATCAAAAATTCATGTGGTAGGCAATCTAGCAGGATTAATGTCTAACACTGTTTTCATTGAAAAGTATGTAGATCCTGGAATCCCAATGGTTACAATTACTATTAATAATTTTTCAATTCCAAAAACACTGATTGATCTAGGTGCTTCCATTAATGTTATGACACTTGAAACAATGGAATATCTTCATTTGACAAATCTTATACCAACTACAACAATCTTGGAATTAGCTGATAGGTCTAAAATTACACCTGAAGGGGTCTTAGAAGATATCATTGTTTCTTTAGACTCCTACGAGTATACTGTTGATTTTATAGTGCTACAGCCAAAGTCTAACCTAGGAGGTCACCCATTGATTCTTGGCAGACCCTGGTTGGCAACAGCAGATGCTTTCATAGGGTGTAGGTTAGGAAGTATGCTCATTTCACATGGGACAAAGAGGAAACAAATTGCACATGCTTTCATAGGGTGTAGGTTAGGAAGTATGCTCATTTCACATGGGACAGAGAGGAAACAAATTGCACTTTATCCTTCTGCCCAAATACCTTCTACCCTAGATCAGCTGTCATGGATTAATGAGACTAAAGAACAAGAAGAAGAAGTGATTCAGCCTGTCCTGAGTATCAACCGGTTCTTTGATTTTCAGGAAGAAAACCACGAAGATTTGTTAGATTATTTTATTGTCGAACCTGATATTTCTGAAGAATTAAGAGATATGCAATATGGTGTAGCCGATCAAGTTTTGGGTTATAATTTTCAGGAAAATTGCACAGTACATTCTCTAGCATTGGCACTGCAAGATATTTTTAATGTTCATTCAATCACAGATATTCAAAGTAAAACAATTGAAATCAGTCCAGGAAAAAGTTTGAATATAAGTGCACATCTTACTACATCACAGGAAGAACAATTGGTTGCCTTGTTGAATAAACATTCCCATGCATTTTCTTGGGAGTACACTGATATGCTAGGTATTCATCATGAGACATGCACTCACCACATTTACACAGATGACAAAATCAGACCTCTTAGACAACTGCAATGAAGAATGAACCCTATACTAAAAGAAATAGTCAAGGAAGAGTTGCAGAAGTTGTTAAAAGTAGGATTTATTTACCCCATTTCCGACAGCCAATGGGTTCCTCCCTTGGTTGTTGTTCCTAAAAAGAATGGTAAATGGCGCATATGTGTGTATTACAGGGAATTGAATAAGTCAACATTAAAAGACTATTTTCCATTGCCTTTCATTGATCAAGTGTTGGATACTTTAGCTGGAAAATAATACTTTTCATTTTTAGATGTTTTCAGTGGGTATAATCAAATTAGTATTGCAACAGAAGACCAAGACAAAACTACCTTTACATGTCCCTGGGGCACATATGCCTACAAGGTTTTACCTTTTGGCCTATGTAATGCCCCAGCTACCTTTCAGAGGGCAGTCTTGGCCATCTTTGCAGATCTGATTCATGAGTGTGTTGAAATTTACATGGATGATTTTTCTATGTATGGAAGTACCTTTGAAGATTCCTTAGCAAACCTGGAGAAAATTTTAAAAAGGTGTGTTGACTCAAATCTTTCCCTCAGTAATGAAAAATGTTTTATGATGATGACTGAAGGGATAGTTTTAGGACATCACATTTCTGCATCTGGAATAAAAGTAGATCCTGCTAAAATTCAAATCATTGAAAATTTATCTAAACCAACAACTCAAACAGATGTAAGGAGCTTTTTAGGGTATGCAGGCTATTATCGTAGATTTATTGCAAATTTCAGTAAGATAGCTCTGCCATTGTTTAAATTGCTTTCAAAGGATGTGAATTTTAATTGGGATATTGATTGTCAATCTGCATTTCAGACACTTAAAGAGAAGCTCTCAACTGCTCCCATTTTAAGGGGACCAAATTGGACATTGCCTTTTCATATTTCCACTGATGCCTCTGCTACTGCAATAGGGGCCTCATTGGGCTAGAAAGAACATACTTTGACTTATGCCATCTATTTTATTAGTAAAAATATGACACCTGCAGAGTTGAACTATACAGTCACTGAAAAGGAAATGTTGGCGGTGGTTCATGCTATCAACAAGTTCCGTCATTACATCACTGGCTACGAAATTTTTGTCCATACAGATCATTCAGCCTTACGATATTTAATGAATAAGTCTATCACTAATGGTCGGATTACTAGATGGTTGTTACTAATATAGGAGTTCAATATCACTATTCTAGATCGACCTGGACGAGAAAATCAAGTGGTAGATTTCCTGTCTCGCTTGCACAATACTAGTGAGGTTGTTCCTGTTTTAGATAGTTTTCCTAATGAACACTTATTTGCAATTTCTGTTATCACTCCTTGGTATGCTGACATTGCTAACTACTTATCATCAGGACAATTACCACCATCTATGACATCTAAAGAAAAGAAAAATATTATTAAACAAAGTGCTAGGCATATATGGGTTAATGGTGATCTCTTTTACACAGGATATGACCTAATTATAAGAAGATGTGTATGACAGGATGAAATTTTAGATATTTTAAAGGCATGTCATGATGAACCGTGTGGTGGCCATTTTGCAGATATAAGAACAGCATACAAGATACTCAATTTGGGGTATTATTGGCCTTCTATTTTCAAAGATGCTAAGAGGTATGTTAGAAGTTGTGATACTTGTCAGCAGATGGGACGGCCCATCTGATCTGATGAAATGCCACTCCATCCCCAAATCCTCATTGAACCATTTGAAAAGTGGGCCCTTGATTTCATTGGTCCAATTCATCCACCATCACAAGGGAAAAAATACATTTTGGTCTGTACGGACTATGTTACTAAGTGGGTAGAGGCCAAACCTTTACCAAGAGCCACAGAGAAGACCGTGGTAAACTTTATTTTTGAGGAGATATTTGTCCGATTGGGTGTGCCTAGAGATATTGTAACTGATCAAGGTACCCAGCTTACTTCCAAACTAGTGCAGGAGATAGAAAAAAAGTACAAGATCAAGCACAGAAAGTCTACCCCTTACCATCCACAAGCAAATGGCCAAGTGGAATCTACAAACAAGACTTTAGAAGGCATCATCACCAAAACTGTTCAGATGCATAGGAAGGACTAGTCAGCTAAGCTTACTGAAGCTTTATGGGCATACCGTATCACTTGGAAAAACAGTACTGGTTTTTCTCCTTATCAGCTTCTTTACGGTAAGAAAGTCCTCCTCCCTATAGAGTTTCAAATTCATACCTTCAAGTTAGCAGCAGATTTTGGCATGGATCTTTCTGAGGCTCAGCAAGAAAGAATACTTCAGCTGAATCAACTAGATGAGATGAGACAAGCTACCATAGAACACAATATTCTAATACAACAGCAGAGAGCTCAATGGCATGACAAGTTCATCAAAAAGAAGCAATTTCACATCGGTGACTGGGCACTATTGTTTGACTCAAAGTTCAAAGACTTCAAAGCCAAATCCACCACTCACTGGCTTGGTCCATATGAGATTGCTGAAGTATATGACAATGGCTCAATCAAACTTCAAACAATCGATGATGAAGCATGTCAATTTGTGGTCAATGGCCATCGGCTCAAACTGTATACTAAGCCTATCAATAAGGAAGATTTTATACAGCAGATTTCACAGCAAAGGGAAATGGAAGTGCTGGATAGACACATCAGTGTTTCTCCTTCACTTACTTTTTAGCTGCTCTGATTTTTTTTTTTAAATAAAAACAAAAGAAAAAAAGGAAAACAAAAATCGAAAATAAAACAAATATATATAAAATATCTATATATATATATATATATATATATATATATATATAAACAAGAAAAAAAGGAAGTTTAGTTGTGAAAACCAGGTCCCTGGCACAATATAAACTTGAACTTTCCATGGAAAACCAAGTTCACTTGGCCATTGAAAATTCACCAAAATATTTTTCAAATTTCATGTCTTTTACATAGCTTTATTTTCAATAATACATTTTTGTTTGACTTGAGGACAAGTCAAAAGGTAGGACTGTGAGGGGGATAAGCATTTTCATGCTTCTTTGGAACCCTCCAAGCCTTTTTCATATGCAGAAGGGACCTGATTTCCAGCAATACAAGTGATTTTTAACAATGCAAAGGGACCTGACTTCTAGTAAGGCAGAAGAAATCTACAGAAGAACCTGACTTTCAGTAAAACTGAAGGAATCTGAGATGGCAGACAAAAGACATCAGAAGGACAGAAATGAATCAGAAATAAAAAGCAAACCAGTTACATCAGCCAGCAAGCTCATCATACAGGGATATCAAGCAAAGTCTATAAGAATTTTTCAGTTTTTGTGTTTTAAAAGTTTTAGGATTCTTTGTTTCTAAGTGATGACATATTTATCAACCATTGTAAGCTTGACTGCCTATTTTTCATCATCCTCAGAGTCTCTACCAGCTGCCTATTTTTATCATCCTCACAGTCTCTGCCAGTATTCCATTTACTTTCCATTTCCCACCCTAGGGGTCAAGATGGTTGTCAGGATCAAACCCAAGAGAAAATTTTAAAAGTGGCGAAAATATATGCTGCATTCTACAGGTAGGGTCTCCTTCTCAGCAGAAAATGAAATGTTTTTAGAGCAATAAACTAGGAAATACAATTCCAAATACCTTTCTATATACATTAGTGCACCATGCTTAAAAGAAAAATCGATGGTTACGTATATTCTCAAAAGAAAAATCTACTTTAAAAGAAGAATTCCTTTTCTACATCTTGTTCATTAAAAATGTTAGGTATTCAAAGAAACTAAAGTATATATTATAGCTTGTTTAACGTTGGGGCATATAAAGGAATTAAAACATAAATCAAAACCTTACCTTTCATGAGCAAATGATTGAATGAGAGTGGCATGTTTATGGAATGATGAAGAAAAACGTGGTTATATGCCCCACGACAGCATATAAATGTGCTTGAGTCCTACATTATGAATTGGTGAAATTGGAGACCATGACTTGGTCATTTTTCCTGGGACTGAATTCAATTGTTCTTCTCTGCAAAATCGACTGCTGTGGGTGACAGTTTGCAGTAAGAAGAGGCCGTGGGTTACAGGAAGGGCGCAGACACCAATTGCTGTAGAAATTGCACAGGAAGAAGTGAAGACAGAGGAGGTAAAACTTAAACCCTTTTTATTTGCTGAAGACTCTACCAAAACCAACAGAAATTCTACATTTTCAGAGATAGAAAAACAAAGGCAAAGTTAAAGATTGAAAGGTTGAAGTTTCATGTTTCCTATTATAATTCAAAATGTCATCTAGACTAGAACCATCAAAGTTCAATTCCACTGATATTCATGAGAGTTGTATGGAGATTTTTGAAAATAAGCAGTGGGTAACTTTCTTTGAAAATTTTGATGGGCATAATGAGCATGTTAGTCTATCTTTTGCTGAGACATTTGATGGAGAAAAGGTTGTAGTGGGAAACTTGCACTTCAGACTGTCTGAAGACATCCTAGCACAAATTACTGGCCTGCCACAGCAAGGAGAAAGGTTTTTCAAGACTAAACAATTTAAAGAGAAAGCATGGATGCCATTTTTTAGCAGATCAAGAGTAGGGTTAGTAAACTGGAAGAAAGGGATACCAAGAAGCTGGCTGGTTCATCCTTGGGATGAAATAGTTTATGTTATCCAAAAATTTATTACTTGTGAAGGCAAATTCAGTATTGTTTATCTTTACCACATCAAGTTGTTGCAGCATTTAAAAGGTGAATGTGAGATCAATATGCCCTATTTCCTGTTAGAGAGTTTAACTAAGATGGCTAAGGCTGTCCAAAGGCGTGCAAAAGATAAGATGACAATCCTTTTTCACTGTGGACTCATCAAAATCATCATCCAGTATGAGTTACAAAGGCAAAATTTGACATGGTCAGGATTTTTAGTCCACAATCAATTTGAAGAACAGGAAGAACTGCTTGAAGAAGATTTAAAGGAAGATGAATTGTTGATGATAACATACCCTGAGGCAACAAGCTCAAAACCGCCAAAGGGGAAGAAGAAAAGGAAAGAGGTATTGCTGATTACTGATGATGAAGATAACTCTGAGGCAGCAAGTTCAAAACAGCCTCAGAGAAGGATACAAACTAGGAGTGTGAAGAAAGAGGAGAAACAGTTTCAAAGACAAGAGCAGATTTTCACTACTTACCAAAGAAAGCCAAGGAAGTATAAGCAAGCTCAAAGCCAATCAGAATTAGAAGATGAAGAATACATACAAGCCTTGGGGAGTCAAGAAGAAGATCCAGCAGCTGAAATAGGACAGGATATCCAAGACCCTGATGAGGTGATCAAGCAGACAAAAAGGATCAATCTCTTCTTGGATCAGCAAGAGAAAGAAAAGGAAAAGAAGTCAAAACAAGAGACATTGAAAGACTCAGCTTCTCTTTTCTCAAAGCAGCAAGCTGTGGAAGAGGAAAAGAGAGAAGATTCAGTACAAGAGCCTGAAGAATTGGGGGTGGATACCAATTCTGAACAGCTTCCAATGAAAATGAAGAAGAAGAAGACTTCCAAAAGTAATAAAGAGATTAAGAGATTGAAACTTGAAATAAAGGAACTAGAGCAAAGGAATGAGAAGTTAAGAGAAGTTAACTGGAAGCTGAAGGTTCAGAGGACACGCATCTCTAAACATGCATACAGATGGTATAAGCAAAAGAAGGTTTATAAGGCTAATTATGAGAGATTGAAGGTCCTCTATGCATCTCGGGCTTCAACAGATGCATCATCACAAACAGAAGACTAGAAGCAAGATGATCAGCAGCAAAATTTTGGTTTTGAACGGGGTCAAATATTTTTGGCATGGGGACATGCAGCAGTTTCCTCTTGGGGGAGATGTTGGGCACCATTTTGACCTCTTTTTGCCACCTAAATATCTTCCATTTTCCTTCATAAAACCTTCATACTGATTTCTAAAGCTTTAAAGTTCACCCATAAACTTTGGTTAAGAGGTATAAATGTCATTGCTTTTTAATAAATTGAGTTTTGAGATTTTTAAAGCATTTAAACTAAGATTTTTATTCAGATTACAGGATGTCCTAACTTCCCGTAATGTCTCCAAGATTGAGCATTTGCAGGCCAGCTAGGCGTGAACTGGAAGATGGAGAAAAGATCCTCAATGTCCAAGGATGGATGAACTTCCAACGGATAGATGATGTGGCTCTCACAGGTGTCAAGTCAACCATAGTCAAAGGCGACCACCTGTGCTACCACTCAACACAAAAAAAGGGCAGTTTCGATTTTGTTGAATCTCACGGATCTGATAGAGGATCTCGATGGCTATTTTCATTAATTAGTTTCCAGGATTATAGCATTTCTAGTTTTCTTTCAAATTTGTATAAGTACTTCACAAAACAATGAAGAAAATCATCACGATTTGGGAGAAACGTATATTGTTTCTGAACTGCGTGGTTTTCTTACTGTGTAATCGATTTTATGGTGAATACATTTAAATTTAAAGCTCTGTAATTTTTCAACTGTGTGTGTGGAACGAGGCATTGGAGGGCCCCCATTGTTGAGTATGCACACCCAATTATTGCCAGTGAATGCGATTTGGATTGTTGCAGCGATTTGGATTGATGCAAACGATTTAAATTGTGCCAGTGGTATGTTTAATTCCTGTAGGATTCAATTTTGTTATTGCAGAACAAGTTAAACTATTTTTCAATCAGTTTTATAAAAAGCCCTGTTATTTCATTGGTTGTATATTGAAGGAATAGCTTAGACTACGATCTCATATGCTGCACATCACTTGCATTTTTATGAGCTCTGTCATTTTATTGGTTAGATACTGAAGGGATGGTTCAGACCACGATTTTATTATGCTGTACATCGCTGCTTATTTAATGATGAAGTGTTTAGAACAAATATACATCATGAATGCTTTCCCATAAGGGAAATTGATGATTGGTTGTTTTATTCAGTGCTGGGATATTAGGCAGAGCCTTGTAGTCTATATCTTAGGGTTAAGGTTGATTTGCAATTGTTTTTATTATCTGAGTGTTTTCACACAATTTGATTTTATATATAAACTCCTGTGTAATTAAAAAAAACAAATGAAGCTGTTCCTGTAAAGGGATTTTTGTATTTTCAAGACAGGGTATTTTTAATCTGTCACTAGGTTTATTTCACAGATAACTAGATTACCAAACAAGTCTAGCTTTGAGTCCTGATACGTGGATATGCCTCTAAGTTTACCAACCCGGATTGAAATTAATTTAAGGTTTGATTTGCATCAGTAGATCAGAGCCCAACATGCGACACAACCAAAAACCTTTAAATGAGAAACATTGTGATTCTACCTGTCCATTCTTATTGAGGGATATTTTTCTTCATGCTCTTTGTTGGACACTAGTTCATAATATATACAGCAGTTGTGACTACCTCAACCCAATATTCATTTCGAAAATGCATGGCTTCCACCATGTTGTGTGCCATCTCCATAATGTTTATGTTCTTTCTCTCTGTTACACCATTCTGTTGAGGTGTATACCGCACAATGAATTTCATGTGTATTCCATGGGACTTGTAAAGTTGTAGGAAGTCATTCAAGACATATTCATCACCTCTATCCATCCTTAATATTTTGATCTTGTATCAACTATGGCTCTCCACGAGTTCCTTGAATTGTTGAAAACAACTAAATGCATCAGATTTATGTTTTAGCAAATATACCCATATTTCTCTTGTAAAGTCATCAATAAAAGTAAGAAAATAATTGCAGCCTCCCATGGATGATGTCTACATTGGGTCACAAATATGAGAGTGTACAATCTCAAGTTATGTGTGTGCTCTGTCTCACTTTCCTACCAGCAAAGTCTCTCTATGCTCCTTTCCAAAAACGCATCCTTCTCAAACTCTTTCTAGTTTTTGGATCAATGGAAATCCTTTCACCATATTCTTCATGTCCAGTAGCTTCATCCCACCAAAATTCATATTTCCAAATATGAAATTCCACAACTAGGACTCATCCTGAACTTCTGTTTGAAAATGCTACTTGAATTTCAGGGTTGTCATTTTCTTTCTTGACGAAGTGCTTGTCTGCTTCTTAGTTTTTTTGTCTTGAATATCTCTTGAATTTATCTTCCTTTCATGTGTGGCATTATCCTCAAAGGAAACAAGTGATTTCTTGTCATTAGTACTTTTTCTATCAGCTCATTGCTTGGTCATATGTCTTTAATCAAAAAATGGTTTTCCTCCATGTAGACTCTACAATCCTTTTCGATCAATTGTCCAATGCTCAACAAATTATGTTTCAGACCTTCGACATGATAAACATGAGGAATAATCTTTCGCTCTCCCTATTTGGTTAGAAAACCAACATAACCTTTTTCCACAATAGTGACATGAGTTTGAACTAATTTATCTAGATTGGAAAAAAATTTACATTACTAGTCATATGATTGCCACAACTTGAGTCTAAATACCATATGCCACGTGGACTTTATTGGAAAACAAATATTGCATTCAATTCAGTGATGCACATGCCATTAACATTGCGCTTGATGAAGTTCTTGTGTTGCTCGACTAGTTTTGGCTTTGCCTTCCTTGGTCATACTGTTTCTTCTTGCATTCATATGCATAATGACCAAATTTCTTGCAATAAGGATATTGAATTTTTTATTTATCAAACACATGACCACTTTGCTCACTCGGGTTCTGATATTTTTTCTACCAGCGACATTCGTGGGACTACTGTACTGTGTCCTCCTCTAGAAAAACTTCTTCCTCTCCCTCTCGAATTATATCTCCCCCTACCTCTTCCACAGATTATGGACGACTTTGTTGTGAATGCACCCTCTAATGATGTATTTGATCTACTCATTTTTTGTTCATGATTGTTGAGTTAGGCTTGTAGCTCATAAATGGTAAAATCTCACATATCTTTGTTTTCTTCCAAGGTCACGATCAAGGATTCAAATTTCAAACGAAGATTTCTAAGAATGTTTTCAACAACCCTTTTGTCTTCTATAGAGTTGAGTTGATTTATCAACCCAATTACTTGAGTATAGAATGAGTCCACTTACTTTGTTTCTTTCATTGAGAGAGATTCAAAATCTCTTCTAAGAATCTGCAATTTACAAGTATTTACATTGTCCAAGCCTTGATAGGAGGCTTCCAATGTGCCCCATGAGTGCTTAGCAGTATTTGTTTCTGCTACTCTTGGGAGTATGCTTTCATGCATGGCTTGATGTATGAAGAAAAAAACATTCCCGCCTTTCTTCTCTTTCTTTCTTTGTTCCCTCATGGAAACCTTCTGAGCTTTCATGAGATTATTATATGTCATCTCATGTGTTGATTTTGTATATCCATTTTGGACTATCTCCCTTACATATTTTCCTCTAAACAAAGCCTTCATTGTTAGAGACCAATATTGATAATTTTTTCCCCGGAAAATTGGAGTTTGTAAACTTGACATGTGTGCACCACAACTCGAAGCCATCCATTTTTAATTTTAATTTTTACCTTTTTTCTTTTTAAGACAATGTTTATTTCCTAAACCTGCTCTCATACCAAATCTTGGGGATGACCACACCTTTTACTTCAACTAAAATACTTTTACTCCAATCTTTACTGCAATATTTTTAGTGCCATGGGGATTTACTAAGACTAACAAGGCCCCCGACATACTTGCATGGGACACAGTTCACTTTTGGTCTAGACACTTTTTAATGACCTTTGAACCGACACACTTTTACCTCTACAAACAACCACTTAATTTGGAAAGGTTTTAGGGCGACACACTTTTCTCCAACCACTTTTGAGTGACCTACTCACTAGGACACACTTTTCTCCAACCACTTTTGAATGACCTACCTAGAAATTTAAATCTTCATAAATTTAATGTGACTACTTTATATAGAAATGTGAACAATCCATTCTGTCAAAAAGACAAACTGACCTGCTACAAACTCTCAAAGAGTCAAGCTAACATGACAATCATAAAGGAAATTAACATGTTTATAGAAATATGTATATTGATTTCGATGAAGTGTACGTTTAGAATCACGAAGTCTATGGTGCGATCAATGATAATTAAAAAGAATTAACATGTTTATAGAAATATGTAAATAAGTTATTCTTTTATAAAGATCACGATTCAGGTAAATTGAGAATTTGAAGCCCAAAAGTCGCCACCCTCTCTGGTATAAATAAGATTATTCACGCTAATAAAATCAAACTTGGAGTTTATCCCATGCCTTGAACACTTTCGGAGTTGGAAGTTGTCACAGGTATGTATTGACTGAAGTTATTGCCAGTCAATGACATCTATTTTTTTTGAGTTGGGGCTGAAATCACGACTGGTTTGTACTAATCAAATGTTTAGAGGCACTCTTTTGCCTTGGATGAGCCTACACAAGAACCTTCCTGATTTTGGATGCTAAATTCCAATGTTTGAACTGTTAACCATTCTACTACTTTAGAATCAACAACCTCTTGACCACCTTCAAGATTTTCACCATAAGTGTTGATGACAGGAACATTATTGATATTTTTTTTTCTTTCGGTTGCTTCAAAAGCTTATATGGAAGACGCTGGATGTACCATTTCATTTTCCTTCACCTTCTCACTTATTCCATACAAAGCGTAATCCCAGGAACTACCCGCCTGGCATGGGATCTGGAGTGCTTTATATTTGTTTTGTTTATAGGGTAAAACCTCATT
>LPNX010087978.1:14492-48302 GCA_001517045.1 Pseudotsuga menziesii | reverse complement strand
CTTTTAGTGGGATTTTCAGGGAAATATGGTAGGTAAATGGACGAATGAGCCATGAAATGGGGTAGATGAGGTAGTTAACCATTTTTGGGTGTTAACAGTCTCATCAACTAACTTCCACTGATCACCAATGGGCTCATTACTTAGACAATATTTTTCAAAAATTTCCTTCTTCATGTTGCCACATCGGCTCCCCAAAGAGCTAAATTTCGCCGACGACTTTAATACTTGGGAGAATTTCGGTGAAATTCTTCCTTCCCCCTCGGTGTTCTCACCTTTTTCCTGCCATCGTATCGGCGTTTCCTTCATCTAATTTCCACCGACATTGCGGCGTCATCATCCTCTAACTTTTTCCGTCGCCGAGGTCTTTATCGAGGGCTCTTCAAACTAATTTTTCTGTCGCATTGGGAGAGCTTCTCACTTAGTCTTCTGATGTGCCGATGGTCTTACACTTAGAAAAGTTTCACGAAATTCTTTTTCTTGTTGCTCTGTCGGCTAGTCCTTCACCTAGCACTTGCCGCCATATCGGCGTCTCTGTCATCTATTTTTCGCTGATGTTTCGGCTAGTCGATCAACTAAATTTCAGCGATCTACTTTTCGGAGAAAAACTTCCCTTATCGTCAGCCGACTCCATCAGCTCCATCTTCTTCTATTCATCGTCGATCGAAACAACTAGATTCCCTTGATGTATCGGCACCCTGATCATCTAATTCTCGTCAATGCTTCGGCGATCTTTCACCTTCTTCCCACCGCCGTATCGGTGGTTCCATCACCTAATTATTGGAGATCCAAACAACTAAACTTTGCTGATCGCCAATGGCCTATTTCTAATGGTCATTAGACTAATCCATCCGCTACATAGGAGAATCTTTCCACTTAGTCTTCCGACGAGCCGACGGTTCAGGCACTTAGGCAATTTTTTTGAATTTCTTGTCATAAACTTATGATCTCTGCTGGGCAGAAGGAAACTTTCCTCTGCTATCTGATATTTCATGGCCCATTCAGGCCCATGTTGCAACATGAGCTCTGATACCATATTGTAATGTACCCAACCCTCAGACCGGTGAAGGGGACGCTACTATACATCAAAACATCCAGGAAACTAGCCCCATGAACATGAACATACATAAAATGCTGAAGTAAAATTCTTTAAAACATAAAACATGCTAAGATGCATAATCATTTGAATACACGGCGGAAGCAAACATACATTTAGGCATTCAACATGTTTATCATAATTCATTAGCCATCAAATATAATTGCAGATATGAAATAGACAAGGGTACTTATCTCATAAAGAAATTGTCCCGCAACCAACTACGTCACTGCAATGTTCCACCCAACCATAAGCCAGCGTGCTCATCAATCTTTCAGCAACACTGCCACCCCCGAGCTGGGCATGATTCCCCAAGGAATAAGGGACTAAGCAGGCTTACACATAGCCAAGGTACACAAATCAGCCAAGCCCACATGGTAGGTATTATCAGGCTATCAAGGAGCTAGGACAAGCTAAATGCTAAGCTGGTGAGCTCATGGAAGAGCTAAGGACGCCTACACCAGAGCTAGCCTAACCTCTAAGACACCCACACACACCCAACACCAGGAATCAGTCCCTTCTCTGCTTCACAGTCCCTCAGGCCCAGACTTCCCTTACCAGTACTCTTCAATGGTTGTGGAGAAGAAATCCATCCATCTAACTCTATCTGTGTGGCTCCCCGAACCCAGGTTTCTCAAGCATACCCAGCTTTCAATCCCACTCTACACAGTCTGAAGACCAACCACTGCATACATGCAGCAAACAAGCGATTCACCGCTTAGACAGGGGAAAAACAGTCCCTGAGTCATTCTTAGCCCTATCCTGGCCAAAATGACTCCATAATAAGAATCCACAGCTGTTCAAATGTAGTTGAAACCACAACAAACAAGTTTTGGGGAAAGCAACAACCCCCAATCCCAACACTGCAACACGGGAGAAGAAAACATAGCCTGAAATGGAGGAGAAGACCGATTCTCAGCCCAGACAGGGGAAAAACATATGTAGACCAAAAAATCCGTGAGGGTAACACACATACACATAGCCCCTGGGCATGAATGGATTCTACACTGGAAAATCAATTCTCTGCATACACCAAAGGAAGAACATACCTAGACCCCCAATCAGTGCGTGAGGCAAAGCAACTGGTGTCCCCTGCGTTAAAAGAATGGACAGAGGAGAGAAATCCCCTGTGTGAGGAATGGACAGAGGAGAGAAATCCCCTGCATGAGGAATCGACATCCAAAACGATCGAAGAGTTTTTTCCCAGATGGTGCGTGAGGGTGAGCCAAAACTACCGAGAGTGGGAGAGTGGAAGCGTTCCCTATTGTTTTTCCTTTCCTCCACATGAATGGAATGATCCAGCTAGACGAAGGCGCGTGTGGACAGGCCTGCCACCCACCACTACCCATCAAATAAATTCCCTCAACTAACATCAGGGTTCTTTGAATGAGTGGCTGACACATGGATTTTCCCCAATGGCTCCCACAGGTTAGACAATCCCCCCCCCTTAACCTTAGGAAATCATGCCATTTTCATTTAACGTTGCACCGTCGTAGCTGGCCGTAGGTTCATTTGAATTAATGTGCATATTTACATGATGCCAAAACTACAATGTGTCGGATAGCACGATATACCACCGGTAATGATCGAAATTGCCGAAGCATTCACAACCAAATCGATGGTGGGGCTTTTTCCCTTAGCTCCACACCACGATTAATTACAAATATACATCATGTATCTTTTAATGCAAGTGGGGTTAAAACCGGGGTATTACACATTATTTTCTCTGTGGCTGCAATGCCTTCCTCTTTTCTAATGGAATTTGATCCCATGCCCTTGAACCAAAAATTCTGAAATGTGAGACATTTGGTTTATGGCCAAACCAAGTCTAGTAGGGATTTTTCCTTTTACTGATTTATGTAATTCCCTGTTATGAATATATGCAACAAAATTTATGGACTCATCCCATATTTTGGGACTTATATCCTTTTCGTCAATTATGCATGTGGCCATCTCTTTGAGAGCCTTATTTTCCCTCTCTACCACACCATTTTGTTGTGGTGTGTACGGGACTGAATGTTACATTTTGATGCCACATTCCTCACAAATATGTTGCATATTTATATGGAAATATTATTTACCATTATCAGTCTTAAGGATTTTTATATTATTCCCACTTTGGTTCTCC
This sequence comes from Pseudotsuga menziesii, assembly GCA_001517045.1. Classification (NCBI taxonomy): domain Eukaryota; kingdom Viridiplantae; phylum Streptophyta; class Pinopsida; order Pinales; family Pinaceae; genus Pseudotsuga; species Pseudotsuga menziesii. The sequence goes on along the minus strand of LPNX010087978.1, from coordinate 45,081 downwards.
ACTATGGCCTTCCAAATCTTCAATGTCTCAAACACTTCAGATTTTAACTTAAGGAAGTATACCCAACAGAATATCGAGTATAAATCTATGAAAGTGAGGACATACCTTGATCCTCCATATAAGGGAGTGGGAAGAGGATGAATGAGGATTGAATGTACCAATCCAAGTGTTTTTTTGGCTCTCCTTACCTTCCCCTTCTCATAGTTGCACTCTGGATACTTTCCCACTACACAACCAATGCAAGCTCCATTGGAATATTTGATTGAACGAATCCCTTCTACCATCTCATCCATGTTCAGTGCTTGAAGGTACTTGTAGTTCATGTGTCCAAATATTTCATGCCATAGCTTGGAGGTCTCATTGGAATGAGATAGGAGTGCTTTCCATCTGGAATTAGGAAGAAATTTTTAGAACTTATGCATTCTAAATTAGTGGTCTACATACCCCAATGCCACAACTTTGTTGGAGGAGATTTCTACTATCTCTAGCAAGTAAGGAGTAAATGTTACTCTCTTAGATTCTCGAGTATGTGTAATTTGATATACTAACAACAAATTGGATTCCAAATCAGGTACATAGAGGACATCATTGAAATATCCATGCTCAAGGTCGATCCTGCCAACTCCCTTGGTCTGGATCTCAGAGTCATCTCACATTCAAACAGTTGGGCCACTATTCGAATGCATGGAGGAGAAGATCTCTTTGACAGAGTACATATTCCTATATTCCCCTAGATCAATAATGAAGGTGGAGGGATCAGAAGAACTTGCTACCAAGGCATGAAATTTCTCCTTGTTCTCAGAACCCGAGCTTCCATCTTTCTTTCTTGCACCATCTGGGACAGGGATGTTTTTTTTCTCCAGCATCTATGCCATCATGTCAATGGTATTCTTCATGTAGGATCTCTATGGATTCCATCCCTTGTGGAAATAGGTGCATTTGTTTTTCTCCTTTCCCTTCTTGTCCTTTTCCTTTGAAGGACTCAAACCCCCATTAGGATTCTTGGGTCTGTAAACTTTCTTCTTCTTTGGTTATTTTGAATTCTTTTCCTTCTCCTTGGCCTTGGAGGAATTCTAAACACCAAAAACTAAGGCTTGATCCTTTCTTGATTTGATGGTTCCCATCTAAAATAGATTTTCTTGCTCCCGGGTCAGGGACTCCATGAAGCTATCTAGTGTTAGCATTTTCCAATTTCAAATGGTTAGCTTGCCAGAAATGAATGTGCTAACAGACAATGAGTATTCTGGCCCCAACTTCAAAAGGATTGATAGTATCAATTGTTCTTCCTTCTTCTCAATTCAACACTTCTTGAGTTCAAGCACTAGGGACTTTATTTTGGTGAAGAACTCCAGGATAGTGTCAAAATGCGTTGGGCTCAAGCTAATGAGCTCATTTTCAAGCCGATGTCTCCTTAGATCATTAGTTTTCCCAAAGAGAGATTTGAGCTTCTGCCCCACCTCATTTGGGTTTTTCAAACTATCAACATGAAATAGGATCTCTCTTTAAATTCTTAGACACAGCAATCCAAAGGCCTCATCAAGTCTATTGAAGTATTTCAACTTCTCTACTGCAGAGTTTGGTTCCACTTCTGTACCCATGGAGACCCTATAAAGACCCTTATATCTCATTTGGATGACCATCTCAACCTTCCATTCAAATTAATTGAATGGAGTGAGAAATATGTGGTTTTCCTCCATCTCTGCTTGCGCTAGTGGTGATATTTTGCTGAAAGTTCCTGCAAAAACACTCAAATTTTATCCAAAAAATATCTTAAAATGAAGCTCAAACACTCAAGATTTATCTGAAAATCCAATCAAATATGATACCATGTGATAATTTTATTTATATCATGATCTAGGATCCCAAGAGACTCTCACAATTCGAATTACTTGCAAAAACCAGCAAAAATGCTTGAAAGAGGAACAATTTTTACATACACATGTGAAAAGAAACAAGTTATTATTGAATTTTATAACATATGAATGTGTTAATAATAGGTATATATTACATCTAGAATAATTTGTGAGGCTTAGGAATCCAAATCTGAGTGTACATGTGAAATTGCCAAAATTGGCCTCAATCCCCCTAGGTTGACCAAATGAGCTCCAACTCGGCCCAAACAATCATGAACCATGGTGTGGACATGGATGAAGTATGATTGGGAAGTAATGACTCCAATTCATGCATGGGTTATAAATTAGAGGTGTGTGGGAAGCTCTAGGTGACAATAAATTCTCCTAGGACAACCAAAATAGACAAAAATACACCTAAGCGCCCCCTAGTCAAACCCAAATCACCCAAATCAAGGATGTAGCACTCCAAGGAAATAAATGAGGGAACACATGTGTTGGTTTGACCAACTTTAGTATTGGTGTAGGGGTGAAAGGCCTGGAAATAACCAGTTCACCTCCTAGGCAAATTCCTTAAGTCTAAACCATAGCAATTTAATGCTAAGAAGAAAGTGAAATTGAATAAGGTTATAAACCAAGGTACTAAGTGCTGGATTACTTTTCTAAAAATTTTAGGATTCCATCATAAATGGATTAGTAGGGATGTAATATTTGATGAAGAGACAGCTCTTAAGAAATACATAAGGTGTCATCTTGAAGAATTACATGAAGAGGATGTACCTCCCAAAATGATATAAGTTGACCCTCTCCTAAAATAGTAGCATCAGAATATCATGACATGATAGAACCTCAGGAACCCCCTACTATGGATATGTATCAAAAGAGAAAACTTGCTTGGGCAAGAGATATCATACAAGAAGCAGAGAGATATGGAGCTCCAAAAGGCTCCACAAGAACTCGCAAAAGATCAATATTCCATTTATGTATATTTCATGTGTGACCTTGTAGATTAAGAACCCACCATCTAGGAGGAAGTTTCTCAAAATAAAGAGTTGCAATGATGGAATAATACCAATCAATAATGAAGAATGATGTTTGGGATATAGTACCCAAACCAGAAAACAAAAATGTGGTATCTTCGACATGGATCTACAAGATAAAACATGTTGCTGATGGAAGTATTGAAAAGTAAAAGGCAATATTTGTGGATAGAGGATTCTCTCAGAAAGAGGAGATTGATTATGAAGAGAAATTTTCTCTAGTAGGAAGGTACACTTCCATCAAAACCATCATGGGACTTGCTTCCATGGTGAAGTGGGATCTACACCAGATGGATGTAAAGACAACCTTCCTGAATGGTATGATTGAGGAAGAGGCTTACATCGAACAACCTCAAGGATTTGTAGTCAAAGACAAAGTGACTCATGTATGTAAGTTGAAAAAGGCTCTGTATTGACTGAAGAATGCTCCTAGATCTTGGCATGGTAGAATAGATAGATTCTTGACAAGCTTGGGCTTTACCAAGAGTAAACTTGATCCTAGACATTACATTAAGGTTATGGATGATGAAATAGACATACTATTACTGTATGTGGATGATCTATTTCTGATTGGAAATGGGAAACATGTTATAGAGAGAAAGAAGAAGCTAGCTGAAGAATTAGAGATGAAAGATCTTGGATTGATGCATTATTTCCTCGGAATGGAAGTGTGGCAGAGCCCAGAAGGAATATTTCTAAACCAGGGAAAGTGTGTAGTAAAAATATTGAAAATATTTTATGTGTTGGATTGTAAATCCATGGCCACACCCATGGACACCAACCTAAATTTTTTATCTGATGAGTCATCAGAGTTAGTGGAAATGACTCAGTACAAATAGATTTTTGGGGCATTGATGTATATGACAATTACAAGGAAATATATATGCTTTGTTGTGAACACCTTAATCCAATATATAGTTAAACCTAAAAGGTACAATATGATGAGGTACCTAAAAGGTACGATATATATTGGACTTTACTATGGTAGAGATCATGACTACAAATTGTATGGATATTTGTATTCATATTGGGTAGGAAGTGCCATAGACAGGAAAAGAACCTCAGGTGGATGTTATTGTTTGGGATCTACCATGATCTCATGCTTTCGTAAGAAACAATCTAGTGTTTCTCTCAGCACAACTGAAGCAGAGTACATAGCAACTTGCTCTGCTAGTTGTGAAGCGATGTAGCTTCGGAAACTAATGTCAGGATTATTTGACATGGAGTTGGATACCACATTGATTCTTTGTGACAACCAAAGTTGCATAAAGATGACAAAGAATCATGTGTTCCATGATAAATCAAAGCACATAGAAATCCAATATTTTTATATAAGGGATATGGTAAAAAATGGAGCTATAAATATCCAGTATGTGAGTACCGATGAGCAATTTTTCGATGTACTAGCCAAGCCTCTATCTCAAGTAAAGTTTGAATATTTTTGTGACAATCTTGGTGTAGTTCGAAAATACTTTACTCGCAAGGAGGAACAGTAATGGGACTACAAAATTTCCTTGCAAGAAGGAATGATGAATATATGGACCCTCTTCGGAAAGGAGGAACAAGTCAAATAGATGTACTCTCCTCCAAAAGGAAGAACAAATTGAAGATATGAACCCTCCTCGGACAAAGGGGGAGCAAGTTGATGATATTCCTCCCAAAAAATGGGGAGTGATGATAAAAATATCATCGATGACGGATGATAATGAAACTCGAATGTGAAAGAGGAAAATCACACCTAAAGATGCTGACAAGTTCCAACATTCACTTATGGATGATAGTATCCTCTCTTGAGGATGGTATTGCAGGTATAACACTCTGTTCATGAGAGTGGTCCTTACTAGCTAAAGATGGCCTTGCAGATGTTACTCTCGCATGGAGGGCACCCACATTCATTTTTGGATACCATAGTATAACATTCACTTTCAAAATGGCCCTAGATTTCAGGATGATGATGTCCTACGATGAGTCCTCACAATTGATAGGGTCAGCACTTAGGTGTGGTCGAGATATGCTTTGCAGACATTGCTCTTGTATGGAGAGTGTACCTACATTTATATGTAGATTCCATAGAATAACACTCGCTTGGGAGTGGTACTTGCTTTAGTGATAAGGATGCTCTATGATGAGTCCTCACGGACCCCATAGTATAACACTCACAATGAGTGGTCCTAGATCTAACAGCCTAAGGATGTGCTACAATGAGGTCCTGCATTTAGGTGCAGTCGAGATATTCTCTGTAGACAATAATATTGCATGGAGAGTATTCCTACATGTACATGTAGATGTTGTAGTATAACACTCGCGTAGGATTGGTCCTAGATTTGAAGTTGAGTATGGACTATGATGAGTCCTTACGGTCGACAAGGCCTGCATCTAGGTGCAGTTGAGAACTACATTCAGTTTTAGACGATTCAGATGGTCAATACTATGGACCCTCCTCATTAAAAGGGAGTAGGATAATGTAGGATTGTATCATCCTTGGACCTATGCCTTAAAGTGATAGGGATTGATCATCCCATAAAGATATCATGTGTACTGCATGTAGTGTGGAGGAAAAGGACCGAGAAGATCGAAGTGCATCTGTAATGGATCAACAAGATAGAAGTGCTTCTACAAAAGATAGAAAGAATCAAAGTGTTGCTGCTACTAAGCATTGAGAATATTGAAGTGTTGCTGATATGAAGGATCGAGAAGATTGAAGTGTTGTTGAAAAGGATAAAGAAGATCGAAGTTTTTCTGCAAAGGATCAAGAATATCGAAGTGTTGTTGCAAAGGATAGAGAAGATCGAAGTGCTGGTGAAACGGATCAAGAAGATCGAAGTGTTTCTGCAAAGGATCAAGAAGATCGAAGTGCTGCTGCAAAGGATCAAGAAGATAAAAGTGCTTCTACGAAGCATCGGAAGATCGAAGTGTTGTTGCAAAAGGATCAAGTCATCATGTGCTATAGAAGATGAAGGCATTGAAGAGAAACTATTCTAGTTACTGATGAATGTTGAAAACTTCCTATGACGTATAGATGTATTACCTCAATACTGTTGAATATACTCTCTCTCGTTACTCCTATAGTCTATGATGATGTTGTTAGTAGAATACCCTTCTCGTTAAGGGGGAGTGTTGAAATATTGTAACTTCAAAGGATATTCCAAATGTATTTTGTTGATGTACCCCAAGGGAGATATTATATTCCTCCATCTAGATATTGCTATTTTAATTGGTCATCATAGAGTCATGAGGTAAATCCTCCATTGTAATTTGGGTCATTAGTACCCCGTGAATAATATAAAATACTATTTTGAATATTCTTAGGTGAAGTTGGCCCAAACAGTTTAGTGGGGCCAACCTTTTTAGGGTAAAATTCAGTTGACATAATGTGTATAAATAGAGGGGTTGTGTTCCTCATTATAACATAGAATCACTCACTTGTGTAGCACGTAGGAGAGAGAGAGATAGAGAGAATTACAAGGAGGAGAATACATGTTTTGGGGTTTTATCTTATACATCTTATATAGAGGAATTTTTGTTGGGTTTTCTTCCCCTTGAGGGTTTCCCAGGATAAATAATGTATCCATCTTGTGATTGTGTTTCTTTCAGTGATTCTTCATATGCTACTGTTGTGAATTTGTATTAAACATTAATGATATATAGTCTAGCATATGAAATCTTAACGCATTTGAGTTAGTGACAGGGGAAGTCGTGAACTTTCAAGTCTCTCTTACATGAACACAACTCTACATAGATAGAGCAGATTTCAAAACGCACTTCGTTGCATATGAATGGAAGAAAGTCAAAATTATATATGCAGCCAGCATCAAGTTGATGGACAATCACAACAATCTCCTTTTATGTAGAGTGTGGTCACATCTTTAGTATTTAAGTGGATTTGATCAATTTTATTTCAACGAAAGGTAATCATAGTACTTCTCTAGGAAGATATTCAAGTCCGCATTAGGAAGGAGAAATACTTCACGTAGTGCATATTATTTTGTCAACTCATCAAATACATAGCAATCGCGTCTCATCATGACTCATACATCAAACATGGACTCATACAATAGTAACTTCATTCATTATTCATACATATATTTGTAGAAGTTGTTAGCACTCATAATTTATCCTCGATTGTGAAAGGATAATCCCAAGGTAACGGAAAAACCAATATTTAGGAGGAAATTTGGATTATTTCCTTCTAGAGAGGGATCTCTTAATAGATGACACAAAGGCCATATATTTTGAAAGAAATAAAATTTAATAGTAGCAATGGATGAAACAGGTGGTAAACACGAATGGAGTCAAATATGAAAAACAATTAATGATCGTTCTTTGCAATAGGGTTCTTAACAGAGGTAAGCTAGTTACTCTTTTACAGTCAAAATGTTGGTTTTTCTGGTGATAAAAAAGAGTAAGAAACGGTCCACTAATATGGGCATCTAAAGATGAATACAATATTATCTTAAGTGGAAATAATTTTGTGAATGCTTGAAAGTAAAGGATCAGAGTATAAGATTATGAATTCTAACCCAATATACACTCATTCAAGCATGAAAAGAAAACATAATGGAAAGGAAAACAAGAAACACATTCACATGAAGGAGAGAAAATACAGACTGTAAAATAAGTAACACAAGAATTTATGGTAGAAAACATGTTTGGCTCTGAAATATTTATTAATATTTGAAGCTCTCTTACTATAATTAGTTCTTGCTCATGGGATCCAACCCTCAATACATTGTAAAAAGTTGTTTAAATACATGAAAAATCTCCTTAAACTATTAATTGTTTCTATGCTAAATATACGCAAAAATAACTACCTTATTACACTTGTCACTTGACTTAGAACAAACTAACTATTCAAAAATCTATTACATTATTCAAAATAAAACGTGTCTTCAAAATTTCTCGTGTTTCTTCATTGATGTAGTTTGTACTTTGTCTTTCCAAATTTCTCTATCGTTTTCCTTTGGTCCACATATGGAAGATCCAGATTCACCATTTCTTCTTCCAAGACTCTCAATTCAACATCATATATATATGAAATAGGTGGTAGATGGGAACAAACTATTCTAAAAGTATTGATTATATCAAAATCCACTTCTAATTTGTCAACCACATTTTTCCCTGACAGATATTGGTTCATATCTTCAAATTTCTTGTGATATAATCTACATTTTATCAACAAAGCCTGATGCTCTGACTGAGATAACAATTTTCTATTCTTCCCAAAAGGAAGGAAAACCTTTCTGAAAAAGGGACACAAATGAAACTTTGAAAATATCTACGTAGTGTTGCATTATGTCAATCTTATCCTGCACAGTTTCTATGTGACGATGTTTTCCTACTGCCTTCCTGGACAAGGTAATCACTGTAATATTGTCCTTAATTTCCATTATCCTCAAATATTGCTCTGACAAAGTATTTAGGAAATTAATTGTATTTTTGGTTGTATCCACGGGATTTTTATTCAAATCTTCTTTTATTGCAGTACAACTTTGTCTAGCATTGTTTATTACCATATATTTTTCCATAATATAATTCAAATAAGGTGTGACTTTAACAACTTCAGAAATGATCATGTACCCATATGAGATGTCTGGATCCCTGCATTGGCAATTCTTACTTTCTGTTTTAGTTACCTCTACCAGTTCTCCCTCGGGTTCAATATTCTATATTCTGTACATTTCCGAACTTTCTTCTTCTTCTGTCTCCATGGCCTATGAATGGGTTCTCTTACCTGTCACTTATGATTTATTTTCATTATTCATTATTACCTATGTTGCTTTTATAATGGCCAATGGATTTTCCTATGAAAATTATTTATCCTTGATATGTGTTGGATAATCCATCCAATTGACTTTGTTAGCTAACCCTTCAACTAACTAATGCTCAAAAGACTTATTCTTGTCCATCTTCCTTATCTATGAAATAATATGGTGTGGGTCATAATTAACTGCAAAATCATTCCTAAAATTCATCTCTTGCAATAGAATTTCAATTATAGGTAACGCAATTTTATTTTTTATAATAAAAGGCCCAACCAAGCATGGAAATTTAATTTCAGAAGCCTTTTTAAAGCTGATAAAATTTCCATTCTCTACAATTAAATTTCGTCTTACAAGCTCAAAGGAAAACACTCTAGGGGCCAAGAGTGCTAGAAAAATATATGGTTCATGAATAAATCCATACACCCTAATGATAGTGTGTTCTTCTAACAGAAACTAATCTCCAATTTTTCTATCTGGAGCAAATTGTATATCCTCATGCATCTGTGGTAGCACTCAGGGTAATTTGTTCTTAAAGGAAACTATATAAACCTCTGACTTCAATAGGTTCATGTATTTGAAAAAGTCACTATTGATCTCTGATGTAAGTACCATTTCTTTTGATACAAATTTTCGTCATTGAAAAACATGAACATTCTGATCAAGTATGATTGAAACCTAAAGTGCCTGGTATTATGGAAATTCACTAGCCAAGAATGAATATTTTTAGCTAGTAATTCATCAAACTTAAGACAAGGGGGTTGAATGGATTGAGACTCTGACTAACTCATACTGATTTTGAATAAGAGACTCATCCGATGGTTTAGGAACAAATATGTCTGTATCTAGAAACGAAGAATTGACTAATCATTAAAATAACCATCCTTGTTTCTTCATTGAACTGGTTGACATCCAGGCATTAGAGGAAATTTCAACTCAAAATGGGCCTCCTAAAATGAACTAATAAAATAATAGTTAAAATAATAAAATAATATTTATTAATTTTGGAGGAAGAAAAGAAAAAAACTACTTTTTTGTTTGTATTTTTGACATATATCCCTGTGTTTTTACTCAAATTTCGATCGGGAGAGCTCGTTGGATGCGAAATTAAATTCCACATCCAACAAGTACCCACTCGACATACTTTTGATGGACCTCGCTACCCCAAAAACAAGAAATACCTAAAAAAAAGGTAATGATGACATCATCATTACGTTTTTTCTGGTATTTCTTATTTTTGGGGTAGCAGAGTCTGTCAAAAGTGTTCCAAGTGGGTACTCGTTGGATGCAGAATTTAATTCTGCATCCAACAAGCTCTCTTGATCGAAATTTGAGTAAAAACACGGGGAGATATGTCAAAAATACAAACAAAAAAGGTAGTTTTTTTTATGATACCTATCCCCAAATTTATATTAAAAAAGTGTTTAAGACCTATACGGTATTTCAAATTTAAAGCAATTTCATTGGCTAACACATGATGACATGGAATTTGAATAAAAGTTAAAAGGCCCATTTTGAGTTGAAATTTCCTCTAATGGGAAAAGGTTGGTTGGAAAGGGACACATCAGATTTAAAATGTTTGGAAAAAAGGGTTGTTTTTCCTCAATGGTTGCATGCCTAAATGACTGAATTAGGTCTTATTCACTGAAATATTCTCAGCTCAAGGTGAATGAAGGTAGGACTATAAGAGAATCTTAGACAACAAAGGAATTTAAATGGCATAGGATTTTAGTTTTAGCGGAGTCCATGATTACTCTCTGGAAGGAAGATTAATTTGATGCACACCAGTCAATAAAGTTTGGTAAATTTAGGGTTTGGTCTGGACAGAAATAATAAAAATGGGACTGGAAATTATTGTGTAGGTTAGTTCCCTAACCTTAAAGGCTTATAGCTTGGTTTCTAGTTGGTGAATAGGGCCAAATGAAAAACTAGTATAAAAAATGTTGCCATCTCTATCTTCGAAAACCTCCTCTATTTTCTGAAACTCCAAGTCCTAATCCTCAACTTCATCTCCACCATCCGTTTTCAAATACTAGTAGGTGGGTGAAAATGTGTTGTACCTGGAAAAATAACGGTTAGAAAGATAGTTTTCTGACTTGGTTTTGTCCACGCAAAAAATTCTTCCTTCTTCCAATGCACAAAATGACAAATAACCCTTGAACATGTGCTCTCCCTTTTTATAATATTCTTAAAATAGTAGTTTTGGAATCTAGGAGAGCGGTTTTATTTTTCGTTAGTGGAATTTTATGTTAATCCTATGCATGTCACAAGGGAGGATTCCTTTTTGTCCATATATTTAATCCACTTCTCTCTTGAACCATTGATCTTGATCACCTATTAAGCTTATCCTTTCCTTATTCCGCTACATAATCCTTTGTCTATATTCCCTATACTTTCCCTCAGCAAATCATCTACCACCATACATTTACCCAAACTTCATCACGCACTGTTGATCTCCTTCATCACTTAATAAACACCTTTATTTTCCACTGCCACTTTGATTTTTAAAACAGTGTGCAATTTCTCCGTGTGGATCACCTTACAGCCATTGATCTCACCACCTATGATCCTAACTCTTGATCAAGGGTGATCTTAAACAATTCCACTTATCTACAACTTATCATTTTCCATGTGTTTTATTCCAGTGGATCCCATCTCTGTCATTGATATTTTTTACCTTTGATCCTCACCATTGATCAAGGCTACCTTTTAAACTTTTTTCCCATCCCCGATTCACCTTTTTCCATGCATCTTCCCACAATGGATTTTATTTACGCCATCAATATTATCTCGTTTATTCCTCCTCCATGGATCTGAGTGGATCATTAAACTGTCCTGATTCTCACCGAAAATTATTTTTCCTTGCAACTTCAAACAACGGATCCACTATCCTCTGTAGATCTTCTCGCCTGAATATTTGGACCATCGAAAAAATTTCTATATACCATAAGCACTATTTCTTCATTTTTATCCCTTTTCAAACCTTAGCCTATGATTTTTTACGAGGAGATAAAAACCTTGGTCTTCAATTTAGCATTTTTTCAGCACCCCTTGATCATATTATCATAAATTCCACTTAACATACCCTTATTTCACCTTAATCATTTTCAACTCAATTGTTAACTAAAACAATGCTAACTATTGGCTCTAACTAGGGATGGTATCTTCCCTACAAGGTAGTAAAGAACCCACAAACCAATGTCAGTTTTATTCTCTGTACAAAACTTCTTCAAAAACTAACTCTAATTTTTCTTCTTCTTTTTCAAATAATTCAAAGAAAAATGGAAAATTTTCAGATCTTAGGCCTTCTCTCCTAAATTCAAATCCTTCCATTTTCCATATGTACTTGTTTCTCAATTAAAACAAAAAAATACAACTAATATACAAAATACCTTCATCCTTAAGACAAGTAATCCTTCAAAAATATTCCATTAACAGGTCCTCCTTTAAGTTGAACCCCGTTTTGATGTTACTGGATAAAAGAATTATCTCCTCTAAAAGCAAAAATAATAATGGCCCTTTCCACAAATGACCAAACTTCCCATGTTTGTATTCCTTCCTTGCATACCACTTTAAAACTAGATATTTAATTTGAAATTGTTCTTCTTTAACCCTCCTGACAATGGTTTTCTTCATTTTTTCCTAGTGTACATGCACTTTATCATAATATTTTTCCCTTACCTCATTCAATTCAATGATCATTATTTATCTTCCTCTGCATATGATTCATCTCTTCCTCCTATTCATGTAGCAACTTCATTACAGGAAAACCTAAAGACACTGGAAATACCACCTCTGCTCCATATAGCAATTGAAAAGGTGACATACCAATAGCTCTTTTAGTATTGATTCTATCTTCCCATAAAGCATACTTCAATTTTGTGTTCCAGGATCTCTTGTTCTCCTCCAATAACGTCGTGATTATCCTTACTAAACTTTTATTTGAGTATTATGCAATCCCATTCCCTTGAGGATAATATGTAGTAGAATGATTTAAGCTGATATGATATTTGTGACAAAAGTTGATCATTTTCTTATACTTGAAAGATTGTACATTATCACTTACAAGTATTCTGGGACATCCAAACCTTGACAAGATATTGTTTTCTATAACATCCATAATAATAGAATCAGTAGCCCTCCTAGTAGGTATGGCTTCAATCCATTTGGTAAAGTAATCAGTCGCAGACAAGATCCATTTATGTTGACCATGGGATTTTGGGTTAATATCTCCAATGAAATATAACCCCCACTACTGAAAAGGTGCTTCTACTGAGATAGGATTAAGTGGTAGTGGAATTAACTTCCTCTTCCCATCAAATATTTGACAATCATGGCAAGTTGTACCCTCTTATAAACATCAAAAAACATGGTAATCCAATAGAAACAATCCCTCAAATTTTCATTTGTAGTCACTTTCCAAGAGTGATTTCCTCCACACACTCCCTAGTGAAATTCCCTCATAGTCTGTTGGGCTTCATTCTCCAATAAGCAATTCAACAAAATGCCCCCTGGTTCCTTACAATATAAATATTGGTTCATAATGAAAAAATTTATTGCCTTTAGCTTTGTTGACCTAGCTCTGGTTTTACTTAATCCTGGAGGTTCTTGCAAATTCTATAAAACATACACAATGTCACTATACCAAGGAGATAAAGTGAAGTCTATGACCACCTTTATTCCTGAATCCGACTGATTTGAAGCATTAGATAAGAAATTCAATTGTGAATATTCATTGTTTGAATCAATCGTCAACTTAGCTAATCCCTGTCCTTTCAACAAGTTTGTAGGATTAATTTCCAAATCATACTCCAACATGACTGTTATCCATTTTGCTCTTTTCCCCTCGGGATCAGGATGAGTAAGAATATTTTTCACCACATTTCTGGGCACATAAGAAATGATATGAGAATGTAAAATATAAACCCTAAAACATTTCGAAGACTTGACCAATGCATAGGCCTTCTTTTCCATAATGTCATATTTCAATTCTTTGTCTCTCAATATATTGTTAAAGAAAACAATGGGTTGCTCTGCATTCTGTTGATTCTTTTCCAACAATATTCCATCTATTGTGTGCAGAAGCAAAAGAGAAAACAATAAATTCTTTAGAAAAATATTGGTTGACTAGAACAAGGGCTTCTGTTATTGATTTCTTGATGTCATTAAAATACTTCTTGGATTCAATGATCCATTTGATTTCACAGTCTTTTCTCAACATATTTGTTACATTTCTTAAAATCTCTGCAAAACATGGAATAAACCTCCTCAAAAAATTTACCTAATCGATGAATGACTTAATCTCCCTCTTATTTGTTGGTACCTCTACCTTCAAAATAGCTTTTACCCTATATGGATCAATATTGTTCCCATCCTTTGAAATAATATGACCCAACAACTTCCCTTCTTTCATGGCAAATTTAGATTTTCTAGGATTGAGGGAGATACCATACCTTTTTCATTTTAGAAATACCTTTTCCAAGTGCTTTAAATTATCCATGTCAGATTTAGAGCAGAATGTAATATCATCCATATATATTACAACAAATTTATCCTTTTCTTCAGCAAAATCTATGTCCATTGCCCTCTGGAAAGTTTCTCCTACATTCATTAACCCAAATGGCATTTTAGAATACATAAACGTTTCCCATGGCGTGGTGAATGTTGTTTTCTCCCGATCTTTCGGAAGAACCTTTAATTGATTCTACCCAAAAAAACCATCCATTGTAGAAATCCTCTCAACACCAACAACTTTCTGCAATATATGATCCATTTAAGGAAAGGGGTAGTTATCTTTTAATGAAACTTTGTTAAGGTTTCTGAAATCTAGACATAATCTAATTTCCCCATGTTTCTTTCTGGCGGGCACCAGATTAGCCACCCACCTTAAAAATCTGGGTGTTACAATATTATTTGCATTAAATAACTTCCTTACCTCTTTCTTAATTAAAGGAAACAACATTGGATTTATTCTTCTAAGCTTATGTCTGAGGATTTTCTCCATGCTTAATGGGAATGGTATGCTGTATAATGGATGTGTCATACTCTTTCAGATCTTCGTATGTCTAAGCAAAAACCTCAGTGTAATTTTTCATCAAATCAATGTATCTCTTCTTTTCTTATGCAGGCAAGTTTTTTGAAAGCTTCACTATTTTCAAAGAATCATCAGTTCCAATATTTTGATCTTGAATATCATTTTCATTAGGATGTACTTTAGGATATTTGGCTACATCATTCTAGTCAAACAATTTTTCTAGAAATATAAGGCATTTGGGAATATAATTGCCTTTCAACTGAATAACATCCTTAGCCCCAATCATATTTTTCATTTTTTTTCGCTCAATGTCTTCATCTGCAACTGTTCATCATCTTGGATATTTTCTGAATTCTGATTTTCTACATCAATATTTGTACTTACAAACTCATTTGAAATTTCTAAAAATCATTTTATCTGTAATTCATCTTCCAATACTTTCCAGTATTTAGAATTCTCAGGGATAGAAGGTCTATTTACAACTTCAATCTCATATTTTTTGTTGGAATAGACATGAACCTTAAAATTCCCAGCATTAGTGGAAAGAGAATCAACTATCTGATTTTGTATAATGGGAATTACCATGAGTCTGTGTTCAGTGAAAAAATTTCCCATCATATCCCAAACCTCATTTCTATAGGCTTTCAATCTCCGATTTTTAGTTTTATAACTACCACTCACTTGATTTACCACTAATTTTCAATCTCCAAAGACATCTATTCTTTTTTATTTTAATTCCTTCAAGGCATTTAATCCTAGTAACAAAGCCTCATACTCTACTACATTATTAGTACATTCAAATGTCAATTTAAAAGAATAAACTTCAGAGTCTCTATTTGAAGAAATAATCCAAATACTAGCACCGGCTCCCTCCTTGTTTATTGATCCATCAAAGTACATTGTCCATAACCTATCATCATTTTGTTTCTATTCCAATGCTTCTTTCCTCTTAGCAAATTCTTTATCTTCTGTTCTTTCACTACTACTGGAAATTCTTGTTTAATATGAGAGTCATGGAAAAAGATAGAAGATACCAGATCAGTATAACCAACATATATGGTATGATTATTTGGTTTATATTGGCTTCTCACCACATATGCTAATATTTTTCCCTGTATAGTCTTCTATGTTCTCCAAACAAAGGATTTGTTGTGTAGGACATTTCCATCTACAATGTTCCTTTGATCTTCGAAGCCCGAGACCTTAATAACAACATACCAAATTTTGAAGGAATATCACCCACTACCACATCCATGATAATACTCTTGGCAGGAATATGTGCAAGAGTAACTACCGAATATTTAATTAGCCCCAAACATTTTACTTTCCTATAATCAAAGGAAAACAAATATTTATAGGGACTTGTAACTTCCCATCCCAGAATTTCAACCACCACTCTTGGCATGAGATTATGAGATGCACGAGAATCCAACATAGCATTATGTAAGATCATATCATGTACATTAAGGCTAACATAGAAAGGTGGGACATCTTCTTCATCAGTATATTCAATCCTAGGACCAAGAACTACTGTTGGGGCATCATCTGTCAACTCTAGTGTATCTAGATGGAATTCCCATCGGTTTTAACCATCCTAGTAATATTTTCTCTATATTCATTGGTCTTCAATAATTCATTGAAAGGAATGGAAATCTTTATCTTGGATATTTCATTCTGTAAACTAAAGGAGGAAACTGTTCTGTCACTTTCAATTGGCATTTCTTTTTTATTTTCTTTTAATGCCTCTTTTTTATTCTCTGGAATATTTTGTACAATATTTTCTTTTTGTTTTTCTACATTTTGTTGACTGCTAGAAGGTTGATTTGGAAAGGGCCTTCCTTTATTTTTAACTACATCTCTACTCAAATTTATTTTTTCTAGAAATAATTTATAGTATTTTGATACCCTCCCTGGTATTGTTCTATCTCTAACTCAAGGGAATTACAATCATATTCCTAAGCAAACATATTATGTTCCTCTTCTGTAAGATAAATTTCAGAATCTAGATCATCAAAATGGTGAATCTGATTATCGAGGGGATCATTCTCTTCTTTATAAATTTCTATGGAAATGCTGGTCATATCTCTTGATCCTCAGTATTCCTTGGATTCCTTTGATCTCTTTTTCTAATCTGAGGAGGAGGAGGGGGACTTCTGAAATTGGGATTCCTAATTTGTGGCTTAGGTTGATCTTTGTTTGAAGGCCTATTATCCAATGCTAATCTATCCATCAACCTCTCCATGGTCTTCATCATTATATAAAAAATTTCATCAGTTAAGGGAGAAGTAGAGGGTTGATTTTCTTCCCTATTTTTTCTCCTATCTACCTCCATTCTTTGTTTCATTTTTCCAAAATCCATTAGGTTAGATTCTACCTCCATAGCATATTTAAACATGGCAAGGAGATTAGCATATTTCCTCTTTCTCAATAAAAAAGCTAAATAATTACCTAATGCATTAACATAGTGTAATTTAGCATCTCCTATAAGGGTTTTTATATCAGCTAGCATTGAATTATAAGCCCTCATAAATCTACTGGAAAATTCATCTACTCACTCAAAATTTCCTTTCTTTAAATTCTTGTATTGGGCCAAAACATGCAGAGGACTCCTTTTATCTTCCCACCTATCTAGAAGAAGAGTTTGAAAAGCCCCAAAAGTAGCAATTGATCTTGTAGGAAGATATTTAAACCACCTTTTAGCTTCCCTAGATAATATTTGTGCAAACAATCTCATTTTGGCATCATCATAGTCCACCTCTTCTAAATCAATGAAATCATCAAACCTATCCATATACTTTCTAGCTTTGAAATGTCCTTCCCCATCAAATATTTAAATTCTTTGTGAGTAATTATGTGGCAGGTCATGTAAGACAGTATGCAAGGCAAGTGGATCAAACCTAGTAGCCATGGCTCTAGAAGGATTTTGAACAACGGGATAATTTTGAACAATACTAGGAATTTGGAGTTGAGAATTTTGTATTGTTAAGTTTATTCCTTCTATTTTCACACAGTGTTTTAGATATTTTTCCAAAGTGAATATAAAATATACGAATAAAGTATGTTTGGATTGATTTCAACTTGTTTTAAATCTGATTCATATTTAGACCTTAAAAGAGACGGTTCAAAATTTGTTTCCAAATCAAAATATTGAAAGCTAAGAAATTATTCTTGAGTTTGAGAAAATGGTATTTCTATTTGAGAAGTACCTTCCCATTCTTTTGCTTTTCTTTCCCTAATTAAATTGTATGGATCTTCCACACTATACAAAGTTTCAGAATTAGGGTTACCTCTTATGTGCACTCTCCTGAAATCCAGGATGTCGTCTTTGAAATACCTTCTTGAAAATTAATGTGGAGTCACCAGGGAAACTACATAACCGAATTTGGATGCAAGAACCTCTATTTTCCCACAAAAATATTGTATTCTTGAAAAATATTGTCTCTCTTCCTAGGGCATATTTGAACTATCATTCCCCCATAAACAACGCCAAAATTTTAGCACTCAGAATTTACCCTCAGTTGTGAAAGGATAATCCCAAGTTACTGAAAAAAAAAACAATATTTAGGAGGAAAGTTGGCCTCTTTCCTTCCAGAGAGGGATCTCTCAATAGATCACACAAAGTCCAGATATTTTGAAAGAAATAAAATTTAACAGTAGCAATGGCTGAAACAGGTGGTCATTGGGCATGGAGTCAAATATGAAAAACAATTAGTGACAGTTCTTTGTAATGGAGTTCTTAACAAGGCAAGGTAGTTACTCTTTTATAGTCAAAATGTTAGTTTGTCTGGTGATAAATAAGAGTAAGAAACAATCGATTAATATGGTCATCTAAAGATCAATTCAATATTAACATTAGTGGAAATAAGTTCGTGAATGCTTGAAAGTAAAGGATCGGAGCATAATATTATGAATTCTAACCCAATATACACTCATTCAAGCATGAACATAAAATAGAATGGAAAGGAGAACATGAAACACATTCACATGAAGGAGATGAAATATAGGATGTAAAATAAATAACACAAGAATCTCTAGTAGAAAAACTGCTTGGCTCTAGAATATTTATTAATCTTTGAAGATCTCTTACAATAATAAGTTCTTGCTCACAAGTTCCAACCCTCAATACATTATAAAAAGTTTCTTAAATACATCAAAATGATCCTTGAGATGATAACTGTTTCTATGCTAAAAATAGGAAAAAATAATTACCTTATTACACTTGTCACTTGACTTATAACAAACTAACTATTCAAAAATCTATTACATTATTCAAAATAAAACTTGTCTTCAAAATTTCTCAAGCTTCTTCATTGATGTAGTTTGTACTTTGTTCTTCCAAATTTCTCTATCATTTTCCATAGATGGAATCTCCATATTCGCCACTTCTTTTTCCAACACTCTCAATTCTACATGATTTATATATGAAATAGGTGGCATCTGGGAACAAATTGTTCTAAACGTATTGATTATCTCAAAATCCACTTCTAATTTTCCAACCAAATTTTTTCCTAATAGAGATTGGTTCATATATTAAAATTTATTGTGATCCAATCTACATTTGACCACCAAAGCATGATACTCTTCCTGAGATAATAGATTCCCATCTTCTTACCAAAAGGAAGCCAAACATTTCTGAAAAATGGACACAAATGAAACTTTCAAAATATTTACCTGGCGTTACATTATGTCAATCTTAGCCTGCCCAGTTTCTATGTGTTGATGTTTTCCTACTACCTTCTTGGCCTAGGTAATCACTGTAATCATGTCCTTACTTCCTATTGTCCTCAAATCTTCCTCAGAAAAATTATTTAGGAAATTAATTGTATTTTTTGTTGTATCCACGGGATTTCTATTCAAATCTTCTTTTACTGCAATACAACTTTGTCTAGCAACGTTTATTACCATCTCTTTTTCCATAATATAATTCAAATAAGGTCTGACTTTAACAAATTCAGCAATGATCATGTCCCAGATGAGATGTATGGCTCCCTGCATTGGCAATTGTTCATATAATTGTTTTACTAATTTCTCATTTTTATCCAACAATTATTTATGTTTATTCTCCCATGCTTTCCTGTCTTCTTCTTTCTTCAAAAATGCATCAGCTAAATTTGTATTTTGGATTTTTAAACCAACAACCTCCAACTCTCTTAAACTTACTTGGGACATAGCCTATACAATGGATTATGTACTTGTTTCTGCAATACGATGGATTATTTGCACTTCGTCCTCTTTTCTTTTGTTTTCTTTCTCTTTTTATAATACCAATTGATTTTCATTTAAAACATCAATCTTTGCAATAAAAATACCTTTCTCTTTTTCCCATTCATTCTTTTCCTCAGCAAGCTTCAACAACTTTGCCTTACTTTCACTCAGCTTTTTAGTTAGAAACTCTTTTTCTTTTTCTAATTCAGTTAATTCAGAATCCTGAATTAGCTGGGTTATAGGGATCTCTAATTTCTTCTTTAACAATTGAATTGTATTCTCCTTCTCTGCTAGGATTTTCTATGTGACCTCTCATTTATTTGCTTCATTGTCTATAGCCAACAAATATCCTTGAAGTTTCTTTATTTTTTGTTGCTATAATTTATTCTCCACCTTCGCCTACCTTAGCTGATTTTTTATTTTTTCCTGTGTGGATTGCAATTTGTATACTTTCAAGGTGGCTTTCATCAAATCACTATAAATCACTTCCCGGGTATTCTTATGCAAATGAATCATGTCAAGCACTGGGATGTCCTTTAGGTTCAACCTCATTTTAGTTATTATGTTCTTAGTGGCAACTACTAAATTCAAAGTATTCTTAGTGTGGTCTTTAACAGTGACCAATGAGACCTCTTTAATTGATATTTTTCTGAACTCCGAGTATAATTTTGAAGATTCCTTTAAAAAACATATCTCTATCATCCTTGTACTTGTCATATAAGTCAACTCTGTATTTGAACTTATCACTTGATGTTTCTGGTACTTCTGTAAATTCATACTCTTGTACTTCAAAGGCAGGGCCTTTGACCTTTCCTTTTCCTTTCTTAATTTCAGTTTTAATTACCTCTACCAGTTCTCCCTCGGGTTTAATCTTCTGTTATTTGGACATTTATAAACTTTATTCTTCTTCTGTCTCCATGGCCTCTGAATGGGTTCTCCTACTTATCACTTCTAAATTACTTGCAATAGCCATTATTACCTATGTTGCTTTTATAATGGCCAATGGATTTTCCTATGAAATCCATTTATCCTTGATCTGTGTTGGATAACATCCAATTGACTTTGTCAACTAACCCTTCCACTACCTGATGCTCAAAATCCTTATTCTTTTTCATCTGCCTTCTCTTTGAAATAATATGGTGTGGGTCATAATCAACTACAAAAGCCTTCCTAAAATTTATCTCTTGCAACAAACTTTCAATTTCATGTATTGCAGCTTTATTTTTTATAATAAAAGGCCCAATCACCCATGGAAATTTAATTTTAGAATCATTTTTAAAGTTGATAAAATGTTCATTCTCTACAATTAACTTTTGTCTTACAAGGTCCAAGGAAAACACTCTAAGGTTCAAGAATGCTGGAAAAATATATTGTTCATGAGTAACGCTAGACACCCTGATGATAATGTGTTCTTCTAACAGAAACCAATCTCCAATTTTTCTATCTGCAGCAAACTTTAGCGCCTCTTGCATCTGTGGTAGCACTCTGGGTAATTGGTTCTGAAAGAATATTTTATAAGCCTCTTGCGTCAATAGGTTCATGTATTTGAAAAAGTCACTACCGATCTCGGTTGTAAGTATTATTTCTAGAAACTGCAAATTTTCTTCATTGAAAAACAAGAACATTGTGATCAGGTATGATTGAAACCTGAAGTGCCTAGTATTGTGTAAAATCACTAGCTAGGAATGGATATTTTCAGCAAGGAATTGATTAAACTTAAGACAAGGAGGTTGAAGGGACTGAGACTCTGATTGACTCTACTGATTTTGAATAAGAGACACATCAATGGTTCCGTAACAAATATGTGTATCTATACCTAAGAATTGACTAATCATTGAAATAATCAGCCTTGTTTCTTCATTGAGCAAGTTGAAATGCAGGGGAAAAATCCTAGTTGGAAAGGGACACATCAGATCTAAAACAATTGGATAAAAAGGTTTTTTTTTCCTTGATGGTTCCATGTCTGAATGACTGAATTAGCTCTTCTTCATTGAAATATTCTCGACTCAAGGTGAATGAAGGCAGTACTATAAGAGAATATCACACGACAAGGGAATTTACAGGGCATAGGATTTAGGTTTTAGCAGATTCCATGATTACTCTCTCAAAGGAAGAGTAATGCGATGCACACTAATCAATAAATTCTAGGAAATTTAGGGTTGGTCTGGAAAGAAATAATAAAAATGGGACTGGAAAATGCTGTGTAGGTTAGTTCCCTCATCCTTAAAGGCTTCTAGATTGGTTTTCAATTGGTGAATAAAGCCAAAATAAAATGTCTCCATCTCTATCTTTGAAAACCTCATCTATTTTATAAAACTCCAAGGCCTGAGCTTCAACTTCACCTCCACTATCCATTTTCAAATACTAGTAGGCGGGTGAAAACGTGGCCTACCTAGAAAATTGGTGCTTGGAAAGATAGTTTTCTTAATTGGATTTGTCCATGTAGAAAATGTTTCCTTCTCCCAATGCACAAAATGACAAATAACCCTTCAACATATGTGTTCCATTTTTATAATATTCTTAAAATATTAGTTTTGGAATCTAGGAGAGCAGTGTTATTTTCCATTAGTGGATTTTTTTGTTAATCCCCATGCATGTCACAAGGGAGGATCCCTTTCTATTCATAGATTTAATCCACTTATCTCTTGAATCGTTGATCTCGGTTACCTATTAACCTTATACCTTTCCTTATTCCGTTGCATAATCCTCTGTCTATCTTCCTTGTAATTTCCCTTAGCGGATCATCTAACCACCGTAGATTTACCCAACCTTCATCATGCACTGTTGATCTCCTTAATCACTTAATCAACACCTTTATTTCCCATTGCCCCTTTGATTCTTAAAACACTGTGCAAGTTCTCTGGGCATATCACCTAAAAACCATTGATCTCACCACCTACAATACTAATCGTTAATCAAGGGTGATATTTAACAATTCTGTTTATCTACAACTTATCATTTGTCATGCATGTTCTTCCAATGTATCACATCTCCATCATTGATTTTTTTTACCATTCATCCTCACCATTGATCGAGGCTACCTTTTAAAATTTCTTCCCATCCTCGATTCACCTTTTTTCCATGCATCTTCCCACAACAGATGTTATCTACGTCGTTGATCTTATATCCTTTATTCCTCCATCGTGGATTTTATTTGATTGTTAAACCATTCCCACCTAAATATATGGACCATCGAAACTTTTTCTATATACCATAAGCGCCATTTCTTCACATTTAGCCCTTTTCAAACCTTAGCCTATTGTTTTTTACGAGGAGATAAAAGCCTCGCTCTTCAATTTGGAATTTTTTCAACACCCCTCGTTCATATTATCAAAAATTGCACATACCATACCTTTATTTCACCTTAATCCTTTTCATCTCAATTGTTAACTGAAACAGTGCTAATATAAGTTACACTCAAACTCCATGGACATAATTAGGGAAAAACTAGGTTTTCCAACATTCATAATCATCAATGGTAAAAGTATGTAAGTTTTATCTTCACGCAGTTGAAGAATAGAATGAATATTTTACCAACAATCTTCTCATTGGTCTTCAACAAACTTGCACCAACAGAATAGCAATTATACTCATAACTTCAATCTTCAATAGATTCTTAGCTTTGAATAATGAGACCTCTTCATGGTAGGTTGTAGCACCCAGCTCTAAAAAATGAAGTCGAAGTTGCAGCTCAAAATTCTCCCACAACTAAGTCACATATCATGGAGATTTCGGCTCTCAGAATACATCACCATACACTATTACAACTACAAAATATATTCATTCATTCATTGCACAGAGTCCTCACAGCTTTTCCACATAATTTATGCATTTATCCCACAACTATTGAAAGTTACTGGAAGAATGGGAAAAGGGAGGACAAGCTATATAGAAATGAGAACACTCAATACACAACATCAGAGTGAGGACAAAAATGAGAGAAATCTATACATAGCAGCAGAGTGAGAACTTGTCGAGAGGGAAAATGGGACAGTGATACAAAATTAGGGTTATACATATAGAAAATGTGTTAATTCATCACAATTGTTCATCAACACAGTTAAGGGAGTAACACACAAACATTCCTCAATGGATCCTAGAGACCGACAGGGAGGGGTATGAGCAACGGAATACTTTTGAGTGTGTGCAATAGAGATGAAGGAGATATTCCAAGAAAAACGTTTAACTTTTAGCAGAGGGAAGGAACATTAATGAGCCAACAATTTGGAAATGGATTAGCAAGAATACATGCTATCAAGAATAAAACGCAGTAGGAATGAGTTATGGAAGTTGGATTTGATACAACTTTCAGAAATATAACTCTTGGATTCATTTTATTCCATGGAAAAATAATTTATTTATATATTTCTTATGGTGGTTCCTCTTCATCTTCTAACCAACCTTTTCATATCCCTACTTGACTATGCATATTCATAATTTAATTACAATATTTACATCTTATGTAGAACCAAAATGATGAGGATTAGGTTTCCAACACATTCAAATATTATCATCCTTAGGGAAATTAACCCATCAGTGCTTTTTTCTATTCAATATTTGTCTTCATCACTCCATACCTTTTCATTTCCCTATTTTTTCTGTCTGACTCCATCTAAATCCTTTTTTAAATTTCCTTTTCATTCACAATTTACCATTAAATATCCTAAGCATTTTAAATAATGACTCAAACATAACTTCACATTTCGATTTAGCTCTAACATCGTTAAATTTTGAGCCTTGTCATGCCTGGTCTTGTTTTATTTTCAACATGGAACAACTCTAAGACTAACACCTTCCTTGCAAACAACATGTCCCAAAAGGATTCCAATTGGTGTTGCAAATATGCACTTTTTAATATTTATGGAGAGTTGTCTTTTCTACGTCATTCTAGCATAATTCGAAGCGATTTCACATGGTCCCTTAGTAGTGAATATATTGTCCAGTCGTCGAAGTAGACATCCATAGTTTTGTATAAATATTCCTAAAATGCTTTTACAACTATTCTTGAGAATACTACTATTGCGTTCTTTAGGATAAATGGCATAAATTTATAAGTGATACAAATTCACACACAAATGTTGTTTTATGTTGATATTCTTTAGCAATAGGGACTTGGTTATATCCAAACAATCCACCAGTGAAGGAATATAATTCATGACCCACAACTTCATTGATGATTTCATTGGGAAATGTTGTAGGAAAATGGTCGATTAATGTTAATTTGTTTAATCCCCTAAAGTCGATGCAGATACATTATTTTGTTGGGTCATATTTCCTTAGTTGCAGGACCATATGGATGGCATATTCTTCCTGGTCCACTAGATATATAATTCTAGCAACTAGTGTATTTTCCATTTCTTTATTTACAGTGTCTTTACATTCGCGTGACAACTTATATGGTCGCTTCTTGACACATATGCTATCTATTTTATGTCGGTTTTCATTTCTCCCATTTATTGTACTAGGCACTTTAAATATTTGTAATCTCATGTGAAGACATCTTGGTATTCTTTTAGCAAAATAGTGATTTCCATTGTCTACTCGTCCAACCAGTAGTCTCCTATTTTTTACATCTTGGGTCAATCATCATTTAAAATGTTGACTTATTTCATTTTTATTTTTGCATCCATCCATTCTAGTGCTCTTCCTTAATTGATTGGACAATATCCTTGTTTGAATTTTGTAAAATCAGGAGGGAAGTCTTTTTCAGTAAATCTTTCTTGTTCAATTTTTCCTTCTGTGGAGAATTTCATCAGATATTTTATGGGTTTTAATACGTGCTTTTCCTGACAATTTTTAATTTTTTTTATTTCTAGTCATGTCAAACAATGGGCTAGTTTGGTCATGATATTCTTACATGTCAAGTGTGAATGGTTTGTTGTATACGGTGCAACATTGCTCGTTGGTTGTAGGAAACTTTTAATTTCTTCAACTTCTTCTTTAATGCCTTCCTCTTCCGTAGTGAAAGAAAAGTCCCTTATAAAATATTCTTTCAATCCTTACCAAGTAAAGGTTTGTGCTCTAGCCTCTTCCATCTTGTACCATTTGTTTTCCAATTCCTTGAGTGTACTTTGGAATAGGTGAGGGCATATTATTTCATCTCTATATTCTAGTTTTTTCCATTCATTTTCACATACATTAATATGTCTGTCTATATCTTGGTCTTGTATGAATTTTGGTATTCCACTTGTGTTGTAAGTTTCTTCCCTCTAAAATGTTCGACAAAATATGTCGACGTTGTATTCCATGTCTAGATTCAAGTCTAATGTGTATCCCACCATTGTGATTCCTAATAGGTAAAGGTTTCAACTAGACTTTGAAAATGACCTTGTTCTTCAACGTTTTTAGACACTTTGTCAATGTGGATAGTTGGGAAATCTTGTTCTTTATATCGAAGAGGTGGAATATTTGTCAATTATTTATTTGTTGAAATAATTGTTTGATACTCTCAAACTTTCTTCTCAAAAAAATTTGGAATGATGGATATAGTAAAACATTGTTGAATCCTTTTTTCTAGGAGTAGCTTTGATTGACTAGCACTGACAATCTTGTGCTTCATAGTTTTCTATATGTCATTCATAATGCTCTAAATCAGAATTGTATCTGACGAACATAGGGGATCCCAAGTGGATATCTCTGAGATCATTTGGTTTGATAGAAACTTCATTATATTGGACTATTTGATATAGTCATCAAATGTTAGCATCGTTATCGTCATGATCGGCCCAAGGTTTTCCTTTGGATGGTTGAATGGGACCAAATACTCTCTTTCCTTCTCCTTTGAGATTAATTATATCATTTTCAAGAGAAATAGATGGTTTAATTTTGCGTCCCCACAATCGACCAACTAATGCTGGGAAGGATTTATATACTTCTCTTATGTTGGTAATTCTAAATTCAATATGTGTATTAATTTCCATCATTTTAGTTTTAGCATTTTTCCATACAATGATAGGTTCAATTAGTCCCTATTCAGCAAGTATAAAGTAAATTCCTAATATGACTAGTCGAGGTCAACCCATGCTTCCCCATGTCGATCTCATCATTATGTTGGCTTGCGACCCAAATTCAAGGACAACTTGTGAGATGCAGAACCCTTCAACTTCAAGTTCTATGAGAGGGTCAATATCAACTTTATATTTTTTATTCGGGATACATTTTTTTTGGTGTTTTTCTCTTTTTCTAGATTATTTATGATGGGATACATTATATCAATTAATCGTTCAACAACTTCTTCCTTTTTTAAGAGTTGTAGTAACTCGTTGAGTGATTTGTTCCCATTTTCTGCATTATTTTCTTGAAAATCAATTTGTGTAAAAATTTCAGGTAGAATTGTTAAATACTTATTTTTGCTTCAAGGGATTAGGGTATTCATCTTTCTTTATTTGTATCCTTGTGACTTGGGGGTTATTCCCACCAATATGTGTGCCTTGTCTGGTGATTATTTGCAAATTCTTAGTATTCAATGATGCATTTTTAGAAACACTAGAAAAGAGGTTGAAATTCTTTTTATTATTAAGTGTTTCAAGCATGATGGGGAATTCTTCTAAAAAATGCTCCCCAACCCCACATTTCATAGATAATTTCAAATATTTCATATCCTTCCATGGACAGTCTGGGATCAAGTATTCTTCACTATAGCACACAAAACAATGTGGATTTACACAATCTGATGGTCAGTATACTTCATGACCATTGTATCATCCACGACCATTGTATCATCCACGACCATTATATCATCCTCATCGATTGTTGATGTTGTTGTGTTTCTCGTTATTGTGACTATTGCGAGATTTCTACTCAACTGTATGCATTTGGTAGACTATGTTATAATTTTCTTTGGTCTTTAACTTCTTAATACATTTGAAAATTGAAGGTATTTAAATCTTTTGTCATATTCTCATACAGATTATGTTATTCTTTGCTTCATTTATTTCCATTTTTGTCTAGTCAAATGCTTGGTGTCATCAGATTTGAAAAATTATAGGAAATTATCTTTTATTTGTTGTTTCGACTTTGGGACCTTCTTTGAGAAAGTCCGTGTACCATGTGAGTGCTATGTTTCTTAGTCATCCTGCAAACTGTTCGATATGGTGATTATCATCATTCATTAGGTTAGCTTACCAAAGGTATTTGCATACAAAGCAATGTTTCTTGGGGTCACCATCCCCTTCAAAAATATGAGTATTTACTAGAATACAATAATCCATATTGCTAGATATATGATTTTTAATACTTACTATATTATACTAACTGATTGACGTACTTACTACTTGATGTTTGATGTTGACTTCTTGTGGATGTGATCGGTACCATGATAGATTGACTTCTTCTAAATATTCTTCGCCACTAGGTCGTTTCTGATACAAGTTGGTCACTTTGATCAGTAATGTTTCTAGTATGGTGGGTACCTCCATATGTTCTAAATAAAATAAATTAAAAGAGTGTCTTCCAAATTCAGGCATGAAGGTAATCAAGTTACCACGTGCAGGTCATTAAATCATCAACCTATATGCATTCTTTCCAGATTGATCTAGTTGACTCCATATGTTGTTTTTGCATGGATTCAGTCACATGTCGTGCTTGACTATTTGTCTAATAATCTCCCCAATTGTCATTATCATTGGTACAAACTTAACGAGGTTCAAGGCATCTGGAATTTCAATGTGAAAATATTACGGGGCCAATGCCATCGCATGTGGCTGATCTATTGGTGTTGGAAATTCACCTTCTCTCTCATCTAATTGAATTTCCCTTAACTCATTCTAGACTTTTGGTTTCTCAAACATGTCACGTGGATTCTTTATTGTTCTCTTTCCACGTAATGAACTAGCAATATCCATTTACTGCTCTCGTCACTTGTACCTCTTTTCTATTTATATTTTTGAGTGTCTGTAACTTGTTTGTGGGTGGTCAGGCACTCGTTTCATCAAATGGGACTCGACTTCTTGCAGGGCATCATTCTTTTCTTATTTTATCGACTAGAATCATTATTTTATTCAGAAGACATAGTCAGTGACCCCCCCATTTCCAAACCGACTCTATTGTTTAATTATAGTGGGCTCAACAATGGGATTCATTTGTTTAGAAAGAATTCCCACTCATGTTCATTAACGAAGCGCTCATAGTATTTTTTCTTCTGCTCTGAATTTGATGAAGAGGTATTTCTAACAGAGGTCATGGCTCGACTATATGACCAAATCCTTTTTCAATTAAGAATTTATATAGCAAGCTTGGTATAGAACAAAAAAAAATTTGTGAAGGTTAATGTAAAAAAAAAATTCAAACTTGGTTAGTGGATTATCTTTATTCTATGATTGTTCTTCACATAAATCTTACATATTTTTCCTAGCCACTCATATAGATTCATTCTACCTTTGTTATAGATCTAGTGAATTAAAATTCTTTCATCATGAGCATCTAATTTGGTCATGAACAATCATCAAGAAACTTCTTCATTTCATGAGGAACAGATTCTATAAATATTTGATGAGATTCAATGAACAATTTCTCCTTTTCCTATGCAATTGTTAGCTTGTTATTCCTTGCATATTTATGGATGTAATTCACTATTTTCTTGTCCCACCACTCTCAAATATCTCGTTCAATTAACATTTTTTTGTATGCTCATCCTTACTGTATAATTATGTACTATTGGCAATGGAACTAGTGGTGTAGTCTGAGGTATCACATAAGTTACAAATAGTACATTATATATAAGATATCACAAAATCACATACATTAAGACACAATATAAGAAAGTAAGTGGGATGGGATTAATAAGTTTATGTTTTAACAAATGCAAAATTTTGTATAATCAATGTCTCCTAGATCCATGGCTCACCAACCTATATATGCTTTACAAATATTTATTTAGTTATAACTAACAATTCAATCAGCTAACCGACCAATTGGACTGACCCGAATATGGTCGAGAACAGGAACTAGTCGTCCAGACGAATAGGATCCTCTAACATGGACCAATGTTCCCACACCCTAAAGAGAAAAACCCATGCACCCATACCAAATAGGATAATGGATGGTCTATACCACTAAGGAAAAACACTATACTAGATAGATAAACATTGTGAACCTATAAATCAAGGGATGTTAAAACTGTAAAATTAGTAAAGCCACGGGATCATCAGGATGGATTGAACCTCACAGTGAAAGAAGAATGAATGAACAAGAATTTCAATGCAAGGATCATCAAACAATCATAGTGAAACTATTCAGACAAGAGGCAAGAATTTGACAGCATAACCATAACTAAATAATTAACATGTATGTAATACATGGGTGATACAATAGAGAGAATTTGAATTCTCTAGGAGTGATTTGAATCCCCATGACTTGAACTGACTCCATACTTAACTAACTATGGAAAAATTACCACTAAAGTCTCACTAGTGTAACTTCATACAATTGAAACACTTCACAATCAGTTAACTAACCAAGGCAGGTGAGCAAAGGCCCCCATCTCCTTAAATCATGCAAAAGGGGTGCTAGACTAACTGAATATGAATTGAGTGTGGACCATCGAACCATAAATCAACTTAGACTAGGGTGAACTGATGATGGGACTCCCATGACTCAGTGTAGGCTCCTAAAATCTAGGGATCGGTCTCTAGAGATCCTAAACTCATGCAAACTATCGCATCAATTCGTAGGTGGGCCCCAGATAAATTCTCCATGGAACTA
>LPNX010087978.1:0-14472 GCA_001517045.1 Pseudotsuga menziesii | reverse complement strand
CCCCCCCCCCCCCCCACCTTTAATCCAAAATTGGACAACCTGGGTCATGGAAACTAAGACCAAAGTTCATTGATACAATCTAATGAAAAAAAGGAATTTCTCAATAAACTGAGGAAATTGGGAAAACTTGTTGGGAACAAACCCCCCCCTAAAAAATGAATAAGAAGCAACTGGATCAATCTTTCACACCAAGAGAAAAAATTATCCTAAGTAAAAAACTTCATGAAAAAAATCTATAGTATACACCTCTGTAGAGCAGTAATGCAGTGTGATGGTCCGTGTTTGCACTAGTTCCTTGATACAGTGCATGTGAACCTCTCCACCTTCTTCCAATATGATGCTATATAGGAGAATAAATGTTGTTTCTTTTGTATCCAAACTTGCATCTTTCGAACCTCTGTGAAATTATGGAAGAGTTAAAATTGGGATGACCTGCCCTCGGGTATTTTTTGATCCCATACAATGGTTTCCTCAGCTTGCATACCAAGGAAGAATCATCAATGTACCCCTGAGGTTGTTCCATGTAGATTTCTTCTTCCAATTTACCATGTAGAAAGGAAATTTTGTGTCTTCTCTATAGAGGAAAAGATACATGATCCAATGTCTTATTGTTTTGCAGTGACTCATCTTCCTTATCCATGGTTTCTTTCCTTGGTGAATCATGGAAATCCACTTTGTAGAACTGTTGATCAGACCTCAACATCATGTAGCACCTCTCTGGGAGATTATAGCACTTATTTTGGAGAAGTGGATCTGTATGACATAGCACAAGGTTCTCATCTTGAAACTTATATCTAGTTCTCCTTTTGTCAGATGGATCTCTAGCCATGTTCCCAGCAGCTTCAATGAGTTTTTAAGCCCATTTTGGCCTAAGATTGGGAGTAAGGATTGGATCTAGATCTGGATCCATTTGAACTTCATCCTTAATACCAAGATCTGATTCAACTTGGTCCTCATCTTTGAATTATGAATCTGAAACATTAGTAGAAACATCATCATATGCAAATGGTTTAGGCAGAATAGATTTACCTTTCCTTTTAACTGGTTGTGGATCTTGCAATGGATCTGAGTATGGAAATAAATGTGAGAACTCATATGCCTTGGAGGCATGGTTTGCAGCACCGTTCGCTATCAGCTTCCTAGTAGATATGTCTGAGGTCTTGACTGTGTTAGGTTTAAATACAACTCACTTTGGTGAACCTGTATGGCTCATCTGATATACAGACAACAAATTTGCTGCTAAGGAGGGCACATGTAGGACATTTTTCAACACTCCATATTCTAATTTTATTGTGCCCTTCCCTTAATCTTGGATATTAGTATCATCTCCCATTTGAATACTTGGACCATTAGTTAGATTTAATGAATAAAATGAAACTTTGGAGGAAACCATGTGGTTGGAGACTCTTGAATCAATGAGGAATGTCATGTCCCCATTCCAATAGGTCTACTAGTTGACAATGTTCACCCACCTACTAGTTCCCTAGGTTGGGGGAGGAGGCATTAAATATTGAAATAAGGGAGCTATGGGACCCAAGATAACCTTATTTTATCATTTACACATTGATGTTTTTCATACAAATAATAAATATGGAGAAAATAAAGTGGCATTGCTTCATAAGGACATTTGTAGGTTCATGGGGGGCTTGGGTGGCTAGATGCTTTCGGACACATGTCATGACTTAACCCCAAATTAGAAATTATGAGTGATGGGATGTTATTGGAAGGTGAAGAGTCATAAAATGACATATCATGAGCCCAAGTATTTGAATGGGTGAGTAGGAGTAACTCTCCATAGAAGAGGAAGAGTCTAGGAAGAAACTAGGTGCCATGTGGAGCTAGATTCCCTATGCTTTATGACAACAATGATGGAAGATTCTATGACAAGTCAGAAATGATTGCATATATATGACAACCTGACATGTTAGGGATAAAAATATCCTCCAAGAGGTCACATTTGGGACTAGGTGGCAGCCATTCAAATTAGGTGGAAGATGAAGCGTTGACTCATAAGACCAAGTGGCATGGAGGTTACTAAACATAAAGGATGAGGTGGAGTAAACCTATGGGAATGAATTCGACATTGGAGGACCTTGGGAGGGTTATTAAAATATTTCATGAGTAATGGAAATGGTTTTTGTATCATTTGTGAATTTTTCTTTGGCATTTGGAGAGCATTAGCTTATCCTTTGCATGGTGAGTGCACACATACCCTCCTAGTGAGCCAATTTCGAGAGAGTGAGATTCTCATACAAGTTGGAAATGGGAGAGGACAATCAGAAATCTCATTTGGATATTCATGGAGTTTTTTTATTGAATATAGGAGGCGTATTTTTCTCATGACCCATCTCTCCTCCCATTCTCTCAATTCCCACTTCCATATTTCCATGATTTTCTATGAAGGCACACTACTGTGAATGGTGGTTGGAACCCATTGAGGTCAGTTGATGAACAAGATCTGATGTATGATGTATGTCTCTGTATTATCATGTTAACATTATATTTAAGTCAAAATAATCAGAAATACATATCCAAATGTCCACATTTCCAAGCTTTCGTGTGACTAAAGTTCCATGTGATGATTTTCCCTTTCAATGGAGATTGTGTATCTGATGTATATTACGAATTGGATAAATGTTATATGATTTTATTGAGATATTGAAATTATTTCAATGGTATATATTCATATTTCTTTGTTCTGAACCATTATATGCGCCATTTATGAGTCGAAGTTGAGCTTTATTGTGTCATTTCCCTTAAGCAAATATCAATGAAATTGTGCATCCGAATATGAAGCTTTAATCCTATGTTAGAGAACTCTTAACCACGTATAATTACAGTAAATGAAGTATAATTACAGTACCCATAGTATTTTATGAAATTTTGGAGGTTTTTGTAGGAGTTGGAGATCCATTTATGCCCACGCCCTAGGGGGGATTGTACCATAAATTGCTAGTAAATTTTCCCTTTTTTCCATCATGTACAAATCAAGTTGAAGATGTATATGAAATTTAATAAAACCATAATAGAGACTATAAAATATTATTAATTCTCCCCACATCAGTTCCTATCAAATTAGAGACCCACTTGAGCCATTCGAATCCCCCACAGTCAAAACTAGTCAAGACAAATTTTCCAAAATTTTTCCTTTGTTGGGAATTTTCGAATTGGGACATTACAAGTTGTATCAAATAATGATATTTGCACCTGATAGAGCTCCCTATTCATGTTTCCTTATTCTGACCTCCCTCCATTATAAACTGATACTGGAGATCTTAATAGTGAAAGAGAAGGAAGTGAAGAAAGTAATCCTAGTTACGGAGAGACAAGAAAAAAACTAGGATTTGGAGATGTAATGTCCTCAACCCATCTAATGTGAGACCATAGGAATATAAGAACCCAGGGAAAAGGATAAAATAAGATAAATTACAAGTAAGAAAATAAAACTAAAACTAAGGCTACGCTAGTACACCTAAATACCATTGAAACAAACGTGCATCCTTATAACTAAAATGCAAGAATCAAATACATTATTTTCCCCAATTTCTAATTATTAATTTAACCATCAATATTAATATCTACATGTTGCAAATAGCATATAATCCCAATCTAATATGCCAGTTTCCGTAAAACACCTAATAAACCAGCAATATAACCAGGAACATAAGCACATATCAAGCTACCTTTCAAATATTACCAGAAAACATAAACAAAATCTTAATATTTGAGGAATGCAGACTTATTCTGTCTCATAACATATTAACCATAACGAATCATAAATGATTTCAAATCTACAATTCATGAAGATCATCCCAATGCTATAATAATCATAAGCATAAACTGGAATAAAATGAGAGTCCATGGGAACATAAACACCATTAAACTCAATAAGTAAACAAATATCGTATACTTATCTTTTGAAAGGGGCAATTGGATTCAAAAGTACAACCCTCCTCCCAACCT
This sequence comes from Pseudotsuga menziesii, assembly GCA_001517045.1. Lineage (NCBI taxonomy): Eukaryota > Viridiplantae > Streptophyta > Pinopsida > Pinales > Pinaceae > Pseudotsuga > Pseudotsuga menziesii. The sequence continues at coordinate 10,509 of LPNX010087978.1, read as the reverse complement.
TAGGATTTTCTAAGCCATATCTTACTTTGGCAGTCCACCCCTGAGCCGAAACCATGAATTCTACAAGCATGAGTACTCTCCAAAGTAGAACACAAATTGATCTCTCTCTACCAAATGTTTGACTTCACTCCGATGAGATGTGGATTCTTCCCACACTCATGCCTAGATGTGCAAGCACCTGAACCGCTAGAATGAAGTGGAGAACTCACTCTACATCCTTTCCGACTTCACTCTGATGAGATATGGATTCCTCCCACTCTGATGCCTAGATGTATAAGCACCTAGACTGATAGAGTCATTAAAGGAATTTCAACTCGAAATGGGCCTCCTAAGGAAAATAATAAAATAATAGTTAAAATAATAAAATAAAATCTATTAATTTTGGAGGAAGAAAAGAAAAAAAAAACTACTTTTTTGTTCTTATTTTTGACATATATCCCTGTGTTTTTACTCAAATTTTGATCAGAAGAGCTCATTGGATGCGGAATTAAATTCCACATCCAATGAGTACCCACTTGGCATACTTTAGATAGATTGCTCTACCCCACTAATAAGAAACACCTAAAAAATGTGATGATGATGTCATCATCATGTTTTTCAGGTATTTCTTGTTTTTTGGGTAGCAATGTTTGTAAAAAGTATGCCAAGTGGGTACTCGTTGGATGCAGAATTTAATTTTGCATCCAATGAGCTATCCCGATCAAAATTTGAGTAAAAACACATGGAGATATGTCGAAAATATGAACAAAAAAAGTAGTTTTTTTAGGATACATATCCCCAAATTTATATTAAAAAATTGTTTAAGACCTATACGATATTTCAAATTTAAATCAATTTCATTGGCTAACACATGATGACATGGAATTTGAATTTGGGTTAAAAGGCCCATTTTGAGTTGAAATTTCCTCTAATGAGATCTCTAGAGACCAATAAGCAAAGGGAGAGAGTTTCGTGCTCTCAACACAAACTTGGCCAAGGTGTGAATTCCCCCCAAAAGGAGAAGAATGCATGCATAAATAGGAAAAGGTGGGGGGGGGGGGAATAAAACCCAGGGTAAGATAATCATAGTCATGGGTGAGATTACTTCATCGACAAGAAACCCTAATTCAAATTAAGGAGAGATAGAACACATCCTTAAGAGGGGAATTCGAAATAGAAGAGAGAAGGTTCTCAAAATAGGTGAAATTCAAGTTTGGTGGAGAGAGTGGGATTACACCATCAAAGGAGGTGTTACTCAAGGAGATTCCATTTCCACGATCATAACAAGTGCATTAATGCGGCCAAAAATAGAAAACAGTGAGGGTATTTAATGATATGGTGGCACAAATCATGGAGAATATATCTCAAGGAGGGAGCATTAGCTCAACTGTGTCTGAAATTAATGAGGGAGGGCACAATTTCTCAAAAAGGGTTAAATACATCATCAAGTGGGTTCCTAAAGTATCTGTAAGGTTAGATATTAATTTAATATATTTGGAATGGCATATTCCAATGTCTCAGAAGGGGTTAAGTGCACTAGGGAACAAATTATCATTACCCCTTGCATGTGAATTCATGGTTCCTCATACTCTACAGGTTGTCCCTATTGAGCCAGTTGTTTTAATAATAAAAATAACATCAAATCCCATCATCCCAACATATAGTGCCATAATGTCTAACAATACAAAAATCATATTTTTAGGGTCTTAACATAACGGTTACATCCCCTCCCCCTTAAAACAATGCATCGTCCTCGATGCATAATACATGCATGCTTTTACAAAAGAATCACTTTTCTTTTTTAGTTTACAAGTAGTAAAGGTATTCCCATACATACCTTAGAAACATAACTTTACCTCTATTGGGAAACCCACGGGGACATCACTAACGAACCAATACAATAGCACGTTCGTTCATATTGGGGGTAATATTTTTTTTAAAACCCAAAAAATTATATTGGGGATGTATTAAGGGTTTAAGGGTTTAATTTATTTAATATAATAATATGCCAATATTAAAAGGGTTTTTTTATTACAAACAGGGTAGAAGCGGGCTGTGGAGCGAGCTATGGGAGCATGACGGGAGCCTTGAGGAGCTTGAGGAGCAGCACGCAGGGGGAGAAGTGTGGATTTTTAGTAGTGTTGGGGTTTTCAGGGGGTTCGAGGTAGACTACGTTGTGGGAGTAGCAGCATAGGTTTTTCACAAGCCAAAGATGAATAGGGATGATGGAATAGGTCCCAAGAGTGAGGATGGCACAGATCTTCAACAATATGGGGATGGTTTCCCTTCAAATCCCAAGTGGAAGCCCTGCAATGGACATTGGAGGGCATGCAAAATATCAAATATCAAAATTATTTACAGTTACAGGCTTTACTGGCAAATCTTCAACATCATCTATGCCCATTGGAGGGCATGCAAAATATCAAATATCAAAATTATTTACAGTTAAAGGCTTTACTTCCCGGTCTCATTTCTTAGTAGCAGGCTCCTCTTTCTTGGGCTTGGGAGGGGCAACCCTCTTTACAGTATTCACAGCCTTCTTGGCAGGTGCCGCCTTTTTAGCAGGTGTTGCCTTTTCAGCCGATGCTGCTAGCTTTTCTACCTTCTTAGGTGCCGCTGTAGCCTTCGGCTTGGATACCTTGGATACTTTGATGGGGTTTTTAATGGGCTTTGAAACCTTCTTGGGCCCAAGCGCTGCCTTGGGCTTAGCTGCGAGATTTTCTGCAGTGACATTAGGGTTCACAGGCTTGGTGGCCTTCAGCTTCACAGATTTCTTCAGCTCTTCAGAAAGCTTGAAGGAGTTCTGATACCAATAATAATTATGTTTGATATGGGTTTGGATATCCCACCTTATTGGAGATTTATCTGTGTTATGTTTGAATATTTTAGCTTGTTCTATTATTTATTTATTTTATGAATGACCTAAAAATCACTTGTCTTGTGCCAGAGTGACGCATAAACTCCAAACATCTGTTTAAATGTCATTGGTTCCATGAATAGAAAGTTGTGAGGAACTATGTGTAGATATTCCAAGCAGGAGAGGAGTTTGAGAAATAAAAGCAATCTTTCAATTTTTATGTGATTGTTGACAGTGAGTAGTTTCAGGTTTTGGGGATCTCTGTCTATCTGGTGTGTTGAACATGGAGATGAAAAAGTTGTGAATCAGACAGCAAGTGTTGTTGGACCATCTGAGGCCTGCTCATTTTCCTAAGGCTTCCAAGGATCTAGTGGTAAGTCTCTCTTAGTCTCTTTCAATTTTCATGTTTTAACGATACGCTTCCAAGAATCTGGTAGTAAGTCTCTCTTGACCTCTTTCAATTTTCATGTTTTAAGGATAAATTCTATGAGAGACGAGGTTGCAATCCAATGTATCCGCAACCAAATATGAAGAATTTTCTTCGTTTTTAAATTGAATTATAGGATTATTTATCTTTGGGTTTTGCCAAATAGGTCTTGGGAATTACAGTAGAACCCAAATTCTTGCAAGATGTTTTTTTATTCAAAATGGAATGGGATCGTTACTCCTGCTCCTTCTCAAGTTATTTGGTCACTGGGTACCATTTGAGTCCATGATCTTCTGGGAAATATATCGTGTTCCAGTTTTATTGTTATGATTTTCTCTGAGTCTAGTTCAATCAACCATGGTTGGCACTCTGCCCAAATAACATCCTCAAAAGAATTAAGCAAAATTGCCAGAAAGGAGGAGAGTGAAGGGTAAAACTCAAGAGTCTCCGCGTGCCCTGAAGACAGGGCAGCCCCAACCCATATGGCCATCTGTTGTATCAAAGCCTAAAGGGAATTGTAACACTAAAATGAAAGTTAATATAATCCATACACATGAAATTTGTTTGACATAAAAATAAGGTGAATCTACTCTGAAAATAACATATGTTTTTTTGTCTTTCAAATTTCTTTTTTAAATTTATTCTGGTTGGGGTTGGGTGGGGGGTGCGGGAAGAAGCAGGGGCTACGAATGTTCATATTTTGTGGATCTTTTAGCTGAAGAACTATTGATCGTAGCTTTTAGTGCAATGGTTGTGCTAGTTGATATTGTTAACAAAGGGGAAATTTGATTCTCTATGTTTGAATGTGTTAATGGATTAGGAATGATTGAGGTTCTATTGTATGGGAGTTAATGGATGCTTGTGTCAGATTGCCCCTAATTGAATCCCTTTAACTGGATTCATTGTGCCCTTGTTTTACACAGTTGTTAATTTGGTTTTTCCATAACTAAAAAAATGTTTTCGAAACAATTTGATTTGCATTCCAAGAGAGTTGAGAGTCGAGACTATGTTGGGCATATTTTAGGATTTTACAAATGGATCTTCTAGTGAGGTTATTAGATTAACAAGCACCACAATTTTCTTTTGACTAGCCTTCAGTATGTGTTGCTGGAGACAATGCTACTAAGTTTGGTGATGATGTTGTCATTGTTGCATAAGTTTCCATTTTTTTTCAACATGATTGGTGATTATTCAGGAAATCTCTTCCAACGCTTTGCATAGAGTTCAGAGTTCTATTGATATGCTTTATTTATCTAATCTGTCTTAATTCTTGTTTATTAGCTTATTAGCACCTGTTTATTTGTCTACCTAATTGTTACTTTTGCAGAGCTTATCGTACCCCTATATGCAAGGCTAAGCGTGGGGGATTTAAGGATACTCTTGCCGATGACTTGCTTTCTCTTGTTTTGAAGTTCTGGATTATTTATTATGACAATACTTTTATTGATGTTGGTTTTATGCGGTTTGAAAATTTTCCCTCTAACCATTATGGTCAATAAAACATGAGTGAACAGATCTGTCTATGAATCTTCTCTAGCATCCTGCAGGCATTGATTCACAAGACTAGACTTAATCCATCTGAAATTAGTGATATTTTAGTGGGTATTTTTCTTGCACCTGGCTCTCAACGTGCCAGTGAATGCAGGATGGATTCTTTTTATGCTAGATTCCCAGGTGTGTATCCTACCACTTCATGTGTGAAATAATTTTTTCGTTGAATACCTAAGTTCATGTGACAACTGCAATCTTCTTACCATGCCATCTCTCCAAAGATTATACCTATCAGAACTGTCAATAGACAATTCTCTTCGGGCCTACAAGCAGTTGCAGATGTTGCATCTGCAATCAATGCTGGGTTTTATGACATTGGTATGTGGATGTCTGAGAGCTACCACTGGATTATCATAGCAGGTTTGAATTTAGATAAGTTTCTGATTCAATCTGTCTTCTTCAGGCATTGGCGTAGGAGTGGAGTCAATGATTGTCAATCCTATGGCGTGGGAAGGATCTGTCAATCCAAGATTAAGCATCAATAAAATTTAATGATGTAGTGAGTAGAAGGATTTTAATTTTCTCAGTAGTTTAAATTTGATGTCTATTTTCATCCTTTTCTGTGTTTCATATAGCATACTATTGTCCTTATATTTATATGCACCTATATATATAGAAAGATAACTATATACATTACACATACCTACACAGGGATACATATGAGTACTTGATTAAGGATCTGTGTGAAAGGCATTGATGGATTTTGTTGCCTCTTGGAATAGGCTGAACTTTTCAAACAAGCACAAGATTGTCTTGAAATATTGATCTGAAATGATTTACTCCTTCCTCTGCAATTTCCTTAAATCTCCTAACTTTTGAACCTTTCCTTGGTCCTTATATCCAAAATTGTGTTAATATTCTTTCCATGTTTGTTTTTCAAATATTGATCCGACATACTTTACTCCTTCCTCTGCAATTTCCTTAAATGTCCTAACTTTTGAACCTTCCCTTGTCCTTATCTCCAAGATTGTGTTAATATTCTTTCTATGTTTGGTATAGTTCTCTTTGTTTTTTCATCCCCTTCTGCTAACTAGAGAGCCCAACTCTTTAGTCTTTTTTCAGCTTCTTCATGTTCTAATAACTTCCTCTTTACCTCTTCTAGTCTTGTCGGATTTGTCTTTTCTTTCTTAGTGAATATTCCTTCTTTCTTTCTATCATACGAGAGTTTAATTTTTTCCTTTGTTTCTATCAGATCTTTTTTTTCTTTTTGGGCTTTCTTATTTGCCTATACTACCACTACTCTTTTTAATTTGTTTCAATTTTTCTACAAATTGAAACACTGCTGATTCACCGAGATTAGGTTCAAATATTTTTCAATTTTGAATGACCAGTTTCTTAAACCCTTCTTCCTCTGGCCATGTATGATCAAGTTTGAAGGACCCCGGAGGCTTTTGATTTTCCTTCTCCATTTGCAATAATATTGGAAAATGGTATGAAACCCTTCCTTTCCCCACCCATGACTTCAATCTTTTTGGATTCTCCAAAATCATCTCTACTAAACTTTTGTGCAACTGCTTTGACACCCACTTCCTTCCAATTTTGAAGTTTCTCCAGGCTTGAACTAATTCTGGGGGTTCCTGTATAGCTCCTCCCCCTTGATTTCCCCTGTTTTCATTGTCAAATTCAAATCACCTCCTATAATAACACTGTCCTTTCTGACAATTCCCAACATTCTAAAGTTTTCCCAAAAGACTTTCCTATTGCTGTAGGGACCATACAAATTTATAATGGATTTTTTGTCCCCAGTTCTTTAGATTCTATGTCACTTTGGATACCTCCAGGGAACAATATCTCTTGATTTAATGAGTTCCATGAAGTCTTTCCTTCCAGTTACAATACCTTATGTCATCCCCTTTGAATCTACTGAACTAAACTCCATTCTTTGATGCCTGAGGAGAAGATAGTTACAATGTTTGATTTTTCACATAGTTTCCTGAATTGGCACTATGTCTGGCTTATATTTCGAAAAAAAATTGAGGGCTAGCTTCTTATCGGATTTGTCACCCCCTACCCCTCTCACATACAAGGAAATAAGTATCATTGGGTCACCCTCTAATGGTCATCTGTTCACCTTTTCTTTTTTCATTAGCTATTTAAAGGAAGGATTTCCAACCAACTTTTGAAGGTAGCTCAAATATAATAGCCTCTCCTTCCGCTGTCCTCTTCTAGGAGAAACATTTCTAGGTGTGAGAGCATGTCTAGGAAGACTACTTCCTTCAGATTATGTGGTGTCTTCACCTTAAATCAAACCGCTATCTTGAGGTGTTGGATTTATGGTTATACTGAGAGGGGGATGAATCAATATAATGTACTTTTTGTTCAGTTACTCATTCATAAATAAATTCATAACAATAAACACAAACAAGCTAAAACCATAGAACTCGAAATATAATGTGGAAACCCAATTGGGAGATACCAATCCCCTTAGTAGGGAACCAACCCACTATTACTATATTTACAAACACCCACTAGATGGAGACACCAATATCCTTAGCAAAGCACCAACTCACTGTTATAATGTTTGCAAGCACCCACTTGTTGGAGACACCAATCTCCTTAGTAGAGCACCAACTTGCTATTACAATGTTTGCAAGCACCCACTTGCTGGAGACACCAATCTCTTTGGCTGAGTATTAATTCAACAAAGATTACGTAGGCACCTCCCTACTGGATATATAATTTTTAGTTCCTGTAACGTCCTTGATTTCTTGTAACACACCCTACGCACTTCCTGTAATGTCCATGAGTTCTTGTAACACGACCAACACACTTCTTGTAATGTCCTTTAGTTCTTGTAACACAAACTACGCATTTCCTTTGCGTTGTGCTTTCATCACACGCTTCTTTGTGTAGAACAATTCCAACTTTTGCATCGATATTCTTTGCACCAACTTTTCTGTCGTGCTCTTCTTTGCACAAGAAGACCCTAACTTCTACGTTGATATTCTGCACACCAACTTTTTGTTGCGCTATGCTCTACGTAAGACCATCCATACTTTTGCGCATCCACTTATCTGTCCAGAGATTTTACAGAAATTCACTATCCATATTTACCGAACAACAAATTTGGTTTTCATGGGTTTCATCCCTAGTTCTTATGCACCTTAGAGTACCTTGTTATTACTACTTCAACGCACACCTATTAAATGTGTCAAGACATCTTTGTTTATTCGATTCATCATTTTGTTTTTTTGGGCCGACCAGTTCATTTGGCATGGGGTAGTAGCCGGTGTTTAAATCATGTCGGCCCAACTACTAAATGAATGAGATTTCATGATTTATACCATCAGCGTGGTCCCTTATTTATTTGTTGCATGTTTTATGGACCCATTCCGTGTCATTCACGTTATCTTGGCCAACTTGCTTTATATGTCTTTTTGTTCAACATCAACACATGGTGGTTCTCTTACCTCGGGTGATTGTTCTCATGCCTACGCCCAAACTTACATTCTCATGCCCAATCTTTTATATATGCGCCCAATCTTTCATGCCTTGCTTTTATACCTACGTAAACTACGTTATCATCCATTTCACATCATTTTTGACATCAATGACAATATTTCCAAGATGGGGTACTTCTTCTATCCTTAGAGACACTATTTCTAACCTAGCTGCAACCATAGGGGTTTCCTAAGTCTTCTCGGGAGTGACTAGGATCCTCTCTATGGACTATTTATCCCTTATCCCTTCTCAGACATGGTTCCAGATCACTAGCTTCTTTCAAGAAGCCAATAACTGGCCTCAAAATAGATTTAGGGTTTTAATTAGAAGATATCCATCCTATACCTTTTTCTGGTGATGCACTTGCTCTACCATCCTCGATTGCTATGGTATCCATCTTCTACTAATTTCTACCAATCTATATTTCCAACCTTTTCTTATCCCCTTTTTGCTCCCACTTTTCTATAATTGTTTCCAAAACCTCCAAACCTATTTTGTATCTGGACTTAGAGTTGCCCTTTGGGTCCCTCCAGTCAGTCTAAACTCCCATTTTTTTTCTATAGCATTTTCCAATGTTTTTATTTTGTATTTTATATTTTTTATATTCTTTCTAGTATCTATTTCTAATAGGATTGAACACTCCCTCCACTCATGCATCATCACATGGCAATTGAAGCCCTTGAATGGTTTTTTCTAGTAGTTAAGAACTTGGATAAAATTCCAATTTCTGTAAGTTATCTCCAACTCCTCAAGTAGACCTTTTGTGTAAATCAATATCGACCAAAATATTGATTATCCTTCTATCCATTTAGGGATCAAAGACGTTTTCTAGCTCTATAAAATATTAAACTTTCCTATTCCATCTCATAAGGCCTCCAGTACTTTTTTGTTCCATAAGTTCATTGGCAGTGTAGGTAGCTTTATCCAAGTGGTTGCAAGAACATTCCTTCCCTTCTAGGATTGACTCTAGGATCCATGCTTTTAACTTTTAGAAACAAAGGCCCCTAATACCATTTATGGGATATGACTCTTTCCACGTCTGTTTGTGCTTTGAATTCAAATGTTATTTAGCCCCTAATGAATGTATGGAACCTTGGCAGATATCCTAGAAACCCTAATTGTAGCTTCTCTATCCATCTCCTCGAATATATGGAACCTTGGCAGATATCCTAGAAACCCTAACCATAGCTTCTCTATCCATCTCCTCATTGGACCTTCCGACACTTGTTTTCCCATTGAATTCCCAATTAGGGCCTTTTCCATTAGCATTTTTACGTCCTCGATACCCACATATGCACCAAGGACCATCTTTACCTTTCCTTCTTTGTTCTCACACACTTCTACATATTTTTACCCTTGCACTATTTTGATCCGCAACAATACCCTTCTATATAGGGTTATTATCAATACCCCCACCACACAATTTCTCCATGGATAGAGAACCAAGCACGAGTCTAGACTGTTCCCATGTTCAAAGGTTCGACCCTTCTAACCTCTTTGATACTTCCATGTGATTTTGGAAAGATATCTCCTCAAATTGTGATGCTTGCACCTCTACTTTGAGTCCTTTTCCTTTTACAACTGCCTTGACTGCTTGGTAGATGTACATCACCAATGAAATATTACATACATTGGGAAATGTCATACGAACCATAGTTGAAATTTCCTTTATCTTTCATTTTCTATTCTTTTACTTAAATTTTCAACATTATCATTCATTGTTTCAGGATGTTTGAGAGTCATGGACTTCAAATGCCTAAAGTAGAATTTTGTATCCCATTCAAAATTAACAGACTTAACATTTTTTACGATTTCAGGATTGCAATGTTTCCACCGGGTTCTATCATGTATGAGGGTATGGGATTGACATTTAATCAAACACATCAACCCCTCTATTTACCTTGATGTTGGTGGTGTTGATTGTTTAGATTGATGTCGATGGCCTCAAAACTAGTTTTTGAAGAATCCCTAGTTTATAGCCTAGTTTCATAGCCTATTTATTGGTGGCCTCAAAACTAGCTTTTGAAGAATCCCTAGTTTATAGCCTATTTATATATTAAAAATTGGAAGCTTTAAGGTTGATGTTATGGATACTGGACCTATGGTTGAGAAATTCACTATGATATGATTGATGAGTGTTAAATGACGTTATATGGTATTATGGTTATTTCATGTTTTTATGCTTTCCATAACTAATTCAACATTCTACAGGAATTTGTTGACATATATGTATCAAAATATAATATATATATAT
>LPNX010087959.1:348177-395743 GCA_001517045.1 Pseudotsuga menziesii | reverse complement strand
ATTTCTATCAATGAATATGTTGTTGTCTCAAGTCCAAGGTGTCGAGACCTCTTAGGCTATTTTGTAGGTAGAATCCCCCTTGAATGTGTTATTAGGGTCGAGGTCAAAGAGGCTTGGGAGCCATACCATTGGATTTGTACAGCTACTGGGAACCTGACAAAAGGCCTCTGCTACTATTATTTCAAAGAGGAGAATCATGCCTGCCAAAAGGCCTCTGTTACTACTCTTTCAAAGAGGAGAATCATGCCTGACAAAAGGACTCTGCTATTTCTCTTTCAAAGAGGGGAATCATACCTCTTAAGTGGCCATGCGTGGGCCCTAGATGTCTTGGAATACCCAAAAGAAAGATCCTGATTCGAGATCGTTCAAAAGGCCTGGGTTTTAGGTGGGGCTGCTATCTCTCTATTGGGGCGGGGGAGTTTGGATACGTTAGCAAATAAAAGCACACAAAAATTGAACTAGCCCGGTATTATTAACACTATGGATCATTCCGAACTGCCTGCTTATCAAACTTGCTATTGGCACTGGTAACCCAATTTCTTATAGACAATCATTTCCGGGAGGCATTGCCCGGATTCATAGCTGCCGATTCCCTCAAAGAGGAGAATCATACCTTTAAGTGGCCATGCGTGGGCCCTAGATGTATTGGAATAACCAAAAGAAAGGTCCTGATTCGAGATCGAGGCACTACAAAAAGAGAAAGGAGGGAAGCGTGATGATAAGTGCTCCTGTGATTTCGTTCCTCTGCCCAACCCCTCGAGGAGGCAAGAGAAAATATGGGCTCGATCAAGATTTATTTTTCTGGAGTACCGAAAGCAAGCATAACAGCATTATGAACATAAAGTCCCACAACCAGAAACTGAATCGTCACTCATTGCTGAAAGCACACACTGGGAATTCAAACAGTTACCCGAGAGCGTTTCATCGCCTCGTTGTTCGACAGCCACCATATGGACAGTGCCCTCGCTTCTTTTCTGCCACTTTGCCAACAACGTTGGACTCTTATAAACTAGTGAAACCTCTGTTCAAATGGGAACAAGATTCATATTTCAACAAAATAAAGAGCATGATCAGAAGACTCAATAGCAGAATAAACAACTATTGGCTCTTCACCACCTGGTCTGCTAATTCGTACAGAGCCATTGAACCGGCCCAACCAAAAACTAGAGCTGTATGCATTATATGTACAGAAATTGTAAAGAAAAATAGAAGGAAAAACGGAGAAATCTATGAATCTTGTACCATGTGCCCTGGCAAATAAATCAAGCTGTGGTCTAGCAACCAGAAAAGCCTGCAAATAAAAGAAGATTCAAGAAACTAACCTGGCACAGTGCAGAAAACTTTCTGAAATTGCTTCCCACGAATCACGAATCAGCCTAACAGCCACTGTAAAGACAGATTTGCAAAAAAATCAAGCTTGATGTTGAGCCTGAGTCCTGATTCTTGCACCATTATATAGGTAAACAAATCCAAATCCAGGACAAACTATGTCCAATTTACCCCAATTGAGGGGGAAGTAATACCAGTTTATAGAATTTTTCATAAATCCCGGCGAAATATCAAATTTTTAATCGTAAACACCAATTTTTCAAACTACTATCCATAAATCCAGCGAAAAATCCTCATTTCTCCTCCAAATCGGAAAAAATTGGGCGAATTTTGGCAAAAATCTCTTGGAAGACGGAAAAATTCAGGCGAATGGGGGCAAAAATAAATAATTTCGTGGGCTAATATTGTTTTTTATATTTTCCCCTAAATCGGGATGAATGTGATTTACAAAAGCATAGCTATATACAAAATAAATAATGGGCGAATATATTAAATAAAATAATAACATTTTAATATAAAAATTCGCCCACCTTTTTTTCGGGAACCCTTAAAATTCGCCATTGGGCTATAATTCGCCCCTAAAATCATCCTTGCACAACAGACAGCTTGACTCCAGAAATCAATCTTTTCCAATATGCAATAGAAAGTAAATGTCTAACACTAAAGGATCAGACCTCTTACCTTATTCCAGACGGTTGAAGTAGATCCCCGTTGAGCTTTCCAACTTCAGCTTGAATTGATAAATTACTTCCTCAACAACAAGTAAACAATACAAGCATACTATATATCATGGTGTTAGATCTATTCTAGCATATATAATCAACAATGTATAAGCATTTGAAATAATCCCATGGATAAAATATTCATTCAAACACACATTATTGGACAAGAAAAGATATTTCTATTAATATAAATCAGAGATTACAATAGATACAACCTCTGTCGGCACGTCTGCGAACCAGAGAAACTGAATCCCCCACTTGGGCCTCCACCACCTCAATCCTCCATCTCTTGATAGCAAGCTCACAAGCAAAAGGCAAGCTTGGGAAGAACACACTAGTGCTCCAAGGGACAAAGGGATGTAGACTCAAGCATAAGTTCCAGCAACAATGGACTATAGTTTTTTTGCTCTCAATTCTCTCATATACCTTCAATGTACCATAGAGTTCCTTATATAGCTTTTCAAAGGGGTAATGAAAGGTCGAATCCGAGTGATCTCAAGGCATAGGGAAGGCCAGGAGTCAAGTGAGTCGGATCCATGTCAAGGAAAACTCCAAGAGGATTTGGATTTTGTACACATCCCAATGTACGCAGTTTTAGGGGTCAAACCCGTGTATATACGCGATTAAGGGATTAAAAGTCGTGTATAGAATTTTTCACATGTTTTTAGGGATGATCAAGGAAACATAAAAGGACAAAAAATGGTCCATGGGGTCTAAGGAGTCTTCAGCGGGATAGGGGAAGGCCATACAAAGTGTGATTCACCTGGAGTGGTAAAATCAGCTATAACAGATGCCCCCTAATGTGTGAGGTCAGAGGGGTCATACGATGGCCAAAATACATTATAAGTCCATCCCAGAAGTGGAGTGATGAAGGATCCCAAATGGAAGACTAGCCACCCAATCAGCATAGTATAATAATACAACTCTGCACATAATTGAAAATACATATAGCAGTCCCGGATACATAAGAGTACAATGGCCATGAATAGGCATGATACAAGATATCACATAAGTGGTCATCGCCACGTACAATATACATAGATCAGAATCTCCATGATGAATATATACAAAGGAACATGATCTCCATAATGGCTGAAGATATATAACAGATAAACATCTCCATAATGGCTGGAAACATCTAACATATACTGAAATCAAGTCACGAGAGCTGAAATCTCATGAACCATGGCACGATCAAGGAGGTATCATATAAGAGATGCCACCAATCTGGAAAGTATTCTACACAAACTGATACAAGTACATGTCCTACTATGTGAATAAAGGTGTTGAGGTCGAACATAGTAGTCCATCATTTGATTACCGGTCATTGATGTATACCGTTAACAAACGTGAGATCACCCACCGATAATGAAAATGGGAATCAAGGTACTAGAGTGCAAACTAACAAGTGTGAATAAATGTGTTGAGGTCGAACACTTGAGAGGATCCATCAATCAGGGGACATTGATGTATTCCCAAAGACTGTCGATGGCGAGAGAACCTGCCATTGATGACTGCAAGTCTCAAGGCACTCAAAATGACTCTAGATTCCAATCCCAGAATAAATGATCTGTAGTCGATGGGATGAAATCCGCTGGAAGGAGGGAATTAAGGCATCCCCCATCATCCAACATGAGGTACTCAGCAAAGCTGTATAATGTGGAAGGACTCAATCATAAGGTGCACGAACCAGTAACTATACCGGGAATGGCCGACATGCAAAGTCAATATAACTAAGGAATGTCCGATTCAGGCTTCAACTTCCTTTGAACAAGAGCATAACGGCATATGGTGACTGAATGAAGGCAACATAGACTCGGTATACAAACTGGGACATCTCTACGACATAGGAGGCATCGACAGAGGCTCCACTTAACCAGTCGGTGGAGATAAACTCAGATAAATGAGTATAGCTCCTAAAGTTAAAATATAACCCAACCAATGGATGTGATATACAGTGCTCTATTCAAAGGCAACACGACTCAACAGCTACCAAAGATAACATCTTTCCTTGTCCGGCTTCTTGTTTTTTTGATTTTTTTTTGGACTTTTTCAGTTATTTAAGAAGCTTGAAAAAGAATAAAATTGCTTTATAGTTACAAACTAGGAGGAGATGAGTGTCATAAGGGAAAACAAACTAGTTCCAAGCAGTGGAACATACCTATTCTCAATGCAAGGAGACATGTGTAGGATATCGACACTCGGGGGAAAATCCCCTCTCGGTAAAAAGGGAAACAAGCTGTGAAGGATATTAACAATGGCTCTGCATGGCTAGACATGAGACAAGATCAGGCTATATGGATAAAACGCAATGTCAGGGAAGCCGGCATAAAGCTCAATAAGGTAGGAAAAGCTCATGATAATGTACTCACAACTTGATATGAGGGAGTCCTGAGGGAAATAGGCCAGCAAAAGATCAAGAGGAGTATGAGGCTCTTGCGAAATGTCATGGCAATACTATACAATGGACTCCCACACCCTAAAGGAGAAAACGTTAGCATGGGAACTAAATGCAAATAAGGCGCTAACTAGGGTACCCATGTAAGGTGAAGCTCTACCACTCATATCATGCCACTTCTAAAGCAGCAAGAAGGTTCCGTGACATAATAGAGTGGGTTCGTACCTAAGGTCATTATGAAATGGTCATAAGGTCATGCAAAATGAAAACAATGATGAAACCTAACCTATATGCTAGTTATGACATGATACCTAAGATCGGCATGAACGGGTCAATCCAACGGCTGAAACGGCACTGAAAAAGGTCCTCTAGATCATGAATTATGTCAAAAATGGTCCAAAATGGTTAGAAAATGTCGAAACTATAGGAAAGGGGGTAAAAATTTTCAAATATTTGAAAATTTTCTATAAATAGTAAACAATTCAAAATATTATAAAACATTTGAAACTTTTACCCATTTGAGCTCAGATTTTCCACAGCGAATTCCAGGAGATCCAGCCAGTGGAATCCACTGCCGTTTCTTCCAGGTATTTACCCATGCTCTTCTCTTTCATTTTGATGCAATTTTTATCAAATTCCATGGTCAATTAAGCTTTCTAGGCCAAACTAAAATGGGCGCTGTGGCCCACACAGAAATTGAGGGTTTTTCTGCGTATAGGGCTGGGTATACGCGGAAAAAGCCCCCAAAGCAGCATACATACGTGGCTGTTTTGAAAACAGTTGTGTATGAGGCCGCACATAAGATTTTCTAAGTAATCTAATGGGAAAATTTGTAATTTCTTGTGTAGGATGGTCCTAGAGTGGAGAGAGTGTGAACATGGTGAGGTAGAGGAAGCAGTAAGGGCTGATCTAATGGCTCAACAAGCTCTACGTGCATGTGGACTCTACAAGTTTTGGTGTCTTGGTAGTTTGAGGGCCAAAACAAGACTATTACAGATGTGGGTGGATTAAGGGGATCCAGACTCGGAGTCCTTCCAGATAGATGGGATGTCCCTAACTATAGAGGTGGAGGACATATACTTCATTACTGGGCTTTCTAAATGAGGGGAAGTGGTGAACCTTCATTCCCGTGGTGGGACAGGTGGTGGCCTAACTATCGACGAGTACATTGTGGTGTACTACTATCCAGACACAAAGAAGGTGGGGAGTTAGGTCCCTACCAACACTATACAGGTGCTGGGCCTAAAGGCCATATTATTGACATTGGGCAGGATAGCAGGCTTGGCATCACTCCACCAGGCCTCACGGCCTTTGATTTTCTATGCAGTGGAGTGCATGAGACCCACGATTTATGACTAGAGCACTACACTACTGAGCAACATGAAACATCAGCTCAGTGAGTGTAAGGTAGGCAGAGTGCGGAACTTCAGGTTCAGCAGTATACTGAGCACATTTTTCTTCGAGCGTGTTCTAGGATTGAGCCCTAGAGTGGATGTTCCTCTTCACAGGGTTCGAGATTCGGCCCAATGGAGTTGGGCAGATGCGAAGCGCACACTGGGGGGTGGTAGGGTGGCCAACCCTTATCCAGCTGAGTTCTTTCCGTGGTGGCGACGGTAGATAGTTTCCATCGATGACTACCCCTATGCGGGGATAGATTTTCGGGGGTACCCGGACATGCTGCTACCACCAGGATCGGCATAAGGCGATATAGGTAACAAATCTCGACCCTCTCTTTTTTTAAATTTTTTTGAGTTATTTAATTTTTTTGTGTTTTCTTGATTATATGGAATCAAAAAGACATATTTTTGCATGACAATACATAGTGACATCTACCATTTGTGTGCAGATGTGGGACCACGACAACCAGAAGGCTTCCCACGTCATAGACGGAGGGGAAGAGGAGATGATATAATGGGTGTGGATGCGGAGCAGATGCTCCAAAGCATTCGTACCAATTTTGTCAAGCTGACACATAGGGTTCCCACGACGCAAGTCGAGGACTTGCCTAAGGTTATGCAGTGCCAGGTGGTGGGTGTACCACGAGCATGGGTGCGAT
Organism: Pseudotsuga menziesii; assembly: GCA_001517045.1. NCBI lineage: Eukaryota > Viridiplantae > Streptophyta > Pinopsida > Pinales > Pinaceae > Pseudotsuga > Pseudotsuga menziesii. The sequence goes on along the minus strand of LPNX010087959.1, from coordinate 389,238 downwards.
TGTTCCAACGGCTAGCTAAAGCTGTAGTGACCTTCCATGATCACAACCATCCTCCTCCTCCATAGGATTAGACACCTGGGAGTGTATACATTTTGTACTACCGTGTATTATATGTTGGTGGCTCGAGAGCCCCAATTTTGTATCATGACACTATGTATTATCACATTTTGGGTTTTAAATATTTTTTTTTTTATGGTGATCGATTTATTTATTTACACGTGTAAAAATTGTGTTTGTGATGAATTTACTGTGTATGAAACAAATGCCAATCTAACACGTAGTTAGCATATGAGTCAGCAACTTGATTATTAATTCTTGGAATGTGTATATATGTTATATCGTCAAATTGCCGTTCTAACAATCTCACACGTAATAATCTTCTCAATAATGTGGGATATCTAACATGGTACAAACCATTAAGCTGTGACACTACTAACTCCGAATCAAGACGTACCTCAAGAGAGAGAACGCCATGTGAAATGGCATCCCGTAGAAGCTCAATAATGGCACTATATTCAGCAACATTGTTGGAAGATGGCCGCAGACAAACGCCTCCTGAAGATAGTACCTGACCCATAGGAGTATAAATCACCCAAGCAGTAGAGGCTAAGTGTTGAGTGTGACGGCTCGCACCATCCGCGAATCCTATGTAGGTGGAATATTCCATTGACATCTACCAAAAGAAACATAAACTAATCACAAACCCGATCACGATAAGAAAAAGACCTAACTATGAAAAATTGTACAATAATATACAATAAGTAGCCTTGGCTGAAAATCATGCATAGTATTTCTTGAGATAGAGCCCATTTCTAGGCTCCACCAATGCCATTCCTTCGTACTCCACTAACTCATAAGCACCCTTCTCTAACACATGTTTGACCACGTAAGGGCCCCGCCACATAGGATTAAATTTTCCTGCCCCCAAGGGTTCTTTCGGTTGATCCCACAAAAGGACCAAGTCTCCCTCACTAAACCTCCTTGGACGGACAGACTTATCGTACTGGACCTTTACGCAACGTTTATTGAATTTTAGAGCCACCAAGGCATCCCGACGCTGCTCATCAAGTTGCTCAAGGTGGACCAAATGCTCCTCCAATGGTGAAGTGTCTGGTAAGAGTTCTACAGCTAGCTTCAAAAAAGGAATATTGCATTCAACCGACAATATAGAATCCACTCCATGTACAAGTTGATATGGAGAAAAACCCGTGGTAGTCTTAACAGCGGTTCTATATGCCCACAAAGCAGGATATAACATGATGTGCCAATTATTCTTGCTTTGTGTGATGGTTCGCTGGAGAATGGATTTGAGTGATTTATTCACTGCTTCTACCTGTCCATTCGCTTGAGGGTAGTAAGAAGAGGAATGCTCTTGCTTGTACCCTAACTTTGATGCCAACTCTTCCATCATGCGGTTCTAAAAGTGCGAGCCATGGTCAGTGACAAGCTCTTTCAGAATCCTGAACCAAGTAATAATTTGGTTGAATACAAAGTGGGTGGCTGTCTCACCATCGGATTTTACTGTAGGCATAGCTTCAGCCCATTTCATGAAGTAATCAACAGGCACTATAATATGATGGTGCCCCCCAGCTAAATCTGGGTTGCAATCCATAAAATTGAGCCCCCACTTAGTGAAGGGACCGATAGTGATAATGGGATGTAACGGGGCAGGTTTCGAGTGCATATTATGTGCGAACACCTGATAAGGGTGGCACCTCTTGACTGCATCAACACAATCCTTAAAGATCGACGGACAGAAATAACCCGCTCTTAAGATCTTTTGAGCTGTAGAAATCCTAGATAAATGACCACCACACGCCCCTCTGTGGCAATCATTCAGCACTACCTCAGCCTCTTCATGAGTTAAACAACATCGTAAAATGGAATCTACCCCACGGTGGTACAAAATGTTATCCACTATGAGGTAGTTCTTAGAGACGTGACGTAATCGTCGTTGTTCATCTCGTGAGAGGTGAGTAGGTGTCTTCAATGTTTGTAAATATATTATGATATCCCCATACCATGGGTCTAAAGTTGAGATTAAGAAGACGTGTTCATCAACAAACGTATCTTCACAAACCAACTCCTCGGCCTCGCTCAGGAAATCCGATATAAGCTCTGCAAAAATTAAAGACTTCTTTGACTTTGCCGAAACAAATTCGAGATCGAATTCTTGTAGAATGATAATCCATTTATTATATTTTCCCCCAATTATCCTTCAGGTGAGGACGAATTGAAACGGATTGACATGGGCTACAACCAAGGTCTGGCGAAGGAGAATATAATGTCTCAATCGCTGAACTGCATGTACGGTAGCTAAAGAAAGCTTCTCGACATGAGAATAATGAATCTCTGTGACAATCAGGTTCTGGCTCAGATAATATATGACATGCTCTTGGAGCTCCTCATCCTCTTGAACCAAAACCATACCAATCGTCTCCATGGATGCGACCACATAAAGTAGGAAATCACGGCTATAGTCCGGGGGACTAATCACCGGGGCCGATGCTAGGGCTCGCTTGAGTGCATCAAAGGACTCCTGGGCTTGCTTATCCCAATAAAAAGGGGTGTCCTTCTTCAATAGACGCATGAAGCCTCTAGTCAAATTGGCAAAGTTGACAACAAATATTTGTAAGAAGTTTTCCATGCCTTGCAAACATTGAAGATGACGAATATTTTTCAGGGGAGACAACTGAAGTATTGCCTCAACCTTTAAAGGGTCGACTCTTATACCCTCTTTAGAAATAATGAATCCTAACAAACGACCTGAATTCACACAAAAGATGCACTTATGAGGATTTAATCTAACCTAATAGTGCCGACATCTTTCGAATACCAATCTCAAGTGATAGGGATGACGCATTCTCATACGAGAATGTGCAGTAAGGCCATCCAAAAATATTTTGATAATTGACTTGAGATCATGGAAGATCAAGGTCATTGTCCACTGAAATGTAGCTCCAGTGTTTTTAAGGCCAAAAGGCATTTTTCGATATGCAAATGTTCCCCAAGGACAAATAAATGCACTCTTATGTTGGTCCTCAGGTTTAATTTGTATCTGATTATATCTGAAAAATCCGTCCATGAAGGAAAAAACCTCGCTACCCGCACACTCATCCAAAATCTGATCAATAAATGGTGTGGAGAAATTGTCCTTAGGACAAGCACGATTCAAATTGTGGAAATCAGTACATATGTGGATCACTCCCTGCTTCTTATCCACTGGAATGGGGTTTGAAACCCACTCCATCAAGGGAACGGGATAGATGAAACCGGATTTCAACAGCTTCTTTATCTCTGCCTTAATCACGGGTGCTTTCCTAGGATTCATCACACACAAACGTTGTCGAACAGGCTTAGCGTTGGGGTAAGTCTTAATCTCGTGTTCGACAATACGAGGGTCAATACCTGGCATCTCGTCGTAAGACCAAGCAAAAATATCACAAAATTCCTTAAATAGCTTGGTGTATTCTAGAATCTTAGCATGGGAACATTCCGCCCCAATATAAACATTCTCTATCGTGCCAGGATCACGAGAGATGTTGATACGAATCATTGAAGATATGTTCGCCATGTTTCCATCGGCCATCGGACCAGGAGAGCTTAATGGAACCATAGGACTACCAAATCTCTGACTAAGAACCGCCCTAAAATCCTCACGCTCCAAGTGATCAAGATCGGGAAGAAAGTATGATCTATGATGGATTTCTTCCCATGGTGGCTCAACTCCTGACATAGCCTCAATAATCGCTTCATCTGAAGGGAAAATCGTATCAAGGAAGTCATGCGTGTGAGAAGACTGTACTGCCCATGCCGACAGCACATAAGGGTCCTCCTCCTCCGTCCGCGAAGAGGAAGGACTAGGCTTTGCAACACACTTGAGATTAGCTTGATAGGCTATCATAGTTGCAGGCAACGGCACATCTGTCATGATGGGCTCACTCAGAGTACTCGGTGTAGGAAGAATCCAAGGATCTTCCATATGATTCGTGCGAAAAGACACCGATCTCATAGATGCCGAAGCCTCACCGAAACTAGACCCTATCATAAGGATCGGTGCAGGACAACTAAAGCTTCCAATGAGGGATGGATACATGCCTACACCCACACTCCCAGTTTCTAGCTGAGAGTGTTCAACGATCGGGATCGAAGCTCCCGAAGATGCAGTAACAGATGGATTCTTGAATGTCGTTTGATCAATTGTTACGATCTTCCCGTTATGTGGAAAGCATACAACGTGGAACAAGGAAGAAGCAACAGCTTGCATACTGTACATCCAGTTCCTACCCAGCAAGAGATTGTAGTCAAGGGGCGCATCAACCACCTCGACCTCTATCACAATGGTCTTCCCTCCCAAACGGACTTTAAGAGAAGGAAGGATGCCGTGCGGCCTAAAGGATCTCCCATCAAATGCAGTTAACATGGTCACTGATTTAGACAACTCAGGGGAACCCAAACCCTTCCAACATGATAAACACATCACAGAAGCAGCAACGCTTTCGTCAATCACAGTGCACTTGATAGTCATATTAAGACATTCTACGTGAATCAAAAGAGACACATAGTAGGGCAAGCGAGGCTGAAGTCCCGCGGTTTCAAATTTAATCACGGAGGAAGAATCATCATTGTTCCCACCAAGGGCAGAAAGCAACACCTTCCTTTGTGAAGGACAACTCTGAAGCACTTCTAATGCAGACATCACACAAGGAGTGTGGCCCAAATCCTCGACAACTGAATAGTTCTGGGCGGCTCAGGCATTTGGATTGTGCCTCGAACGCTTAAGGACTCCCTTAGGAATGTGAGGTGCAGTCTCAGGTTTATCCATATGTTTCTCAATATGCAAAGGGGACCCTGGTGGATCAGGCTCTTTTCCTGGGATGGGTTGTGATGAACCATAATCTTTTGCACGGGTCACAACTTTTGTAGCACGTACCATGTTAATGCAACCACGACCACTACCCTCTGGAAGATCCTGATCACCACCAGACTAGTCATGGGACCTCGAGTTCATATTTTGAGGTAAAGGGTCAGTTAGCACAGCTGGGCCTTGTGCCAAGAACCTCAAGGCTTCCTCAATACGAGGGCACAAGTAAGTGAGGTGATCGTCCTTACATAACTTGCAAGAGAACTTAACCTTACGTTTAGCTTGCTTGTCCCTCCCAGCATTACAGCCATTCTTGTCATTACTATTAGCATTCTCATTCTTATTCCCACCCTTACGATTATTTTTACCCTTTTTTCTATTCCGTCCGGGTTGCTGGTTACCCTTCTAGTTCGACGATTGCACTGAAAGTACACTCGTCATTTGGGCGGGTTGAGATGAAGCCGTAGCTTGTCTCGAAGCAGATTGGTTGATTGACAATTGACTAACTTGTTTTGCAATCGAATCTGTAGGTTTCACACTTGCACAACCCACAATGCCATCGGCATGTGGTCCAAGTTTGACTTTGGGGTCGAAAATGGAACATGGAGCATTGGGAATAATCTCATATAACAAACTGGACTGAGCATAGATCAAGTCCAGTTCCTGCACCCTAAAAATCGCTTGTTCCTCATTTTGCACTCCGGATGTAGAAACATCCTTCACTATATATGGCAATAACGACTTAAGGAACCATTCGAGGAGGAACTCCAACGGTATAAAGGCTTTAATTAAGCTCTTCCATCTACACCACTCTTGAATATGATCCGAGATATGAGTAGCTTTATCCTGCCGAAATGTCGACAAGAATTCAGTACCAACGTCATAACGCACTGGTAGCTAGAAGTGGTTAAGAAAAGTCATTGCAAGGTCATTGAACAAAGCGAATGCTCCCCTAGGTAGCTCTATACAAAACTTCGTAGCAGGCCCTATAAGGGTGTGTTGAAATAGCCATAAACGGATGGAGTCCTGATGTAAGGAATTCGAAGAGCACCGTAGGTGAAAAGTAGTAACGTGTTCACTTGGATCCTCTCCCAGTTTTCCCTCGAACTTAGGTATGTCTGAGGGAATCTTAGTAGGGATAGCCGGCCAAGCCGGGTCATGAGCTACAGGATCGTTCGTCAATCTCGACAAGTCAGGAAGATTGAGCATCACGAGGAAAGGGAGCCTAGGATGATGAGGTCAATGGACCACTCCCTAATTCATATAGGTCTGATTACCACCATGGCCTTAGCCATAGTGCCCTGCTCCCGTATGACCCATATAGGGTGGCGTGGAAGCACCATAGTGTGGTGGCCTTGACTATTAGGAGCTATGAAGCTGTAATTAGGAGAGTAAGCAGGTTGTTGATACCCGCCCCCATAAGGTGAAGAACCCTGTCCATACTGCATCCCATAATAGGGTCCATAAGTCATCGCATGCGATGTCCCATGGGATACTCCATAAGTAGGAACATACGTTCCGGAAGTAGGAATATACATTCCGGAAGTAGGAATGTGACCTCTAGAAGTATGAGCATGAACTCCCGAAACAACGGGTGGTACATGAAGCTGAGACACAACCGGTCTAGTAACCGCAGTATGGACATGGCTCGTAGCAATGTTTCGGCCCGAAGGACCACGTGAATAAGGTGGAGGGTGAACATTTGAAGAAGTAGGGACAGAGGATGGTGGGACCTGAGTAATAATGTATGTACTATTCCCTATCGTCACCCGTCTCGGGTCTGGTATCCTAACAGGATCACTAACCCTAGACCTAGGAGAAATATGTGATGTAACTTCCACCACCGGGATGGAAGGTGCAATGTGACTAGTGCTCCCAAACCTCTCCGCATGGTAAGGAATGAGAGTGCCCCCAGGCATAGTGTTAGGCTCGAACTCATATTTGACATGAAATTCCAAATCATGTGTGGGAAAACCAGACATACCATAACTACCATAGCTAGTGCTTGCAGGTTCAAAATGAGCCTCGGCATCCTCTGGCATTCCATACCGGTAATGTGTCAATGGGGAATCAACACTAGAGTGAGTAGGTCTGTCATGAAAGGTTCCTATCTCATAAATCACAAGCCCTAACTCAGCAAAGTTGGGAGAAGGATCGTAGGTAGGAGTAAACTCCCCATCATCCACTCGAATGGGAGAAGGTGGTTCAGGAATACTTTCCATATGGTCTCCCATGGTGTGTGAATCAATGTGTGAAATAGTCCGCCTGGATTGTCTAGGTCTCTCTCCCAAAGGAGGAGGAGAAGTAGAAGGCAGAAGTCCTGCTAAACGACAAGAATGGCGTGGAGCCACACCTGAATCCACAATGACTCAAAAAATAAAAAAGACTCTCTATTTACACAAACCCTAGGCAAGCTATCGTGCATAGAGAAATCGCTAATAAAATCTAAAGCCAAATGCAAGAAAACAAGGGATGGATAAGTGAGCTCCCAAATGAAGCAGGTATGTCTCACCTAGGAGAGGCTTGAGACTCCCATACACAACAAGCAGAGGTACATAACCAATTATTGTGGCCCTTAGCTTCAACGCGTAAAGCGACTGTGTTGTCTGACCCCAGCCTGGTCGGGACACCCTCAGAATAACCCCTGCAAAGTACCCCCTCGATATCCTAGGTAAGGACACTAAGGTCACCTCAATATAATCAATGCTCAGGTGGACAGTCGCAGGTGGGATTGACCGTATGGGCAGGGTAGAAAAGCCCGAAACTCTAGAAAGATCCCCCAAATACGAATACAATCCTGGAAATATCTCCGGTGCTAATCAGTTATGACTAGGGGTCATCCCAATCAATAACCGCTCACAGTGCCTCGTGCTTAACTCCCTTTTGAGAGGAGGATCCCGAGAAACACTGGTTATACCAAGGATTTCACACACTCACCTGGACATACACATAGATGTTGTTGTTTAGTGATCTTGGAGAATTTACTCACAATGAACTATTCCAAGACCCTAAAACCTAAGCTTGTTGGTGCACCCTAGAAAAGAAAAGAGTGTAGTTAATTTTATTTAAGCGTTGATTTTAATTGGATTTATTACTCAAAAGAGGGATATGACCGTGCAACTAATGGTGTTATGACACAACATGAAGTAAAATGCACACCTAACAATCAATGCAAATGCATTGTGTCAATGAAAACAGGGTATGCTACTACGTGAAATGCACAATGATGAATGATGAATGCAAGCTTTCCTATATGAAGTCCTAACTAGTACTCCAAAGCAAATCTAGTGTAAGTACAATGCAAAATGCAAAATGCAATGCATGATGATAAGCAAATGTTTTTGGATTTTTTGAAATAAAATGAGATACAAAAAGCAAAAGAATGATTCTACAACCCCTAGACTCTGCAAGCACACTCAAATAGCACTCAAGCAAAGCACTAAGTTAAAAGAACTCTAATGCACTAATCCCAAACAAAAAATAAAAAATGCCATGACAAGAACCTTCTTAAAAAAAAATTTAGCTTAAAAAAAAATGTCTCTGGTCAGAAACAGAGATATAAACAAACTCAGGCAGTGCCAAAGGGGACTCAACAATCATCAAACTTCACCTAGCAACCATTTAACTTCCACTAAAAGGCAAAACTAAGGGCATACATGACTGTTCACAGTAAACCCGTGTGTATACACAAAAATCGTAGAGAAACCCGCGTGTATACGCGACTGTGAGTTAAAAAATCATGTACAAGAAGAAAGGTGCATAAAATCAAGGCAAATAGACAAGATGAGACAAACTTCACACCAATCAAACACTACCAGGAAAACATGCCCCTAGACCTGAGACAGAAACAAGAGAGAAAGAGCAATTGAAATTCATTGAATGCCGATAGAACAACCCCCAAAGGACAACTACTAGGAACTCCCCAGTGGAGTTGCCAATTCTGTTACGGAGAGAAATTCCTATGGCTTGGGGTACCACAACAGACAGCTTGACTCCAGAAATCAATCTTTTCCAATATGCAATAGAAAGTAAATGTCTAACACTAAAGGATCAGACCTCGTACCTTATTCCGGACGGTTGACGTAGATCCCCGTTGAGCTTTCCAACTTCAGCTTGAATTGATAAATTACTTCCTTAACAACAAGTAAACAATACAAGCATACTATATATCATGGTGTTAGATCTATTCTAGCATATATAATCAACAATGTATAAGCATTTGAAATAATCCCATGGATAAAATATTCATTCAAACACACATTATTGGACAGGAAAATATATTTCTATTAATATAAATCAGAGATTACAATAGATACAACCTCTATCGGCATGTCTGCGAACCGAAGAAACTGAATCCCCCACTTGGGCCTCCACCACCTCAATCCTCCATCTCTCGATAGCAAGCTCAAAAGTAAAAGGCAAGCTTGGGAAGAACACACTAGTGATCCAAGGGACAAAGGGATGCAAACTCAAGCATAAGTTCCAGCAACAATGGACGATAGTTTCTTTGCTCTCAATTCTCTCATATGCCTTCAATGTACCATAGATTTCCTTATATAGATTTTCAAAGAGGTAATGAAAGATCGAATCTGAGCGATCTCAAGGCATAGGGAAGGCCAGGAGTCAAGTGAGTCAGATCCATGTCAAGGAAAACTCCAAAAGGATTTGGATTTTGTACACACCCTGATCTACATGGTTTTAGGGGTCAAACCCATGTATATACGCGATTAAGGGATTAGAAGTCACATATAGAATTTTTCACATGTTTTTAGGGATGATCAAGGAAACATCAAAGGACAAAAAATGGTCCATGGGGTCTAAGGAGTCTGCATCGGGATAGGGGAAGGCCATACAAAGTGTGATTCACCTGGAGTGGTAAAATCAGCTATAACATACGTAGTTGTGGAAAGGCTAACTAAAATTCACCCATTTTTTTTCCATTACTTCTAGATATTCCACACCATAGGTAGAAAATGTTTTCTTCAAAGAAATATTCATATTACATGGGTTTCCTAAGACCATTTTCAGTGACAGGGATAACAATTTCACAGCTTCCTTTTGGTAGGATATTTTCAGGTTGGTTGGGATAGAATTAGCTACAGGTATGAGTTACAATCTTTAGAGTGACAGATTGATGGAGACATTTAACAAGTGGGTTGAGGGGTATTTAAGGAACTATGTAGTGGGGCCATAAAGTACATGGATCAAATGGCTACATATCATATAATATTGCTATGATACTACATACCACATGTATATTGGGATGACTCATTTTCAATAATTTTACGGTTATGATGGCTTAAATTTTGTAGATGTAGTATTCAGAGACAACATAGCACTTAAATCAAAGGATTGGATACATGATAGCCAAGACATTCTCAAGGTACTTAAAGAAAATTTACAAACAACCCAAAACCAACAAAAGTTGTATGCGGAAAAGCACGAGATCAAGCATTGTTTTGAGGTTGGAGATTCAGTATATTTGCGACCACAGCCCTATAGAGAATCCTCCCTTAATAAGAAAGGAGAAGAGAAACTTAAGACTCACTTATATGTCTCTTACAAGATAATCAAGAAAGTAGGAGAGGTGGCTTATGAGCTTGAGTTTCCAAAGGAAAGTAAAATTAAGGATGTGTTCAATGTGTCTAACCTTAATAAGGCCTTGGTCCAACCAATTACTCCATCATTCAAGATACCTCTACTTGATGACAAGGGGCATCTAGTATTGATTCCATAAAATATTATGCAGGTTCAAGAACTAATATTGAGGAACATAGTCATTCGAGAATACTTAGTTCAATGGAAAGAATTTACCATTGAATATGCCACTTGGGAGGGGGAACATGTTCTACAACATCTAGGATTACAATTTCTTGAGGACAAGCAATTTTGAGTAGGGAGGACTGAAATGTCCTCTTCCACTTAAACACCAAAGAACCATCCATCTAAACTATTTAATTCCCATAGGTTTGAGCAAGTGTTGACAAGTAGGGAATTGAATGAGGATTGATGCCACTCAGAATAAAGGAACATATTAAGTAGTAATATTGAGTCATTAGTAGAAAAAAGAGGGATACTGGAGAAACTATCGACTGACATGCAGAGCATGCAGTACATAACTCAATTTTCATGTGACATGCATCCTTTAAGTTGCATGCATGAAAAAGAAATTTCATGCAATATCAACTCTATAAAAGAAGGAAAATGGAATCCTTATTGATTCATATGTTATTATTCATTTTTGAGAGATAGGTTCAAGAGATTGTATAGAAAAGTGGGGTTGAGGGCATAGTCCTCAGCTAACAGGTGTTTTTAGTAGAAAAATATATCTACCTTAATCACTTCCAAGGATATATAATATTTATCTATCACAATACTTCATAGATTTCATAGTACTTATTGAATAATCGATTCTACCTGGGAACAAAGGTGATTATTCCAACAAGGGAACAAGGGTATCCATCATATCTCTTTAAGGAATAATTATCCAGCTATTCTGAAGATTAGATCCCAATCCAAATCCTCTAGATATCCATTATTATTCATTATGCACCTTATTAATCACATATCCATCCTTCTGGGGCTAATCACTAAGATATTTCATTAAAGGAGGGTGTATTACTGCATGGGAGGTACAAAAGGGGAACAAATTGTATATTGAATGGGAGCTGCCACATGCTCTACATATCTCATTCATCCTCTTCAGAAGACCATTGCAATCCTTATTGTTGATTTTAGGAGCCAACTTCATCTTTCCACAGGAGTTATAGTTGATTTGAATAACAAGAGGGACGTTTTTCATTGCTTTGGAAAATTGAATTGGAGGAGCAACACATTTTATGACCTATACCCGGTGCATGGAATTAATGCCTCTTCTATCTTGTTCCACTCATCAAGTATTTATCATTGGTATTTTCTTGTGTTGATTTCAAATTTATTTACATTGTATATATGAATTTCCTTATTCTGGAATTCATGCAATAACATGAAAATACATGCAAATATATTTCTATAAATTGTGAGAACCAAAAACCTTGAACATGTAATAAATACATCAACAAGTAAATACAATAGCAGAAAATATTAGTTTGGGATATTACAGTGTTGCTCAACAACAAAGATATAATTTGGCTCCAATTGTAGTTGCAAGGAATGGAAATGTACAATATAGGAGTATTTATCATAGAATTAATTCTATTTCACATAATGTGGTCCCAAAGTTTCCTCAAAGAACATATTTTATTCCTGTTGCCATTAGAAATCACACTTATCAAAGTGTTGAAGTTTGTGTCACTCAACAACCTAGGGAGCCTTTGAATCCAATTGTAGTCACATGGAATGGCAGTGTACAAGATATAATTCATTATCAAAGTATTAATTATGTTTCACATAATGTGGTCCCAAACTTTCCTCAATGAAAACATTTTATTCCTACTACCATTACAAATCGCTCTTATCAAAGTCTAGAAGGATGTGTTTTTAAAAAACAAGGGCATCCTTTGTCTCCAATTACAACTAAAGGGAAGCGAAATGTGAAAAGTAAAAATATGTACCACTGAATGAAATCTGTTTTGTAGAATGAGGCTCTGTTTTTCCCTCATATATCAATTATTGATGTTGCTGCTATTACAAATCAATCTAGTCAAAATGTTGAAGTTTGTGTTACTCAACAACCTAGGGAGACTTTGACTACAATTATTGTTGAAGGAAATGGAAGTGTAGAACCCAATGTGAAACAATGAGAGAATTCATCTATTGAGAACTTAGATGCAACTAGAAGACATAAAAAAACTGAAATAACTATATTTGATGAACAAATGGATAGAAATGCAACTATACAAAATCAAAATTGTACAATTGTAGAAGCTTTAGCATAAATGCTTGAAGGATTTTTAACAAATCAAAATACACATGCTACCAAAAGGTCAGTATAAAACAACTTAAGGACAACTTTATTGCATGTTAAGAAGCAGTCAAGATGGTATAACCACATACTAAATGAGGGGAAGAAAAATTTAAGGAAAATGGAAGATTAGTTTTGTTAAATCAAGGCTTCAAGATGTAGATGAAAATGACATTATTGTTGGAATTGGGTACTTCATGAGAAAAAAATATAGTGAAGAGTCTAAAATTGAGGATGTTCTTGAACACCTAGATTTAATGCTTGATAAAATTGGATCTAATATTGTGAAAGGGATATGTAACAATTTTATGCCTAGAAACATGGCTTCAATATTTATTGAATCAAGCATGAATCATAAGGATTTACAATTTATGAAGCAAATTGAATCACATGGTGTACTAAAGGCGGTCAAACCATCATCAATTTTTAAGGAAATGAATTACTATAGAAAACAAGCCAAGGATATTGATATGGGTCGAGAGAGAACTGATGGTTTCACATATGGAGTTAGAGTCAAGAAAGAAAAGTCATATGCAGAAAGAGGTCCAAAAGTATAGTCAATGAAGTTTCTTTCAAACTTGCTATTGATTCTCGTGTACAATATGATATAGGTGGTAGGTATGTGAGATATTACTTGAGTTAATATAAGATGATGGGTTTATGTCTTGTGTAAGCCTTGGAAAATGCGATGGAAAAGAAGAATATAAATAGGTTTTTTCACACACTGTTGATTGTAAAAGCGAGGTGAACTTAATGAAACAATTAAACAAATCTTTCACAAAATGGGATCTAGATGGAAAATGGAAGGGTTGTGAAAATGAATTTGTTTGTGTCATGATCTAGTGGCTATATGCAGTTTAGTATGCAATAATAATGTTTCTCCAATGGGAAATAATTTTTGTCCTTGGTGCACAATCCATAAAAAATCTATGTACATGTTTACAGATGAAATCAAAATTGAAGAAGGAGATACTATTCATAGTGTTTTTTAATTTTATGCAATGTCACCAAAATTTTTCCTAGTAAGCTATGCACATTTGTTCCAAGCTTCAAATTTATGTTTATAATATATATCTTTCCATTGCTTTCTTAACCTTACAAAGTTATAAAACCTTAGGAGTTGAATCTCACTTTCTAACCAAGCAAAGAATGGGAAAAAAAGTTAGATGATGATATTATAGACATTCAACCAACCTTATCTGGTAGAAAAATGAATATTATGAATATCTATCTCATGGATAGAAAAAATTATGTAAATGTATGATGCACTTTAATAATTAATTCTTAAATATTAATTATGCCTCTTAGTATTTAACTATATCATACCTAGTGAAAGATGTGCTACCAATTATAGTTGAATACTTGCTCAATTTCCAAGCTGTATATTGTTTTTTCGATGCTAGGAATATAACTATTCTGAATATGTTTCATGAAATTGAAAGAATTGCAAAATATTATGACAAGGTTCATCCAATGGAGGCATTGATAAAACAAAATTTGTACAAATTTGGGAGGGTATGGAGAAAATTTGGGTTGCATGTAAGCTTGGATAACTATACCATCATAACATCCAAGAGTACAATGATATTGACTATGGGAAATCAGATGGATCAACATTAGACAATATCCTAATTCAGCGTGAGGGAATTTTAAAGGTTTAATAATTATGTATTTTTATGTGGGTCTTAACTAGTAATAATTGATCATGTTATTTTGTTTTGACTAATGACGAATGGATCTCAATGTTATTCAGTTTAAACAAAAAACTTAGTATTTAATCAAATGCATTGACATGTCTTGTTTCTAGGTTATTAAAGGCCTACTAGATGAAGATACGAGTAAAATTTTTGTGAGTATGTGGAAGTGTTATAAATAATTTTACACGTACAAATGCGAGGGCGTAGAGGGGATGATGCATATGCATATGAGAAAAGGCATGCCAATGTTTGAGAGTTTCATCATAATATCTATTTCAGAATGGTCACTATCATTCCATTCATATAACATTTTGAGCCACTGACATTGCAAGATTGAAATCCTTGCTAGTGAGTGGATTTGGTTGCGTTCTTGTTGTTTAGGAGACTAGATTTTTCTATACATGCATGTCCAAGGGGATCGTTATCTTGATATGACTCAAAATATTCATCCTTATACTTTGGGATGATTAAGGAATGAAGTAATGGAGTGTAAACATAGACAAATTAAAATTTTGAATAGCAACCAATGAGGAGGGAGAGGAATTCCTAAGAAGAATAGAATTGCATTTGAACATGACAAAATTTGTCTTTTACATGAGATAAGAGTACATTTTTTCAATCTTGTTATGATACCAGAAGGTACTTTCCAAAAATTTAGATAAAGAAGATTCTTGTCATAAAATATTAGAAGTCAACTTAATGTGGAATATGATAAGTCAAGAAATCAATTAAATGAGGAAATTGCAGCACAGTTTTAATCCCATTTCCCTGATGTCACTTGTCAGCAAGTAAAACAAATCTTTGACTCATAGGTAAAATAGTCTAATAAATCATTAATTGCACTTCCAACAATAAGTATATATTAATTTTAAACATTATCTCATTCAATTTTCATTTATAGTGTGAGGATTCATAATGTGTGTGTTTAATTATTGATATGTCCTCACAATTCAATAACTATCTTCCGAGATCAAGGCCAATAAGAAAATATGGTGAAGAGGATCATTATCATGAATCACATCACTTTGGAAAGAAGAAGGAAAACATTTGTGCTAAAATAGAGAAGAACCAATGTGGATTTACCTACACTAGTGAGTGTTATGTTCATTCAATTGTTACATATCATTATGTCTTTGTCAATCTAGTTGATTTGTGAAAGATGCATATTCTGATTGAACTCTAATTTTTTCAATCTCGTTGATATCTGGAAATGAGCTATGTCAAAGTGATCAAACACAAAAAATGCAAGGGGATTTGTTTCTAATACTCCAATTATGCTTGAATACAATAACAATAAAACTTTGGGTGTTTCATCCTCAAGAAAAGAAGCATTGTAGACTAGTCAAACATAAAAAATGCAATTGGAAACTGTTGTTGACATACCTATGATGGTAGCTGAAAATTATAGTAATATTGGTGTTTCATCCTCAATAAATGAGACAGGGAGGATTGGTAAAATACAAGAAGTGAATGGAAACACTAGAGTTGACATGCCAATAATGAGAGTTATGAATCACAATAGAATGGTATTTTTGTCCTTAGTAAATGGGGCAAAGCAAAGTGGTGAAAAAAAAGAAATTCAAAGAAAAGTTGTTTCCATGCAAATGATGGAAGCTAATAATCATACAAAAACCAGTGTTTTTAAATTGAGTAAGAAAGAAGAAAAAAAATCTATGATAAAAGTAAAGCAACATTATATGTGAAATAGTGAAAAAATCATATGATGTGCTAAGCATTTGTTGAGATTTCATAATATTGGAAATTCATTCTATTGTGCTCAAATTATGTTACATGTCAATTATTATTAATTTTCCCAAGAAATGAGTATTATATTTGTTATTTCATAGAAATAAAATAAAGCACAAGTACCAATTGTTACTACTAAAATTGACCAAGTCATCATAGACAACATAAGGAAAGGATATTAAAAACCCATGGAAATTTGCAAATGCTCTTAAAAAATAAGATATTTTAATAATAACATGTATCTAGAATATTTAAAAATAACCTACCATAAGTATATAAACAATGCAATTCATTTTCTATTTGTCTTTCATGTACATTAAGAGTAGAAGAAAGAGAACTAGAATTGATCTAAAATTTAGTAGCTCCATACAAAAAAATGCATTTTCCATTAACTTATGATAAATACATATGTACAATGCTTTATAAAATTTTATATTTATTATGAGATTTCTACAATCCCTCCTTTTGAGAAAAAAAAAATTATTTGCAATCTCTCTTTCCTTTCTTAGAAGCCCCATATTCTTCAGGAGATGCATGAGGAACTTGTTGTAATTTTCTTTCAAGGTTTTTGACTTTTTGGACATACTTTTTTTAAATTGGTATGTAATCTACTTTTTACTTCCATCAGCTTGTTCAACATTTCCACATTTTTCTTATACTTATCTGACTATTCGTTTTCCTTGTTTTGAAATTCTCATGTCTTATTGTTTAACTAATTTTTAACTTGAACCAATTCACTTTTCAATTTATCTACTTCTTTCTCTATCTCTTTTTCCCTCAAATATTTCTCATTTGAAGTGATAGGAATTGCCACCATGTAAACATCAGGCCTTTGGAATTTCCCCTACAAATAATAAATTGTGGATTTCATTATTTGAATTTCCATATCGCATCCCAAAAGTTGTGGTTTCAACCCCCCCAATAGTTTTTTCTTCAAATATGTAATCGTTGCTTCTTTTTCACCTACCTTCTCTTTCAATGCATCCTATATTGGTGATGAACCAAAAACATCACCTACAACATTCATGTTGAGAGGAACTCCTACAATCTCTTCTCTCAAATTATTAAGGACTTCCCTCACTCAATTAAGGAACTACTATCACCTGTATGAATTTCCTTGGATTCGCCCTTACCCTTACCTCTTTTGGTACTTTTACCTTTACCCCAAACACCTTGTGTACTATCAATTTATTTTTGTTTTTATTTTTTTAAAGCTCCAATGTTGAAGAGATCCTTTCCAACCTCTTCCTTCTCAACTTATCAATTTTTCCATCAATGTTTTTTTATAATTTGTAAATCAGTGAATCTATTTCTATAATTTTTTGTTCATGCTCTTTTTTCAACTTCATTTCATAATATTTTATTAATTTTTCATTTCTTTCCAATTTCTTCTCCAATTCAGCTAGTAGACCAATCATTGTTTTTAATGACGTTCTATTCAAAACAAGTAATCTATTTTCCAACTCTTTTTCAAGTCTTGCAATTTCTTTTCTATATTTTTCCAAAGCCCAATGAAAGATATTATTTAATGATTGAATTTCCTTTCCAAAATATTCAATAATTTGGTCTACTTTACTGGATAATCCTGCAATAGTGGAAACTTTTCCTTTTATAATTTGGTCTATTGTTGCTTAATTGTCCACAGCTGTTTTTTGCAAGTGTACAATCTCCTTGAGGAATTATGCAATATTCGTATCCTTTACCTGGCACATTTTCTTCAAATTGTCTATATAGGGCTCAGCCTCCATTACAACTTTTTGTTTGAAATGCACCATTTTATCATATCGGCCAAACTCAAATATACCATCAAAATTATAAGATGTGTTGTATAAATGAAAAATTAAATACCTTGAAACAAATTTGACAAAGTTATTGTACTCAAGTGCCAACTATTTTGGAGGAATTTTATTAAAAATACTCTCTCCAGGATAGGAAAAGACATCATTACTTGGTTCTCTTTTGCTTTCCATTAGTTACTTCCCATAATCTTAAACTTCATGTTCATTTAGTTCTTTTAAAGTTGAAGCAACAATAACTACATCAGGGGTGAGAAAATCACTTCCCAAATTGTCATTGGATATGCCCAAATCATCCTCATTATGATCAAAATACTGTACTGGAACTTCCTCATTGTTTATATCCCTATTACATTTCCTAAAGTATGTTTTAGAAATAGATGGTTTTGGTAAATATATGTTTCCATGTTGATTTATATCAACAGTCTCTATTTCAACAACATTGGGTTGACATAGATCAATAACTTTCTACAATGTTACCATGAAACTAAACTTAATCTTCTTCAATTGTCTCTCTTGCAATGCATAATGCATTTTTTTAACCAATAGATGAGGAACATATATGCGTCTATCTTCAACCCAATGTATGACTAATCTCATATAGTCACATAAAATTACCTACTTGTGATGATCCTAAAATAACCTTTCCCCCACAATTTTTATTCAAAATATCATTATTCTCTAGTTTGGGGGGTTTTCCTAGAGTTAAACATGGCTTCCCCTCTAGATGGAATTTTCGTTACTTTGGAAACCAAATCAGTTTCCAAGTATACCTTGTTCCCAAAATATGTCAACTCCATGGCCCCAACATAATAATGATAATTGGCTTCATTTATCTCCTCATTAACAAAATTGAACTATTCCAAACAAAAATCCACACAATTTTTATTTCCTGAGGATTTTTTGCATAATTGGTGGTTAATTGTTTTCATATCTCCATGAATCAACACACTAGTCCTAAACTATTTTTACTCCGAACCTATCATCTTGAGACATCATTGTTTCAATTGTTGTCGTGGTAGAGGATGCCCCTATTTCAACTACAACCAGGGAAAATGACACCCCTATTTCAACTACAACCAGGGAAGATGACACCCCTATTTCAACTACAACCAGGGAATATGACACCCCTATTTCATATGCGACCATGTTTCTCTAGGTTCCAAACTAAAATCCTACACAAGCTCATTCAAAAAAAAAATTGCATGCTAAGGAATGCACACTAAAGAATGCAAGATAAAATGTTTTTTTTTAATGTCTTTCATATATATTGGGCCATGAAGTGAATAAAATTAACCCATATCTCATATAAAGTTATATTTTATATAAATTATTGTTGGTGGAGCCTTTAGGCCTTTGTAATAGTCATCATATAATTCAGCTTAGGATATTAATGAATGGTTAGTTGGAGTAGGTGTAAATGCTCCAACCACATTTTGAATGTATAAATATACCTTTCAAGAATGAATAAGACAGTTGGATGTTTGAATCAATTCTTGTTCTTGTTGATGGTTATTGTGTGTTCTATAGTCTATGCTATAGTGTGTGGGCATTGGATTTGGATCAATTACTAAGGCATAGCTCTTAGCGCTCTGGGGTCTATTGTTCTATTTGTGGGAGAATGACCTTTCTTCCATCATGATATTCGGGGAATCGAAAGTGATCATGGATTGGGAAAAGGATGTGCATTCTCTTCACACTATTGAGCTTCATCATT
Organism: Pseudotsuga menziesii; assembly: GCA_001517045.1. Lineage (NCBI taxonomy): Eukaryota > Viridiplantae > Streptophyta > Pinopsida > Pinales > Pinaceae > Pseudotsuga > Pseudotsuga menziesii. The sequence continues at coordinate 369,515 of LPNX010087959.1, read as the reverse complement.
GGATCATCCAGGTAAAAAATATCATAAATTGTTTTTAGCGGATTTATTTTAATCATATTTATCGTGGGTTGAATAATGACGTAGATCTATTATCTAAGCAAGCTTTGGGGGAAGGAATGGAAACTATCGACTGGGAATTGGTTCATGATGGATTCATAATAGAGCTTGGGTTTCTAAGTATTGTGTAGTGACGTTCTTGTTCATTGACTCTGTTTGTATAGAGAAGGATGTATGTTTGGCTGCGTAAGATTATTATTGTGTTATATAGTCCTAATTGGTTTTGTAACTATGGATATATAATGTGGGTATGATTATCTAGACTACAGGAAATTTTGCTTGTAAGACACAAATTTTCTTATATATAAATTTGTTTTTTTGTATGAAAAAAAATAGTCTATGCTTGGATGATGTGTTGAACAAGTGTATTCAACACTTTGACGCCATTACCGCCTCTATTTGGTTTGGGTGACAACAACAATGAATGGAGGGAATATTTATTCCGTAGGAAACTATGAGATGCTTGTTGAAGAAGCTACAAGAAAGATACATATTGCTCGTGCGTGCATATAGAAATTCCCTAAGCACAAGAAAGAAAACATAATATAAATGATAAAAAATTATCTTAGTTTTTATTGGTATTTGTGTAGAACATAGGATAAATAATAAAAGCATGTCTTGGTTTTTGTGTAATTTATTAGAAACGGCGGCATGCCAATTCATAGAGTCCCTGCATGCCTATGGCAGGGACTAATAAGATATTCTTAGTTTCTTCGTCCTTTTCGGGATTGCTGAAGGAATTGTTGGGGTATAGTTCTTTTTAATTATTAGTAAAGTATCATAGGGAGTTTAATATGATTGACAGAGTTGTGGATAGTCGACGACTTGAAGCTAATCTATTCAGTTGAGATGAATTGGAAAAATAAAATACATGATAGGTTGGAGGAGTTTTAGTGGAGTTCTAATGATTATATGATCAAGAGTATATGAAGACATAACTCCCACCAAGGGATAGTTGACCAACCGCTACAAGTATGGAATTCTACCTGCATAAATATCAATACCCATCATTTTATTCAGAAGTATGCCTCGGTTGAAGGTTTAAAGCAGTTAGTTGTTTATTTAAAAGTGAAAATACCATTGACCATCGAATAATTCAAATATTTGATCAAGAACATTGGAGACTCTTCTTTGATTGGAGCACGTGTGTCGAGACTCTTTTTTGATTGAGCACGTGTGGAGACTTTTCTTTGATTCCTAAACGACCAAAATTTACCGACTAGTGCATTCGGGGTTGTCAACTTTGGATCTATCAACCATAGTATCATAATTTGAGTATGAATACGATTCGATACGAAAAAAATACTTAACAAAAAAACAGTACAAATAAAATACAGAAGTAGACTTCTTATATATAATATTTTAAATTAAATATACAAAAATATATATACCATTTATATGTAGTTAAACTTATACAATATTTTTAATGAAATATTAAATATCAATCATTAAATTTTAAACTTAAAAAAAATCAATTTTTTCTTAAACATATTTTTTATAACCAAAATTACTCTTTAAAAAAACAAAAATATAATAACCTTAGTGTAAGAAAGAAAACTCTTAGTTATTAATAGCTGTAAATTATTTTTAAAAGAAAGTAAATAATATTTACCACTACTTACATTTGGAATTAACCAGCGTAGATCCAAATCCTAGGCTCTATCAAGGGCCGAGAGGGATCAAATCTCTTCTTAGGTATCCATTGATTTGATTCAAACCAAAAGACACATCTTTTTAGTTAAGGTCCACATATAATATTATTATTATTAATATTTAATATTATTTATGTCGACATATAGTATTTATTATTATTTTTTATTTTGTTAAGAACGAACATTACAACATTTCTCCATACATGGTTTTAAAACCATATGCAAGGCCTTGCACATGGTCTTAAAACCATTTGCAAGGGCCTCCTAAACCATGTACAATAAAACCATGGGTTGTTTAGGAGGCCTTGCACATGGTTTTAAAACCATCTCAAAGGACCTCCTAAACCATGTACAATAAAACCACGGGTTGTTTAGAAGGCCTTGCACATGGTTTTAAAACTATGTGCACATAGTTTTAAAACCATGTGCAAGGCCAACACTTTTTGCGGATAATTCAATTTTTTTATTTTTTATTATTTTGTTAGGTAGGAACATTACAACATCTCCCCCATATTGTGTTTTTTTCATGATCCACATTTTTTTTACGGATAATTAAATTTTTACTTTTTTATTGTTTTGTTAGGTAGGAATATTACAACATCTTCCATTTTTTTTACGGATATTTAAATTTTTACTTTTTTATTGTTTTGTTAGGTAGGAATATTACAACATCTTCTCCATATTAGGTGGTTTTTATGGCCGACATTTATTTTGGCCTATAATTAAAAAAAATATTTGTTATTAATAAAAATAATGTTACATAACGTTACAAGATCTCTCCCATACTGGCCTGTAAAGCGCCTCTCGGCGCAATTAATGAATGATTAAATTGTTTTAGGGTTAACTTGACTCTGGAATGAGGATGTAAGTGGTTTTGGGAACATGGTTTTGCTAACGAATAAATCTAGTGTTGCTATTATATTTCATATTTATTTTCTTTGACATATTTTTATTCCTATTAAATTGAATTACAAAGGATAAATTGAAAAGTATTTATTTAATAGTTTTTGAATAATTAAAATTTGGCTTTTTAAAATCAATTTTCAAAATTAAGCTGTATCCGTATTACATATAGATTGAATATTCGGTGAATTCGAATTTGTTGGAAATTTCCATACACAAAAGGCCAATACGACTGAATTATGCTACTATGCTATCGACTACAAATAGAAGTTTTATATATAGTTGTATCCTAGTGACCTATTCGCCACTGCAATAACTATATTGACTATACATGCAGGCAAAGATGTACTCTGTCTATTGGCAATAAGTGGACCATTAACACTAACGATTGACCAAGGAATTGTGTTTGCACACTTAGCGTCAAGCATCCAATCAATTGACTTACTTTTCTATATTATATGATGTTACCATGTAATACCCCTAGATTAAACCCCAATTTAAATGTAGTTATGTAATGGTTTATCAGTGCCTAAATGGCAGAATTCAATGCATGTTTTTAAATTTTAATATAAAAGTCTAAAATTGTCTTGGTTGAGTCAAAACGCTAGATGATTAGGGACTATGTATTCACCCATGACATTGAGATGGGGTTGTAATAGCTTAGGGGATAAGTTATGGCCTTATTTAACCTTGTAGAACCAAAAACAAGACCCTTTTAGCTTTTGACTACTCCTAAATCTCCATGATTAATCTTAAAAACCTGTTTTATGAGGTAAAAGATGGTTAACTGGAGATTAGTGGAAATTTTGACAAGTGTTGCATGGATGTGAAAGATCCATGCAAGGTTGGTGGAATCGAGCTTGGGGAAGGAGGATTGAAGGGGATGGAACATAGTATATTGTACGAGTGAGGAATGTGCAACAGTGGAGAATGTCCATGCCAGTACATGAGAAGGAACGAAACAATGTTGTACATGGTTATGGGAAGTTGGATGCACATAAGTTAAGAAGTGGGAGCATCGCATGAGGAAATGTTTTCCTATGATAGAGAATTCACAGAAGCACCATGTAGAAGCAGAGTTACTGTTGAACATGGGTGTAGAGCACATAGTGTGCTAAAGTTTAAGTGTAGTGTGAATCCATTTAGAACATGTAGTTAGACAATTAAGTAGGTGTTTTCCTATTGGAAACCTCTGGTGGATTGAGAAACGTTTCCAGAACCTGAGAGAGTTTACTAAGTTTGGTTGTCTAGTGGAATTGGATTGGTAGGAATCTTGTGCACCCAAAATTGACATGTTATCCTTTTTGGTTGACATTATCCCATTTTGTTTTTTTTCCTCTGGTTGCACCAGTGGATTGAAAAATCTATGCATGAAGTAACTTAGTGAATTTTTAAACATTAAGGATAGTGGTGGTTTCCACTGTTTTGCTGATAGAATGAAGCTAGGGGGCTGCATTGTATGATTTTACATGGATTTGGTAGTAATCCACTAAATCATGAATGTCCAATGATGATCCCTAAGAAACTTGGGATGGTGAGAAGTTTGTGGTGAATGCATGAGTCTCATCTTAGGGGTGGAGTTTTGTTGATAGTTTTATGAGCAAAACTACCTATGGTTGGGTGGATCGTGGCTTCCACGAAGCCAGTTTCCAGATAGTTGAATCTCATATAAGTGTATTTAACATGTTGTTTAATGGAATGAATGTAATATGTTGCTATTATATAGTAATTGTGTGCATTGACATGTGGAATGTTAATTCATGAAATGACCAAGTTGCTTGATGGTTTGTAGTTCATGCTTAATTCATGAAATCACCAAATTATATGATTAGTTCATGGTAGTGGATTTGAATGTGGTTATGTGATTATGCCTTAGTTGGACATTGGAAGCCAAGTCAATAGGTTCCAAAGGATGTAATTAAATTTCTATATCAAGGAATGGTTAATCTTGTATGCCATTATAGTTTCATAGTTTTCTAAGTTAAATGTGAATGTTGAGAAGGAAATGGTTATTTGACCTGTTTGATTATGTTTGTATGTGGAATGCAAATTACTTTCATGTTTGGCATTAAAGGATTAAGGATTTTATCCTTAGTATCCTGTAGATTCCTTGGTTGTAATGAAAGTTGTTAAGTTGTTAATTACCCCTATGTTCTTCCAAGTTTGAAATTTCTTAAAGCTATTAATAGTTTGTTAACCATTTATCAGCATTATGCTTGGTTGAATTATTGTTAACAATTTAATGAATGGAATTTGACTTTTTGAGAGTTTAACTCGGTCAGTCTTTTGTGAGTGTGTTTACAAACTGTTAAATTATTTCTAAGTTTCTTAGGTTCAGTTCTCGAACCCATGAAGGAACCATCATTGGAATGAAAATGGAACCTATTAATTGCCTGTTTAATCACTTTGAGTTTGGAATTGGTTCCTTTATTTTACCCTCATGTTTTTGTTTCAATCCATGAGCTTGACACGTGTTTTATGGGAAAGAATATCAGTGTCATGTCATGGTTGAAATCCTTAATCAACTATTTTTTTCTCTCTTCCTTAGTCATTTCATAAAAATGGCTTAGTGTTGGCCTATTTAAATTGGATTAATAATGATTATCGATTATGTGTTGATGTGCAATCGTGACCATTTATCATAGTTTCGATGGGTAGGTGTCGAATCCCAACTTCCTACATGCCGACGTTGGAAATCAGAATTTGGGAGTCTGGTTTTAGTGTATGGTTTTTTGTGACGAATCTTGATTTCTAGTGTTCTAAAGTCAAGAATCGGAAGCTAAGAGTGTATTCTGTAATTTTTTCATTTTGGCATGCCAACTCCCAGCTACAGACATCGAAATTCAGAAGTCAAGAGGGATGGTGGCTTAATTAAGGATTTTTTAATTACTCTTCCACATGAGGGAGTCAATTAAGGTTTGGTGATTAGTTATTTAGTATTATGTTTTAAATTTTTGTGATGTTTATATAGCCTAAGCAGTTCTCTTTGTATTTTTAGCTACAGATGGTATATGAGTAGCAATGTAATGTGTGGGTGCATTACATATCATGTGAGAACTATATTTATTGTTACTTTAGTCGATGGTAGTTTTCCTTTTGTGGCCATTTTTTTATATGGTTGATCTTGTAGTTGGTATATATAGTTTAATAGATGTGGTATAAGTGCTTTGAGTCCAACAAAGTTACAAGTGGTTACTTGAAGTTTGGTCGATGTCCTATTTAAATAAATGTGTCTTTAAGTCGGCTGAGTCATGTATAGTCATAAGTGAATCTTTTTTAAAGTTTTGAAGTCAAGAGGGGATTAAACATGAGTCTCTTTTGAGGCAGGCGATCCCCTCCAGTCTTGTAAATCAAGTTGGTCTCTAGATGACTATGTAAGTTGTGTCAAGTTGATTCATTTGAGTCCAAAATAGTAGGCCATGTTAGAAAAATAGGATCGCAGAGCAATAACAATAAACAAGATACAAATGTAAAACACATAAAAATATTACAAGAGAGACACCAATACATCATGTTTATCCCAAGATGGGCTACATCCACATAGAAATTGTTAGTCCTTTTTATTATACCATCCAACAAAATGAAGGGATACAACCTGTAGCACATACAATGAAACTTCCTCTTCAATTTCTCACAGTCTCTCTCAGACTCACTAGTATTTTCATTAAAATACACAATTGTAATACAATGAATTCCTTTTAAAGAGGGATTACCATGGGAAAATACTAGTGAGTCTGAGAGAGACTGTGAGAAATTGAAGAGGAAGTTTCATTGTATGTGCTACAGGTTGTATCCCTTCATTTTGTTGGATGGTATAATAAAAAGGACTAACAATTTCTATGTGGATGTAGCCCATCTTGGGATAAACATGATGTATTGGTGTCTCTCTTGAAATATTTTTATGTGTTTTACATTTGTATCTTGTTTATTTTTATTGCTCCACGATCCTATTTTTCTAACCCAATACCATGGGATCGTAAGCTGTTGGAAAACAAATAACCCAAAAAATTTCTTTGGGGACCAAATCCCATGAACTCCCTTTCTTGGAGCGCTGTCTCTGAACCACTGAGGGAACAACACCCCTGAACCCTCATGGGGGGGGGCGATGTCCCCCCACTCTCCCCTCTTATGATGAGTGTATAGTAAAACTGGGGTACAAACATGACTGAACAATAATATCTCTAAATCAGGAAGATTAGGCTCCACAACCAACATGTCATGACCAAGATTGTGCACAATGAAGAAGACAGTCCAATGACACTTGCAGGTAATTTAAAATCCTCACAATAAATGAAGATGTTAATGAGTATTCAAGCATAATACATTTTAAACCACATAGAAAAAGAACTTAATTCCAAATGATGACACAAAGAACACATGAACTAATCGAGCCCCCCGGTGCAGAATTGCAGAGAAACTACTGAGTTGTGACCTTAGACGTTGAAGCTAGAGAAATGGTACAGAAACCATAGCCTTGAAAGACCTTAGTTTTGAGTCTTTGAAGATGAGTTTAGCTTGATGATTAAAGGGTGAGACTCCGATCAACTGCTCCCATATTGAAGAAGGATGTTGAAGAGTCAACAGTCACAACTACTTTTTTCATACTTTCTCTCTTCAGGACAAAGAAGCATTTTGTTGGTGGGGGAGATGTTGTTGGGGCCTCCTTTGTAATAGTCACCAAATAATTCATTCTTAGGATATTAATGAATTTTTATTTTAACCACTCCAACCACATTCTCTTTGTATAAATATACCTTTCAAGAATGAATAAGACAGTTGAACACTTGACTCCATTCATTCGTATTGATGGTTATTGTGTGTTTTATAGTCTCTGCTTGGATTATGTGTTTAACCAACGTGTTAAAAAATCATTCATTTGAATTCCATCATAGGTGTGGGAGACTTAGAATTACTTCCAAGTCATATTTCAGGAAATGGGCATGCCTACATTTCCTTAGGCTAAAATTGTTTAAGATCTTGAAATGCACTTTCCTGAATTTTGGAACTAAGGGCATTTTGTGTTTCAAGCACAACAGAATGAAAGAGTGGAATCATGAAAAAATTTCAATAATGACACACACACACACACACACACACATTGTAGGTAAAATTCATATCAACTTTGAAAACTTGATGTGTATGATTAACTTGCTCTATGAGGGAATTTTAGCAGAGGGTTGTAATTTGAATTTGGAATTTTAGGGTATTTGACATCACAAAATAAAATGAGCACAAGCATGTGGAATATTTGGCTTGCATTTTTATTGGCATTTAAAATATTTGAACATTGTGTAAAAAGAAGAGACAAATTTCATTAGTTTTACACAAACAAATTTTAATATTAAAATTGAAATATGGAAATGTAGTTAAGTGGGGAATTAAAGAACACACATTATACAATTTGAATCAATCAATATGATGCACAAATAGACCTTTGGTGTGGGTTTTAGTGAAGCAAGGAAATTTTTATCCATTTTAATGAAAATCATAGAACTTGACTTGGCAGATTATAGGTAGGCAAAATAAGATGAATTTGGAATTTCTAATATATGGGTTTTGTCAAAAAACGTAAAAATATATAGTTGTCAAAAACGTAAAAATATATAGACATCAACTATCACTCTTTTTAAATGAAACATGTACCAACCTTGGCATGCATTTTCCTAAACCACTCATGTAATTTTGGGCTTCACAAACTCCAATTCAATAATCTTGTATTCAATCACTTTGAATGGGTAATCAAGACACCAACAATATACAAAAATTGAAAATACAGAAATGTAGTCAGGTGCGGAATTAAAAATACACATTATATAATTTGAATCAAGCAATTTAACCTATAAATAAACCATGGGTTTGCATTTTAGTGAATCAATGCATTTTTTTGTCAATTTGAGTGAAAAACATAAAAGTTTCTAACTTGGCAGATTATATGTAGACAAAATAAGATGAATTTTAAAATTCTGATATATGGGTTTTGCCAGAAACGCAAAAATCTATAACATTAAAACTATCACTTTTTAATAAATGAAATATATATCAACCTTGGTTTGCATTTGTCTAAACCAACTCATGTACTTTTGATCTTCACAAACTTCAATCCAATCACCTTCAAGGGGTAATCAAGACACCAACAAATTTTCAATACTAAATTTGAAAATATGGAAATGTAGTCAAGTGGATAATTAAAAAATACACATCATAAAATTTGAATCAATTAATTTGACCCATAAATAAACCATGGGAATGCAATTTAGTGAAGCAAACTATTTTTTTGTTATAAATAAGATGAATTTTGAAATTTTGATATATGAGTTTTGTCATAAACATAAAAATATATATACACCATTTATCACTTTTTGTAAATGAGACATATACCAACCTTGTCTTGCATTTGTATAAACCCTCTCATCTAGTTTTGGACTTGACAGACTTCAATTCAATCGCCTTCTGGTCAAACACCTTGAAAGGGAAATAAAAACATCAACCAATTTTAATACTAAAATTGAAAATATGGAAATGTAGTTAGGTGGGGAATAAAAAATATACATTATAAAATTTGAATCAATCAATTTTACTTATAAATAAACCATGGGTCTGCATTTTAGTGAAGCAAGGAAAATTTTGTTAATTTTAGTAAAAAAACACATAAGTTGTTGCATTGGCAGATTATATGTAGGAAAAATAAGATGAATTTGGAAATTCTGATATATGGGTTTTGTAAAAAACGTAAAAAAATTATAGACATCAGCTATCGCTTCTTTTAAATGAAACGTATATAAAGCTTGGTATGCATTTGTATAAACCCTCTCACATAGTTTTGATATTTTTCAAACTTCAATTCAATCACCCTCTATTCAATCACCTTGAAGGGGAAATCAAGACACCAAAAAATTTTAGTACTAAAATTGAAAATATAGAAATGTAGACAGGTGGGGAATTAAAAAATACACATTATAAAATTTGAATCAATCAATTTGACCTATAAATAAACCTTGTGCATGAATTTTAGTGAAGCAAGTCAATTTTTGTCAATTTCAGTGAAAAACACAGAAGTTGTTGACTTGACAGATTAAATGTGGGAAAAATAAGATGAATTAGAAAATTCAGATATATAGGTTTTGTCAAAAACGTAAAAATATATAGACATCGGCTATCACTTTTGTAAATGAAACAAGTACCAACTTTGGTGTGCATTTTTCTAAATCCACTCATGTAGTTTTGTAGATTGTTTGAATGATGAACATGAAATATTTGAGAAATTAGTACAAATGTTATATTCTTGGGAAAATTTTGTATTGGGTTGTAATGCCAATTTAAAAATTTAGGCTAGTTGAAAGAACAAAATCCACTAAACATAAATATAAATTATGCATGAGAACGTTTGTAGGAAAGTTTTCAAATTATGTGTGATAATTTTTTATGGTCTTTACTGTGATATTTAGTGATATCAAATTATGTGTGAGAATTGTTAGAGGGTAGTTTTCAAGGCAAACTAGGTGCATTTGGATATCATCCAAGTAAATCTAAGACATGGATTTTGTGGAAGGAATGGAAAATCAAAGAAAAATGAGGAGGGTATCCTTATATCATCCATGTGGAAGATTTTCCATGCATTTCTATCATGCTTCTCAAACTTTGCACATTTTGTAAAATAACATTGCATAATTTGAACAATTTTAAACAATAACAAATTTTAAGAAAGAATGAAAATATGGGAATTTAGTCAAGCAGGGAATGAAAAAATACACATTATACAATTTGAATCAATCAGTTTGACCAATAATTAAACCCTGGGCATGCATTTACAAAACAATGCATTTTTTGTCAATTTTAGCAAACAACATAAAATTTGTTGACTTGGAAGATTATATGTCGACAAAATGAGAGGAATTTGGAAATTATGGTATAGGTTTTTTCAAAAAAGTAAAAATCAATAGACATCAACTATCACTTTTTGTAAAAGAAACTTATACCAACCTTGGTGTGCATTTGTATAAACCTACACACATAATTTTGGAGCTTATTTTATGGTTAGTTTTTCAAATATTTTTCACTTTTCAGGAAATGCAAGCAACTATCACTAAAATGCATGCCAAGGTATACATATGGTCTCAAATGGGTAAGTTGTTGGATGGTTGGAGCAGTTGCACCTACTCCAACTAATCATCCATTTAGGCATATTTATCCATTATACTCATATATTCATATATTTCTCCATTTTATCTTATATTAAATTGCATAAGTACAATGAAATTTATGGGGCCTAAGAGGTCCCCTCAACAATTCCCATCTTTATGGATCCAAATAAAGGACTCCCAACCTAAGTTTCATCATATCATCCAAAATGCCATGAAGGGAGAAGTATTGTTCCATATGGATGAGCCATTTTTATGGGTTAGAACCATCAAACTTGTTCAAATATACTTTAGGAAACCAGTTCCAATTGTTATTATACATGGAGTGTGGGTTATGGATGTAACAACCCAAAGGGGGTTGCTGGTGACTAAATAGTCCAAAGTGAGATATTTCTTCCAAGTGTGGATCACTATGTTGTTTATTCCAAGGGAATTGTTTTGCAATGCCATGAGTTTTCATCCAATTGAGGGAGTCATTTATCCTTTCTAACTTTCGATCTAACTTCTCATCCAAGTTTTGATCTAGGATACACACTTCCTCCTAAAGCTACTACATATTTTTCATATATCGATTATCATTATCTTGGATTTTTGGTTGGATATTCTTATGTTCTTCTTTAAGGTTGTCAAACCTAGAGGAATTATAGTGCATGTTCATGTTGTCCAAGGTCTTTAAAGGTGGTCTATATGGAGGAGCATCATTCACCATGACATTGTTAGGTAAGAGTAAGGTTTATAGGGTCATGATAATGAGGGAGTTCCAGGTGTTATAGCTCTCTGATACACATGTGGGGTACAAAAATAATACTCTACCCAATATATTAGGACACTATCTAAGGAGGTTTTACCATGTCCTTTGTCATACTACTCGACTACCTAGGTTCTATAGAGTCATCTACCTGAGTGATGTTCTCGATGTACTATAGCAATAAGGATGTCAATCAATTTCATTTAAATTTGGTTCTAGGTATACCTAGGGGAATTTATATATACCCAAGGGTATTTTGAACTGAAATTTCATATACAAGTGTTGTCTAATGCAATACTACTCGAAGGGGTGCCAATATAGGTTAAAAGGGTATCCAACAATGTGACTTACTGCCACTTGTATTTTCTGCGTGTATGCTTCCCTAATCGTAGGTTTACCGATTGAACAATATATATCGTTGTTATTTAAACAAATAATAACACATCTCTTAAAAAATTCAGCTCACTAAATCCAGGAAGTGCTCTACAATCACATGAAAATCGCTTGTTAATGTAGGGTTTGAAGCCAAGATTTTGAAATAACCAGAACTCCTTGTAAAACCCTAATTTGGAGATGATCTTGAATATTTTGTAACTTTGAAATGTATGCACCTATGATTTTGAACTTCAGTATATTGATATATTTACTCTACAATTCCATATTTTTTACAAAATTATGATGCACAAAGAAAAGTTTAGGGTAATTTTCCTGAATCTTGTTGATTTTGTACTTCTAAAAAGAATAAAATTTTATGGCTTGCTGGACATCCAATATTTCTTTTCTAAATATGAAATATGGACTAGAAACACCATGGTTTTTCTTCTTTCTAATGAAACTAGAGGGACTCATTTGGATCTTTCCATCTCCAAATATAACCATTTTACCCAAAACAACTGCTTAGGGTTAGTCACAAACCCTAACTTATATGAGGCTTATATCCAAATGAAAAGTAAACCATAACCTAAAACTTGTACTCATGCTACTTCCTTATGTTCTTGATGTTACCCAAAAATTTTAGACCCTGAGACTTGATGGAAAAATTGGGGCGAAAATTCCAAGACGACTTGTTTGAAGGAGCCAAACTTTCAAGATTAGTGACAAACCATAAATTACAAAGAGTGTATAAATGAATTTATAGAAACCTATATTCTAAAACTTTGACACAAGTTACTTATATATTTCCTTTCTATACCCTAAACATTTTGGACTCTAAAACTTCGAACAAAACATAGAAAAACATAAGAGAGAATATATAGAACTAGAAAAAAATATCTTGTATGAAAGGTATTTGAAATTGAGAGCTATGTTCACTTGCCTCTTCAAGGGGGAAAACTTCAATAGAAATTATCTAAATACATCAATAATTCTTGACAAAAAATTACACATCTTACTACTTTATATATAGCTTCAATAAACAAATCCCTAACCACTTGTGGTCCTACTATTTATTAGGGTGAACCACCTCGGGTCTTTTAATCATTAAAGTGGGTCCATTTTCATTAAGTCACTACCCACAAACTATATAATGGTACATATGGCATTGTACATTTATAAAGTAGGGGAGTTAGGGTAGGACACTAACAATGTAAATATATTCCATGACTTTTGGGCATTCAAGGGATTATTCTCATTCATTAATCCTTGAGTTTTTAGATAGGAGCTTATGCTAGTATCGTTAGATTCATATGGATTATAAAAAATTACAACCATGGGATTTGAAGAAATTATGACTATGTGTTACTCCAAAAAATTACCCAATTAGCTCTACATGACCTACACCACAAAGACATCCATGTCATTTCCCTCATTTGACCCCCACACCCTTTCAAAGGCTTAAAAAACACAAAAGGGGCTTTCAAACCCCTAAAAAGAGCAAAAATAGCTCTCCTAGGGGATAAAACCTCCAAAAAGGGGCTAAAACCCCTCAAAGGAGCTTAAAATACCCAAAGGAGCTAAGAATTGGGTGAAAGAGGCTTAAATCCCAAAAAGGGGCTAAATCCTTGACCAAGGGCTTAAAACCCTAAAAGCTCAAGAAAAAAATATAAATACAGGGGTGGGGGTCACTCCCAAAACATTCCTTCTCTCCCTATCGTTACTCTGCTCATGTGAGTGCCTTGAGACCCACATCTCTCAAGCCATTCACCCCTCTCCTCCATTTTCTCCCTTGCTCCATAAGCCAAAACCCCATTTCATTGAGAGGTAGCTTCCTGCTAGGGCATGGTGGCCCATTTCATCAAACAAGAAGGTATACCATTAATTTTTGTTGTTAGTTTTTGATTTTGTAGGTTGTTGTTACATGCAGGTATTTTATTGCTAATATTGTGCTACAGGTTCTCCATTGATCACTTGTTGCAGGTTTATTTCTCTAACAGTTTATTGCAGGGTTTCCATGGATCAAAGCTAACCTTTCCTTGCAGGTTTTTCTTCCAACCACAGGAACCCTACCTTTCCATCCTATAGACGGAAGGTATTCGTTCCTTCTTGTATCTAGGGAAAAATCCCTACTACAGTTTGGAGACCATACCAGGTCGATCCCACAGGATCCTTGGGTTTTTTTAGTTTATTTCCAGTTTTTTGTTAACCTAGTTTATATTTTTATTTATTTCTAGTTTAGATCTCTATTTTTAGCATTTGCATTTCCAGTCGAACCTCCTTAAGGCTGAACCGAGCCCGTTTGGCCCAAGTACAAGTTACTATTGGCCATTCCCAGCTCAATTTTTAAATTTTTTTCACTTCACAGTCCAGTGGCTCTTATCAGGCTGAAAGGTGCGACCAAATCGCTCATTTAGCCCCGAAAAGAGAGGCTTCACTCTCAGGAGCCCGATCGTGCCTGTTTTCGATTTTTGGGCGACCCCCTCACTTGTTTTTGGAAAAAATCAGTGACCCCTCACTACATTTTCCCCGAAAATGGCGACCTATCTCTCAGGATTCAGTTTTTTGTTGTTTGGATTGTCAGTGCAGCCCTGCCGCCACTGTTCAGTAGCTTGTTTTTTTCTAGAAACAATTTATGTAAATCGATGATAGATTTGATTAGATGTTAATACATATGAATCTGTTTTAAGGCTTAGCTAAAGTACTGTAAGTTATTTTTCAATTTTTAATTAAACATTGGAAATTATCCCCTTTCCTAGCCCTTCCTCCTCTACCCAATCATCATCCTCCAGGGTATTCTAGGATAAGACAAAGGGTCAAGCTCGTATAGTAATAGGAACTTATACTTGTTATTTCTTGAGAACACTAAAAATGGGTGACTTGGAAGGTAGAGGGGGTGGTAGGCCCAAGGGGCCTCACGGTGTTTGTGTCCTCCCTGTTGACCGAACTTGCACTCGGAGGGTAACCTAAGGATCTATGGGTGGGCCTAGTCCCATTGTGTTGAGAGCCCAACACTCTTTACTGGTCAAAGAGGAATATAGGCGTAAGGTAGTCACCTAGGAAGTCTGCAATAGTTCAGGTTTATTATTTACATGTTCCAAGTTTTCTGTTTCAAAAGTTCACTGGTTTCATAACAGGTTTCCCATTCTGTAATCTCTATAACAAACCAGAAACCTCTGTGAAGTATTCATAAACCATAATTGCAGGCACCAAACTAATAATAGAAAATAATTTAAAAAATGAGCAATCTTTCAATCACTGAACATGCACACAAACACACCAAGTAAGATAACCAAACTCAGTTCATGACGTTGAGCCAACCATTAAAATCTATCAATTTACATTAATTCAAAACCTTGCAGTATTTGAGGACATAAGTCCCTAACTTCCTTAAACCATGGAAAGTACTTGGGATTAGCCCTGAAACTCATTGTGAGGAGTACCACGGGAACCCCAAAGTAGCTGGTTGCTGAGAGGAATTGCCAAGAGAAATGGGCAATGACCCCAACCAATTGACTAGATCTCCTTTGAGGAAAAAGACAAGCGTTGTCTCCTGGCAGTCTTGGTGGCCGAGTGACCACTTGAAATCCAATAGGAAGCCACTGAAACTGGGGTCCAAAACATCATTACCAGATTACACCATTTGATCTACCAACCATACACAATTGATCCCCCATACTCTTCTTCATGCCTAAGAGGCGATCCACCACAATTCGGGTCCTTGAACCAACATCGTCGAGACCATTCTTGATGAATCTCTACACCATCAGAAGGCCACATAGCCTCTGATTCAAACTAAGAATCATATCAATCTAAGCCAAATTTACACACTACACCATCTAGCCCCATGGTTGGTGCAAACCCGGATCCACTTTCCAGCTTGGTGATTGGAAGTGGACCCATGTCCATACCTGACACCACCACCAACACCCTTGTAGTTGGTCCTAGTACTACCATGCAAACTGTCCTAACCTAGCTGCCTCCACCTGTACCTACCAGTCAAACTGTCCCACTTGTCATACCTAGGGGTAGTGGCCCTTCCGCTCAAACTGTCCCACCTAACATACCTAGGGGCAGTGGCCCTTCTGCTCACATTGTCCCACCTGCCATACATGGGGGCAATGGCCCGTCCACAACTGTGTTGTAAGTACCCCAGTTGTGCAGGTACATCATGTTCCTACAAACCTCACTACCATTACCGGTCCTTCCCACATCAACCTTGGGTCAAACCTCCCTTTCATGGCACGTCTCAACCTGCCTGACTTGGCCAGGTTAACAAATGACCCTATCTGTCATCAAGCCTTTTGGACTCCCATGCCAACCAAGCTCCCCTCATACATCCCTAAGTTTGAAGGGAAGGTAGCAGAGTGCCCCCAAAACCATATCATGATGTTTCACCTATGGTGCTCATCAAACAACATCGTAGATGATTCAATTAGACTCATACTTTTCCAACGTACCCTCACAGGTGCTGCAGCCAAGTGGTACATTAAGTTGCCACAAGCCAAGTTCCCAGACTTCAACTCCTTGGCCTTTATGTTCATGCAGTATTTCCAGCTCCCCATCAGATATGATGAAGGGGTGGAAATCTTGCTATATTTCTGCCAAAATACTACGACCCACATCACCGACCACATCCATGAGTGGCGGTGATATCGTAGCTTGTGCAAGATTAAGCTTGATGACATGATCTTCCTTGACTGGTTCTTAAAAACATTGTTGCCACCCATAGCCAAATACATCACCTCCGAATGTCCCCAAACAGAGGAAGAGGCCATCTTGAAGGCCCAACAATTTGACCTCATTTACACACAGTCTGGATACCTCTACACCATCATTCTAGATGCTCCCTGTGCAGGCACCTCTTACCGAGATGCACCAAGGGCATCCCATGCTGCAAATGGCCGCCATAGGCTTTATCTCCCATCAATCACAACATCACCTGACACCACCTACAATGCCACCACAACCAAGAAACACCCCTAGCATTGCCTACCCAAACCAAGCTCCTGACTATGCAAGAATGATGTCTCAATTTGGAGCTACAACCTCCTATGCACAACCTGTGCCACAATAGTGGACCCATGTGCCTACATTGTCGGTGCAACAATATGCGGGATAGATGCCCACATTTGTAGCACCCCCAACCCCCCAAGTCTACTATGTACCACCAGTTCAAGCCACTCAATCCCCTGCCCCAGCTATGCCAACACCTTTGGGACAAGTGTTTCCACAGCGAAACCGTCCCACCCAACCAACCCCCAATAACCAACAAGGGAAAGACAAAAATAGCCAAGCTAGGAATCAAGGCAACAACCAACCACAAGGAGGTGGTGAACAACCAAATCCTCCCAACAACACCGAGGTGAACCAGCCAGCTCAGAACCCATAGCAACCAAACCAACCTAAGCGCAACACTTCGTTACACACAAATCAACCGTGCAAACTATGCGAGGTCTATGGACACTATACACATGAATTCTCCTTCATGGGTCGTGCTAAGTAGGCCATTAAATGAAGTTCAGCATGCTACCAATACGACAACCCCAGCTCAAACCAACCCGGCACCACTGGGACCTCCTCTTATGGTGCTCTGAAACCCATTACTAGTCCAAGGACTGGTAGCAACTGCATCTACTCCCCAACCCAATACCACCGCCCCAGTTGCACCTACGACAGCAAAAACAAGTGTTCACCACCTGCTAGCCTTGACAACCAAAGAGGTCAATTTACAGACCAGGAAAAATTAGTCCAGATCCAACACCGAACCTGCTAACCCATTAGCGCCATCCATGTCCAAAACAACCAGTACACCTCTTCACTTACCCCCTTTTCCCCCACGCCCCCCCATACAACAGGTTGCCAATAATGCCATGACTAGAGCTGCTGTGAGCTACAACATCGTTGATGACTTGGCCCAAACACCTACAGACATGTCTGCTCTTGAGGTACTTAAAACTTTCCCAACACAATAGAATTCCTTACTAGCCACACTCGGTGTTGTAGACCCCTCTGACTCCAATTTGATCACGTTTGACATGGATAAAGAAGAACCGCGAATGCCATCAAACATTGCCTTCCAAATTTCGGTATCCATTCAAAATTTGGTCATGCATTGGTGCCTCATTGACAAAGGGGCATCCACATGTGTCATGTCAACCTTAGTCTGGTAGAAACTTGGGTCCTCAATTCTGCAACCATCCACTACTACTCTGCGGTCTTATGATGGCCACCCCACTAAAGCCCAAGGTATCATCCCACATGTTCCCATCACATTAGCCAGGAAAATAGTACTGATTGACATAGAGGCTGTCAATGCTCAGTTGGACTATAACCTTCTTCTCGAAAGAAGTTATATGTACACCATGAGAGCCATAGCTTCAACTATTTTTCATCTCATGATGTTCCCCCGCGACGGGAAAATCGTGATGGTTGACCAATTAACTTATCACGATCCGCAAGGGCTAAAAACACCAGCCAACGTTATCGCTACGGTCAACACCATCGTCGATGACATACTCACCTCCCCATTATTGAATGTGGGCCCTGGTTTTTTTGCTAACACCAGCATGACGCCCTCCTTCCCCTTCGTGTCACCACCACTGACACCTAATGAGACTGTGGATTTGTGCATGCTCTCATCCAGCACTACTGCACCTAAACATCAACCACAACCACAGTCGCAGCCCCAACAACAGTTGCAACATCATCCGCGGCCGCAACATTACACGCAGCTGCAATCACAACCACATCCCCAAATGCATCCATCAAGGAGTTACTTGGTCTCCTCCCCAGTCCACACAATTCCCTTCGTATTTTCCCCACCTGGTGTCATGAGTAATCCAGTAATGGCTACCTTAAACTTACCCAACTTCACATTGGGGATTCTCGTGTGGTACCTCAATCCATCGGCTCAACCTTTGATGCCCCAAGTTGTGTTGACCCCCATTCAACCCATTGCGGTCAAATATCGTCCTCCACCCGACTTGCAAAAACCAACCACTACACCTGCACCTGCACTGCCCCACCCAAAAAGGGCCAGGGGAAAAAGTGCGACAGTAACAACTGAACCCTAGCAGATCCCACCTTGCACCATTTGTGAAGAACAGGGCCATGCAACTCAAAACTTCCCTGAGATTCCCATGATCCACACACATTTGGATTCCATGGATACAATAGAAAACATCCCTGTGGTTGAACTCCTGAGCAAGCCAATATTGAGAAACAAGTCGTTGAGAACAAACGATGCTTGTGCCCTTTGCGGATTGTATGGACACTATTCTCACCATTGCCAGGACTTGTCCAAGTTTTGAATGGCCCTAGCCAACATTCGACAACATGCCCTTGAATCTAAGATCACTCTGACCGAAGAAGTACACCCCCCACCTCCTTCTTCAGACACCATGTCCAGTTCCACAGACCCTCTTATCTCTGTGATCACCAATAGTCCATCAGATCTATCCCACCGTTGCTTTTGCAATGATGAGGAGATACTTGAAGCCTTAACCACTCTGGAATACCCTTGGGACAACATGCACCACCACTCATTCTTTCTCCCCAAAGAACTTGTGTCGCAGTATGACCATTTTTCCATTGAAACAAAGAATTTCATTCATGGGAAAATCAATTGGTTCAAAAATCCCATTCCGGCACCAGATGCCTTCGAAGAAGGGAACATGGCCAATATTTCACAAACCATTAAAATCAACATCTCAACCAATACTGAGATTGTTGAGGAAATAATGCTGGGGGCATCCTGCTCCTCAGAAGAAGTCGCTTCCTACAAAGCGCTCTTCCAAGAATTCTGTGACATCTTCGCTGGGTCCTACATTGAAATGCCTGGGTTGGATCCATCCATTGTTAAACACCACATCAACACATGGCCCAATGTGGTCCCCATGCACCAAAAGAAACAACCAATCCATCCCTCCAAAGCTGTCGTGGTCAAAGCCAAAATCGAGAAGTTGCACATAGTCGGCTTCATTTACCCCATTGCATACACCACCTAGGTTTCAAATCCTATTCTCGTGAATAAAAAATAGGGTACCATCAACGTTTACATAGACTTCTGTGATCTGAATTGGGAATGTCCCAAAGACAACTTCCCAACACCCTTCATTGATCAAATCATCGATGCGTGTGTCGGACATGAGGTCTTTTCCTTCATGGACGGATTTTTCGGATATAACCAAATTCAGATCCAAAAAGAATATCATTACAAGACAACATTCACAACCCCATGGGGCACATTCACATATCAAGTAATGCCCTTTGGTCTAAAGAACACTGGAGCCACCTTCCAGCATGCCATGATATATTGCTTCTACGACCTCATCCACATCATGTTGGTCTATCTTGACAACCTCATCACCTGGTCATAGAAGCAAGCACAACACATGAATGACTTGCGGCAAGCCCTCCTGCGATGTCACAAGTACAAAATCCACTTGAACCCTTTCAAGTGTGTTTTTTGTGTCCCAATGGGCCGTCTCTTAGGTTTCATTGTGTCTCACAAAGGAATGACTTGTTAATTTCCATATGCTTAGCTAAGACATCAATATTTCATTTCATTTTCATAACAAAAGCATATAAACAGGATCACTGAAAGATAGACAAGCACAACCATACAAAAGGAACACAAAGATTTATCCTGGGAAAACCCTAAAGGGAAAAACCCAGCAAAAGATTCCTCAATATAGATGCCCCAAAAAAGATAAAAGATAAAACCAACAAGGAGATCAAAGCCTGATCCTCCTCCTTCTCCAGCTACTTCTCTTCTCCATTAATGCGCTACACAAGTGAGAGTGTGTGTGTCCCAAATGAGGAGCACTACACCTCTATTTATATTAATCCGTTCACTTAAGTTAACTCATTTGACATGTAGGCTTGAGTTAAATCATGTAGGATCGAGTTACACATGTAGGCTCAAGTAACCACACTGGGGTGCTGATGACCCACCTTTACAATTAGAGGGGACTACCTCATGACTCTTATTAGTTCTTCCAATTAGGAGCATCGGGGTACAATGTAATACAAGTGGTTCTCCCGGTAGGACCATCGGGGGCCACAAAAAGATACATATAGAATATTCTTCGAAGTTACAATATTTCAACACTCCCCCTTAACGAGAAGGGTATTCTAAAGCAACATCAACAACAACAAGAGTAGAGATAGGGGACATCATCAACATCAACAGGGTAACACATCTATAAATCATTGGAAGATTTTCAACATCATGTAGTCTTCATCTTCAATCTTTAGTCTTCATCATCAGCAACATGTTCAGTATTTTATCCGCAACATCTTCAACATTTTGATCTTTCAATTAGCAATGCCATCTTCAGCACTTGGACCTTTCGATCAGCAACAACATCTTCAGCATTTTGACCTTTCGATCAGCAGCAACATCTTCAGTACTTTGACCTCTCGATCAGCAACACTTTGCCCTTTCGATCAGCAGCAACGTCA